>CM055276.1:32892179-33492179 GCA_029237695.1 Conchocele bisecta | reverse complement strand
GATCACTGGATCTGTAGAAATTAACAGATCCCACCGCTGTGCCACCAAGAAATGTTACGCGCCGGTAGTGGTGCGTAGATATGACCCCGTTCGGACCCTGCCTATGCTGTATGGGTTGTTAAGAGTCGCTGTACCAAACCAACTGTTTGCTGTACCATTGGCCGTTGGACTAAACCCTTGCTATGCATGTACCACTGTATATCCCAGTATCATCAAACACGCGTTACGGGCTAGGGGTGACTGCTTGACTGACAAATGTGGTAGCGTTTGCCTGGAATAGTTGTCAATCAGTCTCCGTGTAGCCTGTGTCTCCCAGATCTGGTTTAGCGGCTACTCATCTGTAGGGACGGGAACACGGGTACTGATGCAGGCTGACAGTCCAGGGAACGTATTTATAACAGATCGGATAAACTTTAAATTATTTATTTAGCTTTTAATTACTAAAACATCAAATGTCCACGAGACGGTTCAAGTGAGTGGCACAAGTAACGTACTTTTGGAAATACACTGTAGACTAACTATAATATCCGCGATGTTTCTTAAAACCCGCAATGAACGGTAATGCGATTAATGTATGCAAGTCCTAAATGTCTAGCGTAATATATATATATATATATCAGTTGGTCATCTAATACCAGTCGAAGTATTGCCGTGAAGACAGATGTGCATGAACAAACTAGTCATTCATCAGTGTGTATGACAGGAGGTCCCTGTGACTCGCAAAGGTGCAATTATTGCATGAAACGTTATATCTATTTAAATATAGAGTAATGTCCAAAAGTGACTCTGGCTAGACATCATCATTAGTCTAAATATTAAACGGTTCTTGCTATGAGAACTAGAATTTAAATCAGCTTACTGCTATGTTTTTGTGCATTTTTCACGGAAATTAGCATGGAGACGTTGTCTTGAGATTTTACTTTACCAGAGTGAGGAATGGTGAAAAATCCAGTCCTTTTATACTAAAATAAATGGAATGGGCAAGCCCGATAACTGGGTCTGAATCCGAAAATGGGGCTTACGTCCCGTTTTGGGGGATATTAGTCCCCATTCTAGGGGCCAATGTCCGAAAAGCGGCATAATCCCATAAATGGGGCCTGAGCCCGAAAACGGGGACAACCCGAACATGGGATGTGAGCCCGAGAATTGGGCCTGGACCCAAGAATTGGTCACGCGCGTGCCGGAAGTTACGTCAGATTATTACTGATGATGAATTTGCGCGTGCTACCTTAACAACGTCAAGGAGCACTGAAATTGGCAAAACAATGGCATATTCTCACTCTCACTTAAGTTACGTAATCAGTGTTAAACAGTGTTGTATGCAATATGTACCATAAGTCTGCCATTGTACATTCGTTTCATCTTTAGCGCTTGCTGTACTTCTTTTCGCTATGTTGCTAAGGTTAGCTCCCAGAGTTCATAGCAAAAATGGCCGACAGCAGGGTAAAAGTTTTTGGAAACAGACAACCAATTGATTTCCCATAGACGCACATTCACACAAACATGACAATCACAAACTACCTGCGACAAAATCAATTTTGTTACTTCCATTCCTGGAGTCAGTGACCTAAGCCGGCTCTAGATCCATGCCAAACACGGGGTCATGCGGGTTGAGTTCCATGAGTTATTTCCCCTTTTTTGACGGAACCGTCTACTTTCACTTTCAAAATCTCTATCTCACCCCTACATCAAGTCGCACACAGAAAAAAAATAACTGCATGTGTAGAGCATGCAAATAATATAATAAAATGTTTGGCACAGACATACCTTTCCTGCAGTATCTATTTTATTTATCTCTCTGTCATAATAATAACAATCAATGCCGTTGTTCTGAGAATTTACTCCTTGTTGCTAAGCTGTACCAGGACTGGTTTACCGTCTATATTATTCATAAGTTGACTGTGTCCTATCGGTTCAGTGCGAAATAGTTACATTTTCGAAGATATGCTAGTATGCAGTTATTATTTAACCAAGTCACATAGCGAAAAGGAAGATAGCAACCGATACGAGCTTATAAAGTGAGCGTCCGTGTGTTCACACGTAAATATATTGGATTAAAATTGCCCTATTGTTGGATTGTGGAACTGACAGGTGTGCGAATGAAAACGAACATTTAGAGCTGGAGATTCACAGACGGGTCGTGATTTCAAATATGCGTGTCTGGTCTGTGTATAAATCCAGATCATACCATGTATGTTTGCATTTTCACGGTCTGTCAAAGCATCACGAATTTTCAACGTACAGTCGTATGGCAGACTTACAGTTAAAGGACAAATCCGTGTCTTTTTCCTAAATGAAAATAAAGGTAAGTGATTTTGCCTATGCCGGGGCATATCAATATGTTGGTAGGATTGTGTAAAATGTGTGAGGATTGTGTAAAATTTGGGTGGGAAGACAAGGTTTTACTAAGAAGGATCAATTTACAGGACGATGTGTGCGAAATTCTCTCCGAAATTTTTTTTAAAACATGTTTTTCTCTTTTGAATTGAGGGATAAGTTTTTCGCTATGTGAAATAAAAAATATGAAGAGTTAGTACTGTATATGGATGTGGCAGATAAGTTGTAACAAATTTTATTTCCACCATATAAATTTGTTTTAAATTTTTTTTAACTAAATTAGAATTTCAGCTTAAAGCCCCTATACGGCTCAAGTTGCCGAATTTGGCCTCCTATTGGGTTTTCCCACACATAAATCCAACAGGTTTCTATTTACACACACTTTGAAACTGTTTGTATTCATTTTGGTACAAAAATGAGTTTGTAGTCAATGAAAATGTCAATGTTTGTTGATAAACAAACAGCATGTGCGTGTTTCAAAGCCCGATCGATTTTCCGATAGACGCTCGGGTCAACTCCACAACTGCCCGATTCGCGGCCGATGAATTCCGATAGCCGGAGTTTATGGACTCGCTTCCGAGCCGAAGCCGTTGGGTTACGGAAATGAAATTGTTAATATTGACATTTTGCACTGAGTGGTACACAAAACAAGTTTTTTTTTGTCTTCACATTGCGATTAAGATGTAAATCTCAAGACTTGAGATGTATCTATTAGGCAGTATATGTTAGTTTTGTGTACTAAATCAGTTGCCAAACATGTTTTTGTGTTTGAAAAAACGGAAAATTGTAATACTGAGCCGTTCAGGGCCTTTAATGCATGGAAAGACTAAAAGCATTATGAATTTCGGTTGTGTTAAAAAGTGTAGATTTTTTTCATATTTTATCCCTAAATTCACAATATTATGTGGTCACGAATACACAAAATGAATAATGTTATCAACGTAATTTGTTCATTTATAACCTTTTAGTTACAATATATTTATTATGTTGTCAACAAATTACCTGAATTAACACAAATTAACACTATTTTTTTAAAAAGGATATCAGGTTTTTGATGTGCAATCTGTGGAAGCCGGCGTGAAAAGAACGCTCGTATTCAAAATCTGCTCCGCGAAGCATAGTTGAGACTCACGCGAACGGAAGTGCGTCATTTTATTTGTATCGGACCAAAGTTATTTCGGCCCAGTTTATCTCGGACCATAGATACAGAGGTTTAGGTGCTGAGATATGTATATGACTCTAATAACTACTTTATACGAACAAGTAAGTTTAATTATTTTATTAATTATTTAATAATTTCCAATTGACATCCGTCTCCAACATCTCCGTCTCGTCATCAATGTCGTCATCAATGTCGTCATCGTCCGTCACACAATCGTCATCATTATCCTGTAAAATTGAAAACACTACATGTAAGTATTTGTTAAAACTGGAATTATGAAGGAACTGTCCTATTGAAATAAAGACGACATTTAATGTACCAATTTATCATTAAAGTACCCATCAATCAACCACCCGCATCAGAGAAACAAAGTACAAGAAATGACCATGTGCAAAATAAGCCACAGCCCTCTACTAATATGTATTAGTAACTAGTTTTTGATAGTTTGGTTTGGACACTACTGGTATACACATTTCTGGCGATGTATATTGCAGAATGCATCATCATGTATGCAAACATTTATGACAATTCTACATGTATGTATTTGGGGCTGTGATACAATTGAAGTATAGTTCACACACTGTAAATACATACAAACATATCACCTGTGGTGAGGCCTCTTGCTCTGTCATTAGCATAATCTCATCATCACAAACATCGAGAACATTGGCGCTGGCGACATTTTCAGTGTCAAGCTTTGTTCGAGATCCTCTATATAACCCTTTCCAGTAACTAGTGTTTAGCACTAACATTTGAAGCTGGTGATCTGCAGATGCCCTACATGCAAATACATGTACATGTATATATATTATATATTTATTTTTTACTATTTTTTTTAATTTAATTTCTGAGCGTCGATTCAGGTGGTCCTTAAAATATATGGTGCTCTCGGACCATTGGAGACCTGTTAGTGTTGAGGTAACTGATAACAGATAGGAACTTATCATTTTTTCAGATCAATGAATTCACCAGAATGTAAAAATATGAAAGAATAACAGTGCATATCCTGTTGAGATGACTACCAACCGGCTCATCGGGATCTACACTATTATGTATATATAAGCAGGTATCATATGTAGTTTTGCATGGGGTATTATTATTAAACTGTAGTGGAAAGAGGGGTTGCAGCCTGATATGCAATGCTTGCTGTTGTATTCACTTTTACGTGTACATATATTCATTATTGGTAATGGGAGTACCTTTGTTAATGGTGAGCGTTTGTATTCTGGTCTGCGTCTTGTCACTGTGGCTAACTGAAAAAATGTATCAATACAGTCATGACACAGTATCTATTTGTTGCTGAAAAATGGCATTAGTTAACGAGTAAAACACTTTTATATCAAAAGGAAATACTTATACATAGTAATTTACTAGTAAATTCATGTTTATAATACATTCCGTCCGAGGGCATACGCAATACAGATGATATGGAAACATTGACTAAACCAGTTTCATTCACATTCAAGTCGCATACACTTGATGTTTGTGTCATCATAACCATAAATTTGCACAATCACACCAACAACAAACACAAAGCAGCATGAACACAGGCTTGCAAACAGAAGGTCCAGAAAACAACAGTCGAAGGTCACCTGCTTTTGCTGTAGGAACCACTTCTGACGTTTGCAGTGACATGTGCTACTCAAACTTTCAGTATTAACTATTTAGTGACAACTTGTGTGGTTTGTTTTCTGGTTTTGGGTCATACTCATCAATCTCAGGGGATTGTAGATTGATAACCATGCAGTCGTTCAGGTGGGCATTGCTCAATCTGTGTCGCCTGTCTGTATTCATTAACTTCATTTGATTGAAGGTTCATTAACTTCATTTGATTGAAGGCTGTTTCATTTCTGACCGATGTGGCTGGAAGATTTCTGATGAGGTCGATGACTTTCATGATGTTAGCCACCCCGTATGATGCGAATACTGTATGCATGTCTCGCCATGTAGTTGTTGGAAACTGACCACCATATCTACAATGGGTTGGTTGCTGACAAAACGGACATTACAACATTTGCGACTAGTGTAGCCACAGATCAGCCTGCATATCGACACAGTCTGATCAGGTCTTACACTGCTGTTTGCCACTCATTCAATGAAGTGTCATTACAGCTGCCAGTGAATATTTTTAGATTCTCTTTACGCTTTGTCAATTTGCAGGAATATCAGGATCCACACTGTCCGAAAAGGTCCTAATGTAACTCAATTCCACCGGCAACTGGGCAAGTCATTTAACATGTCAATTGCTACATGTAGGTATTCTGACCTTGCTCTTCAAATCATACAATGTTTGTTGCTGAACATTATCAGATGACATAGTTCTTGACAAATGGGTCAAAGTACTGTTAAAAATAAATTCGCAACTAGGAGTTGTGGAATTTCGCATATTTGGTAATTGACGGACTCGGGGAACATGCATGTTATCAGGATCGCTAGTATATACTGCATGCATTGGTAGGCAGAAACTATGTCATTTTTTAACATGCAAAATGCCAGTTTTTTTATACCATACCTGTTGTATGACAAACTTTTAAGAAGTGTCCACTCTGTTCCTACAAATTCGAGGTCAACGTCTGCTCCTTCAAGCGCCTCCTTGAATCTTGTCACAATCGCCTTCACATATGTGTCGCCAAAATCTGCAGTTATTTTGGTGTCAGGATTTATTTATTTATTTGTTAAGTTTGAAACCTATAGTAAATGTAGAGACTTTTAGTGCCAATCAATACCAGTATATGTGTACTGTAGTGTAAACTGAAGCACATTATCAATTTGAGACGCGCCATGTGATTTACATTTTTTGCCTTAGAACATGTGAGTAACTTCATGAAACAGAATTACAATATTTACGCATCTGCTCTCCAAGTTTTGTCATCTTTCAATGTCATTTACAGAAAATATTGCAGTTTGATTGTTTCTGTAAATATTTTTTATGAAATTACGCACATGTAATAAGGTACAAAATGACATGGCGCGTCTCGTTTAAGGATTGTCTGTACAATAATTTTAAGATCTTTTACATTTTGAAAAGTAATAATTGTAAATATGAGAGAACTGATATAAACATACGTAATTTACAAAAATATATGTAGAGTAAATTACATGTTGCCATTAAAATAAAGATGTAGAATATAGAATCCTAATAGTGTAGTATTTAAATGAGTTAAGCATAAAACGCCACATAAAACATATACTCCAGTCACAAGTTTCCATGTGTAGCAATCACCCCATAGCACAAGAGGTTGATTCTTATATATAATAATATATATTCTTATATTATAAGGAGAGCATGCAATTACTTATAATAAATTACCATGTTAAATGTTAATGATACAAACAGAACAAAGTCATGCGATCCTTCGAAACCGCCCAACACCAGTACAAGGAAAATGGAAACATGCAATGCAATGTTAATACATTCACGAGCTCTACACTACTGATAAGCATTAGCAAGCTAAGTTTCTATATTAGTAGATTGCAGGGATGAGAATATTCTGCTTTTTTGTTTTAATTTAAAATTTCAAAATGTTTTTCAGATTGCGAGTTGCTCAAATTTGAGACATTTTCACAAAGGGGGTAGGGCGTTTCAGCTTATTTTCAGCCTATTTCAGATTTGTTTATTTTGCGGAAAGCTGCTCACATCCCCACTATTGTTAGTTATTAGTGTTAGTACACAAGCTGAAGCAGTACATGCACACACATTGTAGACATTGAATAGAACAGTAAATACACCCACTCCCAGATATCAATAATTTAACAACACAATATTGAATTCTAGCAATAGCACCATCAGCATTACCAAAAAGATATACCTCATCATTATGTTGAGTATTAAAACAGGTTATATCTGAAATTACCATATTGAAATACATTGTACAATGTTGCAATCAATAAACTATATGTGTACAATAAAAAATACACCAGTGTGAAATAGTAATGTTTAGAGACTGGCTACAGGTTAATAGAGCCACTAAATATACAATATCCTGACATGATCTGGAACCCGGTTAGAATGAACACAACAATATGCAATGCAACCTGAAATATGGATGGACATGTATATTTTTAATTCACATATCTTGCTTCCCGCTACACTGGGCTGCCTACACTGTTTGCTAATTCCCATGTATATATGTACATTTATTTTCGCATATGCATGCAGTCTAATCAGTGGTATGCTGGTCACAATGTTGAATTAACTTTTCCCATGTTACGATGTAGAGCAAAGGAATTACTGGTTTTGTACAACATGAAGCTCGAACACTTATCCGCCAAATTACTGAGCATATTTTACTTTCGTCTAGCAAAGATATTATTTTTTGTTGGCTCCCCAGTCATACTGGTATCACAGGCAATGACAGGGCGGATAGTACTGCCAAAGCCGCATTGGAGCTACCGACTTCTAATTTTCCTGTTTGCTATCATGATTTTAAATCATCCATTAACTCATTAATCTCTGATACAATGCAGACCCGGTGGGATCTGCTCACAGGTAATAAACTTCATGCTGTGAAACCAACTTTGGGCGAATTGACTCCTGGCTACATACATATATGTACGCCAGGATGAAATTGTCGTTAGTATTTTACGCATTGGACAAACACGAATAACGCATTCGTATATGATCAAAGGTGAGCTGCGTCCATGGTGTATTCCATGCCACATCGCATTTACCGTACAACACATCCTACAGGTATTCGAGGCAAACACTTCAATGTTACTTCACTTGCGGAGTTATTCCAGGTGGAGAACATTGCACGTTTGCTTAGCTTTCTCCATGAAACCAACTTTTATCGGAAAATCTAATTTTATCATTGTATTCATGTTGCTCATTTATATTGTTCATCATAGTTTGTTTTTTTACCCTAATCATTTGATTGCCTACCACATCTAACATACAATTTTACTACTATTTTCTTCTTCATCTAGTTGCTTGGCCCTAAATGATGTTGATGGGCCTTTAAGCACCATTCCATTCCATTCGGACTTTCAACAGCCTAGGCGGGCTCAACATGCGCCATTTGTTATGCACATTGGACAACGTATTATAACAAGTTTTGGCGGCCATCTTGGACGTCAGATTATTGCAAATATAAACTTATTGAATCTTAATAATAGTATATGTAACTCCAAGACAATTAAAAATCAATTCATATATGTTGTTAAGAACATGTCAATTTTACTTATTTTGTTGGCAATCTTCGTAACTATCTTGCATATTTGAAAGGTTAAGCGACTCATTGGAAAAGGTTAATATATGCCACGTTCAGTGATTTGCAGCCACACTATGTGTGAATATGTTCGTTATCGTCCCCTTTATGTGTTTAATCAATTATTGGCAGCCATCTTGGACGCCATCTTGAATTTTGGATTAAGCTCCAGTGGGATTCATAGGGAGTGTTGATACGTTTCTTCTATGATACTCTGGACCTAGTACATGTATACTAACAAATCAGCCGATTGTTCTTTCCGATCGTTGGCGATTTTATGTTAGGAGAGCTCCATGAATTCAGCCAGCTGAACGTTTAACATTGCTCGCGTGATACTTGCATATAGACGCTGAGTTGATACACACTCCTCGCCGAATAATAATACCCAATTTTACTCCCGATATTAAACAATCTAGAAGGTAGGACATTCGCCATCTTTTCAATCAACGGAAGTGGATTATTTACTTTGGGCCCGGCCCGCTAATGCAGTAATTGTAATGCGCGAGAAGGCCGGGACCCTGACCCTGTTGGTCCCGGCCTTCTCGCACATTACAATTACTGCATTAGCGAGCCGGGCCCAATGCCCTAGTGCCACTTCCGTAGGCTGAAAAGATAGCAAGTGTCCTACCTTCTATAGATATTTAATATCGGATTAAAATTGGGTATGATTTAAAGAGCGTTTTGTCGTTCATACCACAAAGTGCCTGTGGTCTATATTGGTCATCACATCAATACCACTTGATGGATCGTAAACGGTGAGAGCATTTAACTGGCAGCGCATACGTGTCGGATAAACAGCGGGTATGGTCTTTATGAGTGGTGTGATTATCTCTTCCGCTACTTAAATTGAGAAGCCATGTGGTTTTGTACATAGAAAGATATGCAGTTTTTCATGAAAACTATTTATTTTCTGTAACCGACGTTGAATGTTGAGCAAATGTTCATAGCCAATGCGGAATTATATTCTGTATTTGCTTTGAACATTGCGTGAACTGTCGACGTCATTTACGGAAAATTGACGGAGTATGACATTTGTGGCCAGTCTAGCGTCTAATCCGCGAGCACATTTAGATTAATAAGTATAAGTGATTGTTCAAATGTTGGAATTTTAAGGAATTACATGCGAGGGAGCGCTAGTGACCGCAACATTTAGTTCCTGAAAAGTCCATTATGTGAACAATACCATACGTATAGTTCAGCCAAGTGTACAATGCAATATCCCATCCGAGTATTGATTTTCCATTTTCTGTCGAACATTAAATCTGGTAATATATAACTTATTGGGGTTAAACATTGCAATATGTGACATAAGTGGAGCACAACGCTGCCCAGCGATAGGCTTAGCAAGTAGGACGATAAAGATTTATTATATACCTACCCATGAAATATATAGCTATACGATGTAAATAAGTCATATGTTCTCATCGATGAAATAAACAACTTCCGGTGAAAATACGACTACTTCCGCTATCTATATTCATAACGCGCATCTGCAGTGCCGGACGGCAAATAGGCTGCAAATACACATTATTTGCCGTATACAGTCTGAAAAACTGCTAATTTCCATGGAGCGGTATATAATAAATAGAATATTCATATTTTTGCAACGAATATGACATATATGTTCATCTCGTGGTGGGAAATGTCCATATTTCACACCACTCGATGAACATATATGTCATATTCGTTGCAAAAATATGAATATCTTCTATTAATACCATTACTATCGTCTAGGCGGGTGGTTACCTCGGAGGTATACACTTGCCGCAAAGGCAACAAACCCCATTTCCACGGTAGCCGGCACAATTACCCATAGTGAAGCGGACGCAGAATTTCCGTCGGCGTTTCTTTGACGCAGAGACAAAATTACATTATGTCAAAACACAGAGTTCTTGTCTTCTCGGGGCCAGGATCAATACTGCGCGATCAATCTTAAATCTTCTGATGACAAAAACGGAGATCTGGCCAAATGTGTGCAAATAAAACATGCTACTGAATAACGCCCGGTTCGGTGATACACTTCGCCTTATGGAGTCTTCTAAGAAATATAAGCCGAGGCAATGATCGCTGATATTGAATGGTTCCCAGATCAATACTGCCTCAATTACCGCCATAACTCACGGCTGGGAGTCGGCTCATGCATAGGAAATAGTGGTGATTGTTGGGGAGTGTCGTTCTTTGACACAGCGTCCGTAACCTTTGTGCTTCGAAGACAATGTCACAACACTGGACAGTTATGCGCTGGCGTGACCATATCCAAATGCAGTATCTTAATATGGATATACGGTGTATTTGTGTACACGTGATGTAATTACGCGAGTTCCCGACGCTGTCCGCTGCCATCTGGGAGACTCATACTGTGTAAACGCGCATATATGGAGAATATGGAACCAGGATGCCATTTACATGCAAATAGAGCGATTTCTTAGGATACATAGTTTGTAGATTGTATTAAATGACTCCATATGTATAGAGAGTCATAAAAAGATACACAATGCATCTAAATTCATGAAGTACATCGCCGGTCTGAATGGATTAATACAATACGGCATGTATTCTGTTCTGGCCGAGCCAAGCTGTCATAGTAGCGGTGATGTGTAAATTGGTCGACGATGCGTAGTGTGTCTATTCACTTATTCACTGGGATTAAGAGATGTATACAGATGTTTGTTTGGGAATTATATACTAATATTCTGTGAATATATGTATTGTATGCACGTATGTTGCATGCATACAGTATCACGTGAGTGTGTACATGGTCGATTAGAGATTATCCCAATCTATGCAATTTTCTACTGGAGACCATACACATGTACAATATAACTACAACTGACACACTAATAGATACAGTGTATTGAACGCACAGTGTAGCACGGAGCATGAGGGCTTCAGTGATGTTGTGACGTCACAGCATAACATGGGACAAACTGGTCACGTGTTCCGAGGGAGTCATGCACTATGACGTTAGTTTTTCTTCTCGCATGGCTAGTCTGCGTCACGTGTATACCAAAAGTGATGACAATTGCAGAGCAGTGTGATCCGTCCAAAGCTCCTGGTGAGTTACATAAGCACATCATAATTACTATATATGACTGGAGTAATGGGGCTTTATGGGTTTTGCGACCAGTGTAGATCCAGATCAGCCATATGCTATTTCATTCCATTTGCAACGCACAATCGATTCAGAACCTGATCTGTTCGCCATTCCGTCAATGAAACCGAGATCAGGCTACAGGAGTTGTACTATTTGATCAGGAGCTACACTGGTGACAAATCCCATAAGCCCTATTTATCCAGTCACAACCACATATATATAGTGGAATATTTCCATAGCAGACACCACCTAAGGTTTCCAGTAGCCTATTTCACCAACATTGCAAAGTATACTTTTCTAGCAAAGTATACTTTGAGGGAGTAATAATTTATTTTTCCTGAAATGCATTATTTCATATAGAACTAACGACTGCATATATTTGATGATTACAAGTATGCAGAATTATTATGCTTAATTTATTACATTATCACAGCCAAAATGGCTGTGATAATGTAATAAATTCAGTATAATAAAAATTAATAAATTTATCCTAGAATTGAAAATTTCTCTCTCAAAGTATACTTTGCTAGAAAAGTATACTTTGCAATGTTGGTGAAATAGACTACAGGGTGTACGGTATGTATGTATTCCATTATACAATCATGTACTACTAGTATTATGTTCACAGAATGTGAGCTAGAAATATAAAGAATTTATTCAACTACCCTTTTGGTATACAGGATTTATTTCCCCAAGACATCTCGAAACCCGATAAAATTTCAAAATAATAGTGGAATAAATTGTATATTACATGCTCTTCGAAAAGAAGACCAGCTTATAATGTTGTCAAATTGACAATCTTGACGTTAGCGTATGCATTGTTTCCTCGCTGGAAATGACGTAAAACGTGACGTCAATTACGTCTCGCGAACGTCTAGTAGGAAATATTGCCTTCAAGGAAATAAATCCCTCCATAATTATGGTAAATCACCGGGTAGCATGTTATATATATCAGTATTACTACTGTATACACATGACGGAGGTTCCGCTTTTAACTGGTTGTCCTGACAGTTGATTCCTCAAAAGTGCGTGGTCAGTTTCATGCCATTATTCATATATGCAGTGGATACTCTCCAAAACCGGGGATACCAACGGTCTGGTGTCATTTCACTATATGTAATATCTATATATATTATATATATGTATACATATATATTATATATATACATATATGGAACTTCTCTAGGATGGACATCGTGTATGCCTCGTGTGCAGGGGCAGGAATATCAGGATTTCTTTAGAAAACAAAATAATATAAAAGATAAACATTTGTTTTCATCATGGCCCTGTGTAAAGTGGTTTAATTGAAGATACATGTATATGACGATACTAGGACTGCTAGGTTGTTTCAATTTTCACCGATATCGGGACATAATTATCAAGCAACAATATAGGAAATCCAATATTTATGTACCTATATGGGTGAAAATAGAAACAACCCAGCGTCCTAGTATCGTCATATATATTAAATTAAACCACTTTACACAGGGCCATGATGAAAACACGTTTTACTTTTTACAGTATTTTAAAAAAAAAATATGCCCCTTTAATTTGGGTTGCTTTTGCAATGTCCCTTCATGATTTCCAACACAACAAAAATATGCCACCGATGTGTCACACTCTGTGTGATAGCTGGACTATATATCGCCTCTAAATCTAGTTCCCACTGTATTCATTTGGGAGAGGTTGTACTATATATTTATTACTAAATATAATTTATATTTTAATACTAAATATAATTCAACCCACTGGTCCTATTGTAACATAGTCCGTATTCCATTCCGGCTAAAAGCCATTCTGCGTGGTTACTGGGATTCATTGCCAGATGTTTATTTAATGTAACATGTTCGATAGCATGCCTGTATCGCAGACGGACTCCATATTTGTATACGTAATCCCATGTGGGTCAATGACATTTATCATATTGGATTATGTATTTTCTCTAGCATATCATTACGTGGTCAGATGTGTACATATTTGTATTAATAAAGAATAGTATCCTATATACGTTGTCAACATTAATGTAACATGTTCGATAGCATGCCTGTATCGCAGACGGATTCCATATTTGTATACGTAATCCCATGTGGGTCAATGCCATTTATCATATTGGATTATGTATTTTCTCTAGCATATCATTACGTGGTCAGATGTGTACATATTTGTATTAATAAAGAATAGTATCCTATATACGTTGTCAACATTAGGGAAGTTCCGCTTGTTTCGACACTCTGTGAACCGTTGAACATATAGAGAATAGTAGGTTGGTGCCGTGAATGGGAACAAATATCTGGCAAGGCTTAGGAAACGGGATGGGCGAGACTCTGCCGAGCACATCCCGTTTCCGTGCCGCGCCAGATATTTTTTTCCATTCACGGCACTAACCTACTATTATATTTATCCCGTCAACACCTACAAGTGGCTGTAAAATGCAAAAATGGTATTGACTGGATATCAAAAATGTTTCACGGCACAGTGTTTCACGGCACATACGCACTGTGTTAACGGGATAAACATCGTTATATTAGACTATCGTTAAATGCAATCATGATGGAAGGAAGATAACATTATAGGTGTACTCGAATATGGCGGAATTGCTATACAACTGTGTTACAAAAAATGTACACAACATATCTTTATATTTGTATTACTAGAATATGAAACTAGTTTAAAATGAAAACACATGCCCATTATTCATATTAATGTAATTAAAAAAAAAAGAAATTTCGTTTGCAGTCTGATATTGTGAAGCTATTTTGAACTACCGATGACATTATTGAAAGGTGCGATGTAACGACGTGCTCAATCAGTTGCCAGGCATTAATTCAATATCAGCGACAAGGCGAAGGTGATTATCGGTTTCGCGGTCAGGCATACTGCACAGCAATCACATATAGGCACGACACATATGGGCGCAACATATGTGAAGACTATCGTACTAAATTGAAATCTGCATTTACGAGCTGGCAATTACAAAATTGCATGTCAGATAAACAAACAGTAGTACTCTTAATCTGTCCCATCTCGTTAGCAAACGATGCTTGCCGAGTTTCTAAACGCGAAAAGATATACACACGAGTGGGGTATAGAGTTAATTCAACTACCATTTTGAAATACCGGATTTATTTCCCGAGACATCTGGAAATTCGATAAAGAAACCAGTCGGATTTACAGATGTCAAGGGAAATAAATCCGGTATTTAAAAATGGTAGTGTAATTATATATTACATACTCTTCGAAAAATGTGAAATTTGCTCTTATTTGCAGCTTACAACGTTGTCAAAATTGACAATTTTGACGTTAGCGTATGAATTGTTTCTTCGTCGGAAATGACGTCAAAACGTGACGTCAATTACGTCTCGCGAACGTCTAGGAGGAAATATTTTCTTCAAGAAAATAAATCCTTCCAGAATCACTGTAAATCACTATTGGTTATTAATATAAATTTTATATTAAGTAAGCACTATGCGTATATTTTCTTTATACCATATTTAAAACCATTTGATAATCACAGTTTTCAACATATACCGATATTCACTCCATTGCAATACACAATACCAAAATACCACAATCAATAAAGCTGCTTGATTTTGAATTTGCGATTACAGTTAAAACAAATCTTGTTGTAACCAGTGACCGATATTGGTAAGATTAAGACAACACAGTAGGTACAGTTTTGCCGAACTTTTGAAAGCATGTCATTTATTAGATACGTGTACATGCCATTCACTACACTGTTTGCCATCCTTGACATATTGTGTTTACATGCATGAATATGTGTTGCCTTCATGGGCCATGTGCATACACTATCTATCTAAACTATCTATCTATGTAACACAGATATGTCTGGAGACGCTCCACTAATGTCCATTACTTATATTGAATACCCATTATAAATACCCATACATGTTCATACAGCTGAATGGCACCAAACATATTTACATTATTATTGGATGTCTGTATCAATAACACTGTAGCAGTTACCATTAGCTCAAATTAAATTACAGTAACTATATGCAGCTATAACCAGTTTCTTCCAGATTTCTCCAATAACCACTCATTGATATATTCAGAACCGATGGCTCCGCAGGGTGTTTTAGTGAAGAGTACAAGTCATTCATTGGTCCTGCTGACGTGTCTCAGAAACTGCGGGGCTCACCTTACAACGAATGGGAGAGTGGAATTAGATGTGCTCTTTGTATAGATGTACTTAACATTAATTTACACTTTCTAGTATTTTATTGACAGTCGCGGCGATTGAAGAAGAACAGATTTGCGTCCGTGATGCTGTTTGATTTCGACATACATGCGTCAGGAGTAGAGCAACTGCATGAGCCGTGGATACAAATGTTTATTACTGAGCGAGCAACGCTATGATAGCATAACGAATGTGTACATCGTACACAGGCACATTTTTCTCCATCGCTACTAGGTTCTCATGTAGTTTTATTTTGGAATGTATCCATTTCTGGCAGTGTTATATATGGTATATACTCGGTATCAGACAGTATGATATGTCGTGACTCGTCACCGCTCACCTACTGAAACTACTTTCAATCACAGACACATGTTCTCGCAGTGTTATATAGGGTATATACTCGGAATCCGACAGTATGATATGTCGCGACTCTCCACCTCTCCACATTTATTACTTAAACTACTTTCAATCACAGACACGTGATATTGTAGTCTGCGTTGTAGCTTTAGACAAACCCTTAACATGTAAAATGCGGCGTACGTGTACATGTAGCTGAGGTCTACTGTCGAAGTGAAGATGTGATTGATTTAATTCTAGCCGATGACTAAATTATTTTATCCATAGTACACACACCTTATGTGATGCCACAATTATACATACTATTATATTTATATACTCAACCAGAATATTAAATTGGAAAACCTTGATATCAGGATGAATAAGCATAAACTAATTGTTTGATTCAAAATAAAAGAATAGCTCCCTACTTCACCTCAGTGATATAATTACACTGCTACTCCAGCTAGTTACAGTTCTAGAAATGAGATGTCACAGGAACCCTAACTTTACAGTCATCCATTTTTTCCATCAACACTATGCAACACTTGAATAAACTAGCAGTTGTCAGAAATGCTTCGACTACAATGTCCCTTTAAGGTATGTATACATATACTTCACAGACATCGCCCTTTTCAACGTTGGTTCCCTTTTATCTTCACTTTTTCTTGAAGTTAAGGACAGGTACAATAAATACACTCCGCTTTTCACTGACGACTCAAAAGGACGGGGACCGGATAGCTGCTGCCGCCGAGATCTTCAATTCACGCATTCGTATATGCTCAAAGGTGAGCCACGTCCATGGTGTAGTCCATGACACAGCGCATTTACCGTGCATCACATCCTACTGGACTGTATCGACTTTGCCGATATTCGACACAAACACTTCAATGTTACTTCACTTGCGGAGTTATTCCAGGTGGATAACATTGAAGGATTGCTTAGCTTTCTCCATGAAGCCAACTTGTATAGGAAAATCTAATGTTATCATTGTATACATGTTGCTCATTTATATTGTTCATTATAATTTTCGTTTTACCATAATCTTTTGATTGCCTACCACAGATTTGCTTGGCGCTAAATGATACTCGTTTGTGTTGATGGGTCGTTAAACACAATTCCATTCAATTCTTCTGCGTTTCATGTACATCGTTATGAAAAAATCTTCCAAAATAAGTTTTAAAAACTGTACTACGATGACCCTTTACATTATCTCTAATTGGCGAAAGGCATTACACCTGGAATGGTTCTGTCATAATGGATCCCGATTTGGATTTGAATCGCATGGCCAATTACTTCCAGATACTCTACCATGGCGGTTGGGACAGTCTAAACTGATTTACAACTTTAGCCAACACAGTAAATCAGCAACTGAATCCCATATCTCTAGATTCAACGGTGTTTGATAAATTAAGGTAATGGATATTGAGGTGAATTGTACGTAACCTCGATTTGTAGAGAAAGCGATACTTATATCCATGTGCACTGATTCATGATCATCTGTGTAAGCCTGACTTAACAATGCATCACTTTCATGGTTGCTATCGTGATCTTAGACTGTTGGATTGTCCAATTCTGATTAGATATATACACATGTTTTATTTATAACAGTCAAGTGCAAGGGCAGAATAGGATACGGAAGGTATTCCAACCGATCCACACCCATTAATACATGTATAAGCTAAATACATGTAACCACGACAGAAAACGAGTATATCGTTGCTGGTACCTTAATTATATGTATTTATATAATTTTGTTGTATGTGCGTAGGTTCTTATGTTGATGGTATCGATTATAAATTTAACGCTGTACGCTGGTCGATTCTGACTCCGTTTGCTACGCGTATGCTGCATCATTCTATATCCTTTCAAATGGCATTCATAACGCCCCTGGTTGTCTGGCAATACTGCATTTAAAGTGTACTTAACTGGCGACACATACAGAATACAAATACGCGCGAACACCGATATGCTCTTAGTGCCTGTGTCTTGGGAATACTGGGTAAACCACAACATATAAAGTGCAATGAACATTTGTCATCGGCAGTCAGAACAGTAGCTAATACCTTACAAAACCAGTGTAAGTTAATGGAATTGGACCACTGGATACCAGTATGATCGTTGCGGCGTTTTTGACCAGCAAATATCACAAGATATGCATGTACAACCTGTTAGGTCGATCTAAACCTACACTACTCGTCAGTTCAACATACACTGTTAATCTCCGTGAAAAATAGAATTGATTGGCACCACAACTATATTCCAAATGATACCCCAGGCGTTGCCTTATAATGAAGTTGTTTTCCTGATCATAGGTAGTCGTTCAACATGGCTCTTAGTTCTCGACAGTTGTGCAGATTTTGCCTAATTTGTAATAACTGTGTCCCATTGCCATGTGTATTATTCATGTCGGTTCTAGGAAACGTTTGTGTCCTGGATGTTACAATATTGCCACATATTGTGACACGAATGAAGAAGTACAATAAAGCCGCAGGTGCAGTGTACGTCTTTGTTGACAACTTTCACAATCACACTTTATATATTTACTGCCCACGTTATATAGTTATTGCCCATTTTCATACGTAGTTTTCAGAGAATTTCTCGGAATATCCCATGGAATGGTTTCTTAACACATGTCGACCCAGTGGTACAAGTATGTCGAACAGCTTTCGTGAATGTACCATTCGGTTTGGGAATGTAATGGTGCTTAACGGCCCATCAACACAAAAGAGTATCATTTAGGGCCAAGCAATGCATATGAAGAATACAAATAACAGTAAAATAGTATGTCAGATGTGGTAGGTACTCAGATGATAAGGGTAAAACTATTAATATGATGAACAGTACAAATGAGCAACATGTATACAATGATAAAATTATTGAAATGAGGAACATATAAACAACGATAAAAATCAGATCTTCCGATACAAGTTGGTTTCATGGGGAATGCTAAGCAAACCTTCAATGTTCTCCATCTGAATTGCTTTCTCCAAGATATTTGCGCAAAATCAAGGGCAAGTAAAATTTCCCTCAATTCCGCAGAAAATATCGAAGATTTATCTGGGAGCCTGGATTGAAGATCTCCCTCTGGGACAGTGGCAGTAGCAGCTACCCAGTCCCCGTCCTTTGAAAGTGAAAAGTGGGGTGTATGCGTGGTGTCTGTTTTTAACTTAAAACAAGTGATTTAAAAATGGATGGATCAGTTGTTGCTTTCGTATGCTGAATAAGATCGAAGATCACCGTGGGCTGCTCCAAATGCCACGGTTGAGTATCTGGAACAGCGTATTTGGCAATGTGATCCACATCTAAGCCAGCATCGTGTATCAAAGGATCCATTATCTTGCCGAATGATGACATGAAGCTTGGTTTCTTATCGAATACAGCATCTGTAGCACGATGAAAGACAGTGTCATAAACTGGATTAGACGGATTGGAATGTTGTTTAGTGGCGTATTGCAAATATAATTTGGTGCGTCTGACGTGGAGAGAATGCTCATGACAGATAATAAAATTCATACTGTGAAACCGACTTTGGGCGAATGGACTCCTGTCTACAGACATCTACCCCGGGATGAAGTTGTCCTTAGTCGGTTACGCACGCGTCCATGGTGTATTCCATGTCACAGCGCATTTACCGTGCAACACATCCTACTGGACTGTATCGACTTTGCCGATATTCGACGCATACATTTCAATGTTACTTCACTTGCGGAGTTATTCCAGGTAGAGAACATTGAAGGTTTGCTTTGCTTTCTCCATGAAATCAACTTGTATCCGAAAATCTAATTTTATCATTGTATACATGTTTCTCATTTAAATTGTTCATCATAGTTTTATGTTTACCCTAATGATATGATTGCCTACCGCATCTAACATACTATATTACTATTAGTTTCTTCTGCCTCTAAATTGCTTGGCCCTAAATGATACTATTTTGTGTTGATGGACCGTTAAGCACCATTTCATTCCATTCGGTCGGGGATAGCTACCACTTTCTAATGGCTATTTTGTGTTTATCAATTATCATTTAGACTATTGCATACCTTTTTATTTCGCTGCTGTGGATGGGTATATAATGCATATAATCCATGTATTATTCTGATTGTTCGACGTAATTAGGCCAGTTAATGTATCTAACGCATTGATGTGTAAAAAATGCGTTTTATACTTCATACAATGTGACCGTATACGGCGTGATAAGTTCACATTGGGTGGTTATTTGACGTTGAGCTGGTGCAAAGAAGCGTTTGACTGTGACAAATCAACAGTGCGAAAGAGTTGTAATGTATTTTCCATATAACACTCGTATCATGGAACGCTTGTTGCCTTGGAATGCCAGATTGTGAAAGGCATGCTAACCTTACGTTGCCGAAACTTACATTTCATAAACTTAACCTATTTCAGTGAAAATGCGAGCATCATCGATACTGATCTGACCTCGGGGTGCTCAGACTCATGGTGGGCTACACTGGTCGCAAATGCCGTCCATATTTGTAGAAATAGGGCTTACAAGTCTTGCAACCAGTGCATCTAGACCTCCCAGTGTCTCCATTTCATCTATGAAACACCCGTCATGTTCATAACACAATCCTCAAGGTACAGGAGTGTGCTATTTGATTAGGAACTACATAGGGTCACCAATCCCATAAACCCCATTTTTGCAGTCGCAGCCACATTTAGGGACTTAAATTCATTGTAGTAGCATTGCTTCTCAGTAGGGAGGGCTACGACGTCGTTCGTCCATGTTAGAAAATGTTATTGCCATTTTCTGACATTTCATTACTATTTTATCGTACAATAATTGATTACTCGCATATTGACAAGATATATTGCTCCAAATACGGATTATACGACTTACGTGTTGCTATTCAAAGCGTTCGCGTTACAGCGCCCAAGCGCAATTGTTAAAATTAGTACTAGAATGTAGAGTTACAGAACTAGATTTGAAACGCATACATAACCATACATTCAGAGAATATCGGGATAACTACTGTATTTAGACTTTAGATCGGTTATTGATACATGTAAATGTGTAAGCATATGCAACACGCATGCTATTTACAAAACGTGCAAATGCACGTGAATACAGTCAAGCGCCGAAAACTACAACACGTACCAGAAGAAAATACTTTGAATGTAGGGATTTATTGTACGTACTCCTTTGTATCAAAATCATTTTCATCGCAAATTGTAGATTTGATCATGATCGTCTTTACTTTCAATGGATCATACATTTTAATTGATCGTATATTTTACACTGAACTAAGCACCTAATCATGTGTTGGCCAGTCTATCATACATATTCATGTACATGTATATTTCATATCATATGCCACTTTATATAATTACCATGCTTTGAACCTAGACGATACTATGTTGTGTTGATGGGGCGTTAAACACCATTCTACTGTGTCAATAATTGTAGTTCACATCACACTTAACATGGTTTCGGCTTAAACGATATGGCGAAAATGTATACGAGCAAAAGAGGCTATCTGGAAAACGTTCTCACATATGATATACAATTGCTAGTAGAAATACATCGAATGTCTGAACCTTATTTTAAAAAATTATATTCTAACTTTGCAATTTACCGGCAAGCGAATCAGCACGTTATATAGCTTAAACAGAAAGTATTAACACATTTGTATTTGTGACTGGATAAATGGGACTTCTCAGTTATACGACCAGTGTATATCCGCATCATGTTCTGCACTGTTCACCATTCTATAAATGAAACACTAATCATGTTTCTAAGAAGCAATGCAGATCGTTATCAGGCTACATGAGTGATTCACACTGGCCAAAAACGCATAAGCCCCATTTATTGCAGCCACATGTATCATATAAAACAATGGTAGGGTAAAGCAGTAGCTGCAGAGTCTTCAACTTGTCTCAAAGTGTCATCCACAAGCAGCGGTGTACGATCTACGTGACAAATCACACAGCACAAAATGTGCAGGATACGTGATGACTGGGGTTCATTGACCGAGCACGAGTCCGACTTCACTAACGGTTGACCTAACTAGTCGAGTAATACAATTATTGGCCAACAAATACGGCTAACATCAATAACCTCGACTGGTATCGAGTGGCATAGGTCGACTGTAATTAACGCCACTGAAAGCCATAATATCTCGCCATCATGGTAATTGGTACATATTACTCATAGCGGTTTCTTGGTTATGTTTCTTAGTTAAAGTTAGGAGATGGATCATCAGAGAAGTTAATTCAGTCTGGCAGATGGTCACCTAGCGCGGTCTCGCGTTCTTCCCTATTATTGGTCGCCATTTAGCGTAACAGTTTGTATTCTTGTTTAGGGTATTAATTGTGTCCTACAAGTACAGTTGAACCCCTGTACACCGGACAGAGATATAAGTAAGTTGTGCTTAATTTTGATATGTTTCGTTGCCATTTATGTGCGAGGATAATGCCTGTTCATGATCGATCGTAGAGCAACTACGCGTGTCTTGAAGTAGTTATATGTACATTTCACAGTGGACCCTCTATACCGGACACCATGGGATGATGTCCCCATGTTGTCCGGTTTATAGAGGTTCCACTGCATATGCATTGCGTTTCGTTTAAACCGGTGATTTGAGGCGTTTCTGCCATTGACTTAAACGGCGGAAGCAACGACTGCGACATAAAACACAAGCTCCAAATATTAAGTCCCTGGAGATGGAACTTTAAACAATTGATAAAGAACGTGACGAGTGTACCCACTTGGAACGGTCACTTGGAAACTTCCCGCCGATTCGTTAAATTTTACTAGGCGTCACTCACCCCTCAAATATTCATGATCGCGATGTCCTTCTGAGACAAATACGTAATACGACACGAGCATTACATATATTGTACAGTGCAATTAAATAAACGAGTGAATTCGCAAATTATATGACATCAGAGAAGGGATCATTACTGAAATAACGACGGAGAAAGAATGGTGGACCCGATCATTATAGAAATACAGAGAATCCTACAATACTGAAGACACTCAGAATGACCGTGATAGAAACTTCATTGCACAAATGTGCAATACAAGTAAAAACAATTCTGAAAATAATAATACACCGACGCAACTATTAAATGTGCCCATCCAATGCAATGCAACTTTCATTTCAAAAATCCCTCTTGCGTAACGTCTATTTGTATTGTATCAATAGCCAATTACGGTTGTATATGGGAGTAATAGTGGAAATACTAGCCGCGTCTGTCCAGAAATATACGGCAGTCATATCGCTAGATCTTATGTCAATATTCTGGTTAATGGTGCCTCATCACATGTTTGATACGGCGTGCCTATCAGATGGCAGCAAATGAGGACGATTAGACATTTTCGAACTTATGTCATCAAATACCAACTGTAGAATCAGAACATGACGAGACAAAGTCAAAAGATCCATTATAATCGCCGAACACGACTACCAGGAAAATAAATACATTGGAAGTGGGATTTGATTGCACGTGTTTACAGTTCATGACACAAACACATGGCACCATCGAGTTTAACTAACTGTGGGAAGTTTCAAAATGATATTATGTTAATCGGAAATCAGTACGTTAATGTAGCTAGTGTTCCAACAAATGTTTTTTATATTTAGTTTCTTTTTAGTTACAAACATACATGTTACATAATAGGAAATATATACATGTGTAGTCATTGGAGTGTGCATTAGTGTTAATGCGATTGTTTTTATTAGTTGGCCGGTTAATGCTGAATGAATCAAATTATGGCCTCTGGCAAAGTAACATAATTTGTGTATTAGAAGAAAAGAACAAATCAAATCAATATACATGTATCTTATATAGTTATGAAGATATAAGACTTCCTTGCATGATGGTATACCTTACAGTGCAGTCAATCTTAGTTTTACAAGTACATTCCTCAAACCGACATCACATATACTAATCTCACGATTCTCGGAATAGATATGATATATAGCCCTAACATTTGAACTACATATGACTGCAATGTTACTTCACTTGCTGAGCTATTCCAGGTGGGGTACATTGAAGGTTTGCTTAGCTTTATCCACGAGACCAGCTTGTATCGGAAAATCTATTTGTTATCATTGTATACATTTTACTCATTTCTATTGCTTGTCATATTTTTATTGTTACCCAAATGATACGATTGCTTACCACATCTAACATACTATTTTACTATTATTTGTATTCTTCATGTACATTGATTGGCCCTTATTGATACTATGTTGTGTCTGGGCCGTTAAGCACCATTCCATTTCCAAGGTGATCTTCGATCTTAGCCGGCACACTAAAGCAACAACTGACCCATCCATTTTTAAATCACTTTTTCTTGAAGTTAAAGACAGATACAATACATACACTCCGCTTTTCACTGATGGTTCAAAGGACGGGGACCGGGTAGCTGCTGCTGCAGCTGTCCCCGAGGGAGATCTTCAATCCAGACTCCCAGATAAATCTTCGATATTTTCTGCGGAATTGAGGGTAATTTTACTTGCCCTTGATTTTGCGAAAATATCTTGGAGAAAGAAATTCATTTTGTTTTCTGATTCATTATCTTCACTACAAGCTTTATACTACACGAAGCTTGAGCATCCACTTATCCGCCAAATTATTCAGCTACACCATTTTTCATTTCGTCTGGCAAGGACTTTATTTTTTGTTGGCTCCCCAGTCATACTGGTATCAAGGGCAATGACAGGGCAGATATTGCTGCCAAGGCCGCCCTGGAGCTACCGACTTCTAATTTTCCTGTTTGCTATCATGATTTTAAATCGTCCATTAACTCGTTCATCTCTGATACAATGCAGATCCGGTGGGATCTGCTCCCAGATAACAAACTTCATGCTGTGAAACCGACTTTGGGCGAATGGACTCCTGGCTACAGACATGTACGCCGGGATGAAGTCCTTAGTCGATTGCGCATTGGACATACACGACTAACGCATTCGTATATGCTCAAGGGTGAGCCGCGTCCATGGTGTATTCCATGCCACAGCGCATTTACCGTGCAAACAAATACTACTGGACTGTATCGACTTCGCCGATATTCGGCGCAAACACTTCAATGTTACTTCACTTGAGTTATTCCAGGTGGAGAACATTGAAGGTTTGCTTACCTTTCTCCATGAAACCAACTTGTATCGGAAAATCTAATTGTTATCATTGTATACATGTTGCTCATTAATATTGTTCATCATAGTTTTAGTTTTACCCTAATCATTTGATTACCTACCACATCTAACATACTATTTTACTATCATTTTCTTCTTCATCTAAATTGCTTGGCCCTAAATGATACTCTTTTGTGTTGATGGGCCGTTAAGCACCATTCAATTCCATTCCATTAAACTACATATAGCCAATAGCGACCTCTTACATGTACGCTATGCCAAATCTCACTAGGTCACGACCACTATAGGGAAATATACCTATGGTGCATATTGCCTTATGACGTGGAATCTTAGCAAGTAATATACAACATCATTTTACTGAAGTTGGGGTCATGTCATAACGTCATTAAAATGTTAATGATTTTCAATATCCATGCATTTAAAGCTGAATCAAAAGCAATTAGGGTAGCAATAACATACAAAAAGTACCGTAAATATTTTGAAGTCATAAAAAGAATGGATATTCAGAATATGCAAAACAATTATGGAAGCCTGTACATGTAGCTGTAGAGGTGAACTATACATACATGTAATATGCATATTCTCAATATAGTGTATTATTTGCAAAGTACATTATTTAGCTGAAGGGAATGTATGCATAAACACTTATTTATCACATATATATTTATTGTATACCGGTAGGTACATGTAGCTACATTTGTGAAGAATGTGTTTTTAGATTTCCATTGACTACAGCGGGAAATGAGAAGTGCTCGACTCTAGTATATCGAATATACGCCAGTTCCATATCTTATTTAATGATTAATTGCGTATTAATACAAACTGTTGACCTATTGTATCTGGATGATCTATGTGTATTGAAGGTATTTAACCGAGTTATGTGGATATATTATTTCATCTGCCATGTCAGTTGTCAGACAAATGGGACACATATTATCAATGTTAACTGGTTTTTGTTCAGGTTCATTTATTCACACATGCGTTATAATGCATGCATATGCATGATATGAATACATATGAGACACGCCATGTGATTTTGTACCTTCTGACATCTGCGTAATTTCATGACATTCGTTTACAAAAATTACAATATTTTCCATTAATGACGTCAAAAGTTCACACAATTTTCAGTGTACATATTGTACTCTGATTTTGAGTGAACACTAACAGTGAACACACATGCAGAAATAGGATACTATAAATAGGTGCGTTATATAATTGAATCTGGAAATTAGTTACTATAAATATCGTTACGGTGTTTTATGATTGAATGTCCACTGTTTATAATAGTAAGTTAACCACTAGTCAACGTGTTATTGTCAGAGTATGTCGATCAATTCTAGATTAGATGCTTATCATCGGGACATCCTATTCAAAATATTGTGTTCCTATCATTCATTTGACTGCAAAATTCATCACATGTATTGTATGTATTCATATATAAGACATATAAGACATATAAGACATATATATATAGTTTATGGATACACGGCCTAGCATGGTGTTTTTGGTTTGATTTACAAAGTAAGAGACTTAAAGCATAAGCAGAAGTTGAGAGCCGCAAACACCTAGGTCTATACTTTAACAATTAAGGAACATGATGTCAACATATATAATATATAAGTTCAGGGAAAGCATGGCATATAATATAAATCATGAGAAAACTAAAATACATTCTAGATATAAAATGTTTTGAAATAATTTACCTTTCCTTTATTATACCTCTGTTAGAATATGCTGATATCGTATGGGAAACATTATTCACATACTGTCGCTTTTTTACAAAATTAAAAACGGCATTTCACCTAATTATTTTGTGGATATCATTCCGCCTGAAACAGACACTACTCATTACAATTTAAGAAATGCTGACAACCTACAGACCATACGATGCAGAACAACTCTCTATTATTACTCATGTCTTCTCTCTTCAATCCGAGACTGTAACTCTATGCCGGAAAACACACGGAATGCTCCGTCACTTAGTTAATTTGAAACCAAAATGAAAACAATCACAGACAAGGTTCCAAGTTATTATTACAGTGGTCAATGACATACCCAAGTAATACATACACGACTCCGGACGAATTGCAGTTCTCTTAATTATTACCTATATTGCAAAACAATTGTTGAATCACCAAATTGTATCTGTGGTCAAGTTGAAGATGCCACTCACCACTTCTTCGCAAGATACTAGTAGACCATAGAAACCAACTAATAGACGATATATAAGCTTATGGTCAACCGACGGTACCCTCCATATTATACTCTATGGTAATATAAAACTGGACGATCCTACTAAGAGAATACAAGTCGCTTTTAAAATGGTACGGTGGAACCTCCGTGTGGGTAATTCTGGTGGGTTTTATTTGCATCTTATTTGCATTTATGGCTGATGGTACAGTCTGTTCGTGATTGCAAATCATGAAAACATGTATTGGAGTGGTCATATGACTGATTTACAGTGAAACATCTCTATACCGGACGCCCTGGGGACGTTCCAAGGTCTTCGGTTTAGAGAGGGGTTCCTTTGCGTATGCTTTTGTACATATTTTTCTCGAACGGCTGCAGTGGCTTTTCACTGTGTTAGCTGTGAACTGTCCGACAAAAATGCTTATGCTTGTCATATATGAGACACGCTATACTTGCTTTATGCTCATAGATTCGACTCCGTGCAATACCCGTTAGTCATCTATAATACATCTAACGGGTATCGCAGGAAGCCGAAACTATGAGCATAAAGCAAGAATAAAATCCCATTTTATGCTAATGGCAGTACTAATTGTGTGTGTAATGTCCTGGTTCCTGCAGCCTGTGATACTAAGCCACATGTTCGGGAGAGGATTTATATAAGCTTGCTTTCAATCCAATCCCATTTGTATAATGCTGTCTATACTACTATTGATGCCTTACTTGTAAATCATATACAAATCAAACATGTTTAAACTAAAGCATAAGCAGTTACTAGTTATCACCCTCAGACGCGGGATATGTGTATGTTTATTTTGTGTTTACCCTTCGATTCCACCTGTCTGTATATGTGTGGCTCTAATTAGTACTAATTATAATCATATTTTATCAGCGACGAGTTAAATGCCAAGGTCGAGTTTTTACAATATGACTGCACGGAATCTATTTCATACGGATGTAAAACAATGCATTTTAACACATGTAGCATTGAACCAACGAATCGTACTTCAATGTGTGTCTTAACATGCTCATTGGCATTGTGCATGCAAATCTACAATACGAAAACCAATCCGGCGACATACAAACTTAAATATGACATAGTGCAACGTTACCCACAACAAATATCCGGCCCTTAGATTCATTTTATTTTCCGATTCACTATCTTCACTACAAGCTTTGTACAACATGAAACTTGAGCATCCACTTATCCGCCAAATCATTGAGCTACACCATCTTTTTATTTCGTCTGGCAAGGACATTATTTGTTTTGCCTCTCAAGCCATACTGGTATCAAGGGCGAACACAGGGCAGATAGTGCTGCCAATGCAACCCTGGAGCTACCGACTTCTAATTTTCCTGTTTGCTATCATGATTTTAAATCCATCAACTCATTCATCTCTGATACCATGCAGACCCGGTGGGATCTGCTCACAGGTAATAAACTGCATGCTGTGCGAATGGACTCCTGGCTACATACATGTACGCCGGGATGAAGTTGTCCTTAGTCGATTTCGCATTGGACATACATGAATAACACATTCGTATATGCTCAAAGGTGAGCCGCGTCCATGGTGTATTCCATGCCACAGCGCATTTACCGTCAACACATCCTACTGGACTGTTTCGACTTTACCGATATTCGACGCAAACACTTCAATGTTACTTCACTTGCGGAGTTATTCCAGGTGGAGAACATTGAAGGTTTGCTTAGCTTTCTCAATTAAACCAGCTTGTATCGGAAGATCTAATTGTTATCATTGTATACATGTTTCTCATTTCTATAAGTTTATCATTGTATACATATTGCTCATTTATATTGCTCACCATATTAATATGTTTACATCTGATTGCCTACCGCATCTAACATACTATTTTACTATGATTCTTATTCTTCATTTACATTGCTTGGCCCTAAATCATACTATTTTGTGTTGATGGGCCGTTAAGCACCATTACATTCCATTCTGGCCCTTAGATACAGTATAAATGCACATATCCCGTTTTTAGAATATGCCCTTCCACAGACAATAATAAACATGCCACCTGTATTACATTAACGGTCACAATTGTAAACAAGGGATAATGCGAAATGTCATATACAAGCTTGATACACAATGGAACAATCAGCGTATGTTATACAATTAGTGAGTTACTTGTCACCATTTGGTTATCATTTGAAGCAGACTGATCCGTGAAAACAGTGGTCGCAAATACACTACGCCCAGTTGATGTCATGACGAGTGACAAATGCACACACTTTTCCCAATTAATAATCTCATTTTCAACAAACACTAGAAAAGTTACTGTATGTTAGACTGTAGCTGGAGTTTGGGCCACCGGCTAAGAAAAGTGACTTATTGATATTAGGACATGACTGTGTTCATTGTAAATTCTGATCACCGTTCAGGCTCATACAAGCCATGATTGATCAAAACTGCTACTTAGATGCATAAACCATATTCAATTCACGGAATGGTGATTAGCATAAACCCTGATAAGACAGCACACATGTACAGGCTGGTCTGGCGCTACGCTGATCGAAAATGTCATAAGTAACATTTTCCACAACCGGGGCCCCATTTGCTTCATCCCTATTTATTTGTTTCTGTCTGTGTTCACTGATTGTAGTAATGTTTCGATGCAGATCAAGATTACATGCGTTAATAATGTAGAACACATGGGAAACAGACACCCATTGCAAGTATATATGCTATTGCTCCGTAAATCACATCAGCATGATGGCTTAAAACTTGCATACGTCAAAATGTAATATTTTGACAGAGTACATCATCCATTTCTATATGACACAGTATATATATTGCTCCCGTTATAGAGATACATGCAATATAGGCTATCGCATGCGCAGTATATAGCAGTACTGGCTGACTTCAGGCAACTTCCAACGTATGGACTAACGTTTCATAATTAATTAAGTTAGATATTTAAAAACTATATCCATTAAAAAAACGCCATTTTACGGTAACGCATTATATGTTACATACTTATATGTCAATGCTCAAAGATGAGGACATGACTGAGAAACTTGGCATTACAGCGGCTAAAGTAGATTGTAAGTAATCATGCGTTCACATTCACAATAGTCATGCATCGCGAATGAATAGAATATATCTGCGACAATTATCAGTAATTTGTGTATTTGTTGTGTAGTTTGTAAATATTTGGAGGCGCATGCTATTTGTTGGCCGTGTACTTGTATAATAAATATGTTATTTATTGTATATTTGAAATATGTTCTCGTCCTATCACGTATATTGCGCTCCTAAAGACGCACGCTATTTCCACTAGAGAAGTCTTACATATTTCTCCATATACATTAAATAATCTATACGTACTTTCTGCATGATTTCATATGATATCAACAAACTAATGCACGATTACTGTGTTAAATGTTTTAACTGAATTTACATCAATATTGAATTTCTAAAGCATGTCGCATAAACAAAAGCAGGGAGGTCGAGACGTCATGATACTATTGTAGTTAGTGTTTTCCTTCAAAATGCCGATATACATATCGAACGAACACTAACAGACGAAGCCGTTCAAGAAGCATGGCCAAATTCAATGATGCGTTATATTTTTTCCTCCTTGTAATGTTAGCATTCATGTTTGATTGTGACTGGGAGAATAACACAATTATATGACTGGTGTAGACCCAGGAAAACCCAGGTTCTGCACTGATCGCCATGAAGTTAATGATGCACAGGCCATTATTATAATAATTGTAGATGAATGCTCATGCTGTGTATGTCCGCTCCAGCAGCAAACACAATAAACCCATGCTGCACAATTGCAATCACAATTATGTAGCGTATGCTTATCGTAGCTTACTATACGAGCTTTTCGTTTCTATTGCAGCCTCATCCATTAGCGAGGAGGAGCAGCGTCTATATGAACATATATTTGCAGAGTACAACCCGCTAATCCGACCAGTGTACAACATCAGCAGCACCATCACTATCGAGTTCAACCTCGCGCTAAGTCAGATCATCTACGTAGTAAGTACTAATCGATGGCGTCATTAACATATGCACATCAAGTATTTTTGCAATTTATTTTATTTTTTCACAGGCCCAATAGATCAACAAATGTGGTACGAATGTCTGGTGGAGGATCTATTCGAGAAGTCAAAATACAGCCCTCTGGTACGGCCGGTGGAAAGGATTAATGATACAATTACAATCGATTTCAGTATACAGTTGAGTCAAATTATCAGCGTGGTAAGTACCCTTCCTATCTTCGTAGTGAGTGCTTAGCCTATATCGACTATATCGTGAGCCAGGAAATACCCAATTTTACCCTAATCATTTGATTGCCTACCACATCTAACATACTATTTTACTACTATATTCTTCTTCATCTAAATTGCTTGGCCCTAAATGACACTATTTTGTGATGATATGCCGTTAAGCACCATTCCATTCCATTCCAAATAAAAAATCAGCAAAACAAAAGCTAGAAAACACTGCAGGTATTTGTACAAATCGATACACATTGATTGTTAAAGGTTATACTTGATATTTCTTAAAATGTATGACATAAATGTTTTCATTGTTCTGACACACGGTCGCCATCTTGTTTTTCTGGATTTGCTTACTGGAACCAACAGCATAGATATTAAACAAAATGATATTTTGGAACATGTATAATGTATGTATAATTACTAGCTTGCATTCTCAGATACATGGTAGCTGTATTGGACGTCGACTATATTTCAAAAGCACTGCACTGTATATACACACGTTCAATACTGAACTATTATTATCAACTGAATATACTTTCAAAATACACCTACCCTAGTAGTTTTAGTGTGTACTGTATGATATTACACTGTGGTTCTATTTATTGGCACAGTGTTTATACAGGACTCTGCAATGTTACAACTCTAAAAACAAGTAAACAATTGTTACAATTATGAATCAACAAAATCAATAAATGGGCTATAAAACGGTTGTACCTTTCAAAGACAAAAGCTATTTCGATGCATTGTTGTAGAACACACAGATCACAGTTGTTCCGTAACAGAACTTTCTTGGACAAATTGACTCCTGGCTACAGACATGTACGCCGAGATGAAGTTGTCCTTAATCGGTTACGCATGGGACATACACGACTAACGCGTTCGTATATGCTCAAAAGATGAGCCGCGTCCATGGTGTATTCCATGACACAGCGCATTTACCGTGTAAAACATCATACTGGGCTGTATCGATTTCGCCGATATTCGACGCAAACACTTCAATGTTACTTCACTTGCGGAGTTATTCCAGGTGGAGAACATTGAAGGTTTGCTTAACTTTCTTCATGAAACCAACTTGTATCGGAAGATCTGATTTTTATCATTGTATACATGTTTCTATAATTTTATAATTCTATACATGTTATTCATTTATATTGTTCATCATATCACTTTTTTACCCTAATCATCTGATTGCCTACCACATGTAACATACTATTTTACTATTAGTGTTATTCTTCATCTACATTGCTTGGCCCTAAATTATACTCTTTTGTGTTGATGGGCCGTTAAGCACCATTCCATTCCATTAATTATATACATGTTACTCATTTATATTGTTTATCATAGTTTTATTTTTTACCATACTCATTTGATTGCCTACCACATCTAACATACTATTTTACTATTATTTTCTTTTTCATCTAAATTGCTTGGCCCTAAATGATACTCTTTTGTGTTGACGGGGCCGTTCAGCACCATTCCATTCCATTCCATTAGATCTGAACGTTTAGGTATTGAAGAAAGGTGAAGTATAAACACTACTATTTACAGATGAAAAAACCAATACTGAGGCGTACGGTACGATAATAATCACCACGACTCTGCCACTACCTCTCTTATCACCGATACCGATTTGGAGAAACACACCAATATATTCCATAAACATGATAACTGACAGGCATGTTTAACACCATATTGCGCACGCGGAATTAATTTCCGCTTGAGTTTGGAATTTTCCGTCAACTTATGACGTCTGGCGGTACAAAGGGGACGTAAATTGAAGAAAGTTCGTGTACAACTCAGAAGTGAGCAGGCCAATCACCTCAACGAACTACCACGCACACGTATACATCCAGTTCCAATCATAATATGTCTACAATGGGGGACTTGGTTGGAACAGTTTGCGACCACATCCGTTCATGGGGGTAATATTCTCAGTTCGGCACACTACACTCATGACCGCTCAGCTACTGAATAATTATAGGGTAATGTGGCACCCTGATGCTAGCAGGACGAGACGTCTAACCCGACCGATGATACGTGACCAGTACATGCCGGTCAATCGTCTCGTCAGAGAAGCATATATATGATGCACCATGATACAAGTAAAAATGATATGCCATCAGAGAAGGTCAACGACTGCCATTACGACAATATACACGTACATCCTTGTGTAATTGTCACGTACATCCTTGTGTAATTGTTTACCCGTTGAACCGTTTGAAACATAAAATATGTCCGTTGCCAGTGATATAGATACAAATATATACATACATTACATTGATACAACGTCCGAACATGGAACAATAACACCTAACTAATAATGCCCCTTTTTTTCCTGGCAAATCATGTTCGTCAATCATCCTGGATGGCTGGGCTTGTTTTGTAATTATGTACCAGTCACTCCAATGGTTCCATGGTATGCCACTATGACTTGTATCTCTCTTGCTAGCTGGGATGTAATTGATTGTTCCAGTAACATAGTGGCCTTCGCAATTATGACTGTTGCTGACAATTTGGGGCAGATCAATACCGTTGACATGTAAGCCAACGGCAGATAAAACGGTGTTCAGTATATGTGTGCGCTTGATCGAGTAAACTGGATTCATGCCATGTGCGATCACATTAGCCTCAAATCCGTCTGCCCATTGTAAAGATAAATTTGCAGTTACAGTGCAAATCCTCGTGATACGATATTATGAATATATTTCATGTATTTTTTCTTTAGGTACGGTAAATAGCTGGTCGTATAGTACATGTGCCTCGTTGAATACCGATGTCGTTGTGAACCTGCCATGGGATTGCGTTATTGCTTTCATGCGTTCGTTTGTATTCTCTTGGTAAATTGTTCTGTATGTATATTACGAGTCCGATTATCTGCATATACTGTGTGCACAGATGGGATTATGCTTTATGTTAAAAGTGCTAGTCAAATAACTGAGTAGGTTGAGCCAGTTATAGCCGGTATGAATTCGAGGGCACAATCATAAGGCTGTATAATCTTAGCCTATATTCATTATTAGGCACAAAGTTTATACATGTTAGTCTAACAATTTACAGGCACACTCTCTGATATGCACAGAAAGTGATAAAACGTATTAGTTGAAAACATTTTCAAGCATAAATTTTCATCGCATGAGATTAATTACAAACTAGAAAATGTGGTATATCGACGCACTTAGGCCCCTACATGTATAGGTGATTTGAGAAACTGTTACAGAAGGTTTCAAAAATAGACAGACAGAAATACGGACATATGATAAGTACGGAGGGTAGTTGTATTAATGTGGAAGGATGTATCGTTACTCAAGTAAGGCATGTGTGCAAGATGAAGATGTTAGCTGAAGGCAAACAGAAATTATAGGTGATTTTAAGGAACTGTTACAGACACTTTCAAAAATTAAACAGACAGGCAGACGGACATATGATAAGTAGGGAGGGTCATTGTATTAATGTGGAAGGATGTATCATTACTCAAGTAATGCATGTGTGCAATATGAAGATATTAGCTGAAGGCAAACAGAAAATGTAGAAATGAAATGGTGCTATTTGTTGATATAGGTCATTTGAAATGCATGAAGCGAACAACAGCATATGGAATATTTGAGACATCATCTGAGAAGCAATGCCTTCAATGTCGAACTAAGCATGACATAAACGCTGTTCATCGCCGTATTCTGGTACGCTGTGCATGGATACGTCCATTGGTGAGACGAAGAAGACATGGCTCACAACCAGTATATGTACATGAATATACTCATTACTAGTGTGTCAACTTGAGTTTTTCCGTGTGAATGTTAGCCGTAAAAATTGCATTAACCGCAAATGCGGCATGGTCTAATCTGGTTATGGAAATGTCCGGCGTGTGCCTAACTCTTCTTGTAGAGGTCAATGTCTCGTGTGTGTATTTACCACTGGGCCCAATAGCAGGTTGATGAATAACACGTCAACTCATCCACTTAGTGTCAGTCTATCGAACCGTATTCCTGGTTGACCATTGCAGAGCTCCAGATAAGGCAAGTATTGCTGCACTGTATGTATTTACGTTAAGCTTAATATGTTTGGGTGTGCAAAAGTGGGAGTACAAAACCCGCATTGAAAATTATAAATACTCAAACAGAGGAATACAAATACGCGAATAAAGTTGAAAATTCACTTATTTGAGCTGAAAAATAAGCAAACACTTGCTGTTGCAGATGAAATAATAAGTGAAATGAATAAGTGAAATGTCTACTAGTGTTTGCTTTTTTTGCATCTCAGATAACTGAATTGTCACCTTTGTTTGCTTTTTATTTCATTCATTCGGTATTTGATATCGGAATAAAAACATGTGCTAAATCCGTAATCCGTTTGTAAAAGTAAAATATGCATTGAATTTGAAATCATTTGGTATTATACTCTTTAGACACCACCCAGCTATCTGGAGTTTTGTCATTGGTCACTCATTGTGCTTGGAACATCTGTGATTGGCGGGCTGGTAATGTTACTGTAAAAACTTCCTTATCGCTTTGAAATCGGACACATGAATATATAACACTATATGGGTATCCAAGTAGATGAAAAGAGTAAAACAAATATATAGATAACTATAACGAAGTTGGTATTGGGAGGCGATTGTGCAAATGACTGCACATCTGGGACGGGCCAATCAAGTAAATGAACGAGTGGAACAACACCGCTTCTGGTACAAATTACGTGACTTTCATCTGGTGGTCGATCGTGTTTTGCTATTGGCATTGGCATGTTTTAGCCATGTTTCAGCTGTGACATTTCTGGTTGGAAACTCGGATACAAATGAATCCAGCTAATATCCTGGTTATTTTCAGTCACGTTTTCTTTTAGGGGCATATCCGGTTTGGAAATAGCTATATGGTTGATAAGAGAAAATGAAGAGAAATAGATCATACTGACACGAACTGCCAGTACCAAGACATTGGCATTATACAATACATTAACTAGCTAGTATTAGAGGGCATATCGATGAATGTAATGTGGAAGACTGTGATTGCCGCTGTACGTTTGTCCGTTTTAAATGGTCTTAAATAGTTATTTGTTTGTTTGTCTGGGATCTTCGGCCTCTTGAGTGTACTATTTATACAACAAAATGCCACCACGATTGTGCTTATTTCTTCGTTTAAATTCAAGGTATAGAGATCATAGTAATAACAGAAACCTACGCAACACGGTATTAACATAAATACATACGATATGTGGCAACATGTGTATGTTATCAGTCATCAATGCACGCTTGTTCTACTAGAGTGCCAGTAACACATACAAATTCCGAAAACATAATCAGTGGGATTTTCTCGTACACATACAACAGTGGTCGCCGAGCCTTCAGCATGACACTGTGTCCATGATGTAACCCCATCAACAGTCGTGTATGGTCCTCAAAAGAAAACAACACGGTACATACATGTACAGTAGCGCTTTTCTGCTCCTTACCTATTTGTATATACTCATACATGTATCGTATACATATCGTAATCGTATAGTATTGGTATATTTAATGAGCATATCGTATGATCATATACTATTGGTATGTTTGTACCGTATTATCGTATAGTACAAACGTACTATACGAATATTATACAAACATACGATATCCGTTCGTATATACGATATATCCGTACGGATATGGTATGAATATACCATAATCTGGTATGTTTGTACGATACAAACGTACCAGTTATACACATGTATAAAAATCGTATAAACGTACGATTTAAATGGTATATCTATACGATATTGGTTGGTATGTACGGTACAAACATACCGTACGTTTATATTATATGCATATCGTATAGAAAATATATCGTATTGGTATAGTATACGTATAGTATTGGTATAGTACGTATAGTTGACCTGCAGAAAAGCGCTACTGTAATATAACAAATTAAAAATGTCAATTTAGTAACAGAAATTAACGAGTGACAGGAAATCATGAGTGCATTAGTAAGCATGGTAAGAGACCTTGCTATGTTGGGCGATTGTTCTAGCTCACCTGTCGCGGATTTGTATTGTCTTGTATGTACATCGTAGCATTCATGTTGGTTTAATTATTACTTTATACTACATATACGTCATTGCGTCAAAAGGAAATAGACCATTTAAATAATGTGTCAACTTTGTAATAAAATTGACTTTCAAACAGATTGAAAATCTGGGTCACAATTTTACACACGCGTAACTTTAACGTCCACATTCTCATAATGCCACCACACCAAACAAAGGTCCTGAAACATGCGGTGGAAGTAGTGAATCGATAACTCCCACAAACTCTCATTACTTGTGCATATCAAGTACAAACGGTTGGTTAGAAAGACATTAAGCAGGAATTAACCAATTCCATTTGTATTCATTGTACATTGGAAACTCTCTAAACCGGACACCCTGGGAGGTCCCCAGGGTGTCCGGCCGGCTTAGAGAGGTTTCACTGTAAATCAGGCATTTTATTATTCTGAGCCATAGTTGTGTGCTATGCGATCACGAACAGACATTATCACCCGAGATAAATGACCAAGAAACACTTGGTGTCCGATTTAGAGAGGTTCCACTGTATTGCTTCTTTTTACTAGCTAATCTTCATTATTTAAATGGCACACAGCGAACATTAGATTTCTAAAGGCGAACCCTGCTTTCATTAATGTCATGCTTGCATACATTGTAGCTCTTATATGTAAGCGCATATATTATTCATTGTACTCTCTTGTGCAACTTGTTTTCTTTTCTATGCCTTCCAATATCATATTGTTGTTGCTGACGTAACGCCCTATTCTTTCCGTCAGTTGTACCTCACCAAAACCGTTTACATGCACTTCATTTACTTCGCTGTTATGTCAAAACAGAAACAACTATTATTCCATTGCGAAACATAACATGAACAAGTCAAATGATCTATGGCAATTGCCGAACACGTCTGCTCTAAATATATGGTGTACATGTTCATTAATTTGAAGAACTTTTGTGCATATGTCATAGGCCATACACTTTAACTGTAGCTTAACGGAGACTATATGGGCCAACTTTAATACTACACGTGCAAAACATGGCTCTACGACTTGCATAACCAAATCCTACAAAAGAGAAGTATATCACCACAACCTCGTTCGATTCGTATGATATGACAATCGTATCAATTTATAAACTATTTAAGCATATAGTAATATAATATACTTACAAAAGGAAATAAAAGTAGACCCAAAGAGATAAAAGTAGAGCAAGCAGATGCACCCGGCCGCCGTCTGGACTGAAAAATATAAACGTTAACGCAAATTTTACTGACGGAGGAACGGACGGACTGAATGAAGAAAACTATATACCCCTCGACATACTACGATTACAGCATTAAGTTTGGCAATTGATTATTTTTATAGCACCATATATCAATCAAGCGCAATGTCTACAACATTAGAAATAGTAACGGTTACTGTAAAGGAAATGCTTTTCGAAGAGGAATACAAGGAGAAATAACATTTTCTTCCAGGCGCACAATTTTACTATCCTCCATATTCAAGGTGTATGATCACGTGGTACTAACAACAACAAGTACCGATTCAAAGTACGTATTATTTTATAGTGTCCTTATTACGTAACAGATTTTGATGAAATATGGCGCATCAAACGCGTCTTGTTAAGCTGCATTTGGTGGTCTCTGTATTTTCGCCCAAACTTCTGTCGTTTTTGCGAAGAATCGTTTTCCGTGTCTCCGACACGGAAATCGATTCTTCGCAAAAACGACATAAGTCTGTGCCAAACTCTATAGACCACCAAATGCAGCTCATGAAGACGCGCCATATTTCATCAAAATCCGTTGCATATTAAGGAAACTATCAAATAATAATTACTTTGGAATGGGCGACGTTGTTGTAACCACGTAATCATGCACCTTGATATTCTAGATATATGTAAAGTATTACCGTGTACCTCATGCAATTTCAATATCATGTATATAGATGACCATGAGCTGCAATGATAAAACACCATTATGTCCAGTGGTGTGAAGGTGCGTCACGTATAACCCTTACACTACTCAATTACATGTTGTCAACTGTTTCCTTTTCTATTTTCCTCATGAATAAATATGCTTTGGCAGCACAGGAAATTATTCAAAAGTGTTGTCAAATCATGTTTTGTACTAAAAAATAGAAGGCAAACAATAAAATAACAGTAGTCGACAATTTTCGTTCCCAGCATTCTACGGGTTAATCATCTACGCGTGGATAGAGCAATAGTCGATGTTGCATGATAGCCATTCAATCTTTCTTACACCGTGTGAACAATTATTGCGCCAATATCAGACTACACAACGTGGCGGTTGACGCGTACACTATGTCATTATGTGAAGTGGAGATGGTCCAAATCAACACAAACTTTAAATAAATAAATGTGCATACATCTGTAATCCCTTCGGTAAGGCACAGCCGCTATCTTTACAATTAGTTTCACAGTCTTATAAATATGCTATATAACATGAGTAACATCCATTAGACGGATTATGTCGGTTTGGTGTCAGGTTGCTTAGTTGGAACTAAAATTTAGAGCAACATACCCCAAGGAGACACATAAACCCTTACAAATAACAAGAGCTGTAGGAGAACAGCATAGCTCGACTACGAGGGTTGTCGATGTACACATAGCTTGACAAAGAAGGTGGCCGCGGCCCACATAAAAACCTTAACCAAGGTTGACTAAAAACCTTAACCAAGGGAAATTAACTAAGTAATTCAAGGTTAAATGTAGGTCAATGTCAGATATAGGTCAGGGGTTATTCATGTACATGACTAGGAGATGAAGTTTTCCAAGTATGGATGCTGTAGGCACAGGAGTATTCCATATGCAAGCTTGACTATAAACCTTAACCAAGTTTGAGTACAAACATTAACTAAGGGGAAAGTAATTCAAAGTTAAATGTAGGTCAAGGTAAAATATAGGTCAGGGGTTATTGATGTACATCCCTATGAGAAAAAGTTATCCAAGTATGGTGTATGTATGCACAATAATATTCCATCTACAAGCTTCACTAAAAACCTTAACCAAGGTTGAGTTAAAACCTTAACCAAGGGGAATTAAGTAAGTAATTAAAAAGGACATGTAGGTCAAGGTCAAATATAGATCAGGGATTATTGATGTACATCCTTATGAGAAAAGGTTGTCCAAGTATGGTGTCTGTATGCACAATAGTAGTCAATCTACAAGCTTGACTAAAAACCGTAACCAAGGTTGACTAAAAACCTTAACCAAGGGGAATTAACTAAGTAATCCAAGGTTAAATGTAGTTCAATGTGAAATATAGATCAGGGGTTATTGATGTACATCCATATGAGAAAAGGTTGTCCAAGTATGTCTGTATGACAATAGTATTCCGGTGTCTGACTATCCATGTACAAGCTTGACTAAAAACATTAACCAAGGTTGACTAAAAACATTAACCAAGGGGAATTAACTAAGTAATTCAAGGTTAAATGTAGGTCAAGGTCAAATATAGGTCAGGGGTTGTTGATGTGCATCACTAGGAGATGAAGTTGTCCAAGTATGGTTGATGTAGGGCCAGGAGTATTCCATCTGCAAGCTTGACTAAAAACCTTAACCAAGGAGAATTAACTAAGTAATTCAAGAGGAAATGTAGGTCAAGGTCAAATACAGATCAGGGGTTATTGATGTACATCCCTATGAGAAAAGGTTGTCCAAGTATGGTGTCTGTATGAACACTAGTATTCCATGTACAAGCTTGACTAAAAACCTTAACCAAGGTTGACTAAAAACCTTAACCAAGGGGAACTAACTAAGTAATTCAATGTTAAATGTAGGTCAAAGTCAAATATAGGTCAGGGGTTGTTGATGTACATCACTAGGAGATGAAGTTGTCCATGTATGGTGGGTGTAGGGCCAGGAGTATTCCATATACAAGCTTGACTAAAAACCTTAACCAAGGGGAATTAAGTAAGTAATTCAAGAGGAAATGTAGGTCAAGGTCAAATATAGATCAGGGGTTATTGATGTACATACCAATGAGAAAAGGTTGTCCAAGTATGGTGTATGTATGCACAATAGTATTCCATGTACAAGTTTGACTAAAAACCTTAACCAAGGTTGAGTAAAAACCTTAACCAATGGGAATTAACTAAGTAATTCGAGATGAAATGTAGGTGAAGGTCAAATATAGATCAGGGGTTATTGATGTACATCACTAGGAGATGAAGTTCTCCAAGTATGGTGGGTGTAGGGCCATTAGTATTCCATATACAAGATTGACTAAAAACCTTAACCAAGGGGAATTAACTAAGTAATTCAAGAGGAAATTTAGGTCAAGGTAAAATACAAGCTTGACTAAAAACCTTAACCAAGGCGTGACGGTGACGCCGACGCCGACGCCGACGCCGACGCCGGGGTGACAACATAGGCTCTAACTATTCTTCGAATAGTCGAGCTAAAAACTAGATGCAAAGAAAAAACAAACGTAATTCAACATGACAAACACAGGAACACAGCGGCACAAACATGCCCTCCACGACCAGCGGTGTGCGGTCCCAAAAGGAAGGAAAGCAACATTAATTGCTTTCTCCAATCGTTTTCGTAAATAAATTGCCATCAGTCTTGTCTGAACAATTCGATATAAAAATACTTCAGCATTTTCAGGTAACGTAATATGATTATGATATTGTACATGGCCATGTACAACTTAGTATTATTTTTAACATTATAGGAATTAATTGCCTTTTTGTGGAATTTATCGGGGTATAAACTTGGAAAAGTCGCGGGAATACTGGACGAAGGCCTCGTCCAGTATTCCCGCGAGTTTTCCAAGTTTATATCCCCGATAAATTCCACAAAAAGGCCATTCATTCCTTATAATTCCAGCATTTGAAATAAATTCATCAAGAAAATGTGTTTATTTTGACAGACGGCAGCCATTTGTTTACATTGACAGCACTGACAGCGCACCTGTAGAAAGTAGTTCGGCGTGGGAGTTTACTGGGATATAACTTTTGGACAGAGACTTGCTACGGGCCAATCAAATGTTAGGGAATTGTGTAAATATTTGTGTGCTGGAATGATTACTTACTTACGTTGCGGCATCACATTGATATCATTTTGTAACGTTACATGACGTCATTCGACCAATGAAAGGTCAGTGAAAGTAGTATTGGCACTAATGTCTTTCGTTAGTTTCTTCTTTGCATGAGTTCATGTGTCTCCATTGAGTATCGCGTTCGCTTTTTAGCAAGTTTGTTGTACATGTTATGTCATATCAAAGACAAGGAACTCGTTATTTAACATCACATTCGTTAGGCTCGGCACGCCAAGCCTATGCATACTCTAGTTTAATCTCAAAACCTGAGCTCGTGCTTTTAATCCCTTCTGAGTACGTTCTCCGAATTCTTATTCGAAAACAGACAGTTTGATTGGCCGAGACTGACCAGAACCGGATCTCCACTAATCACAGTTATACAGTATGGAGTATATACCCAGTAAGTTCGAAACCCCGGGCGCTGGTATCAAAAGACACTAACCTGGTATTCTCTAGATACCGGAACCGATTGATTCTGTTAACTTGTTTGTGTTTGTCTTGCAGGATGAAAAGAATCAAATTATGAAGACGAATGTTTGGCTTCAGATGGTAAGGTTAACTCGAACAAACATATCTTCATTCTAATCCAAATAAATTCATCATCTGAAAAATCAATATTTCTGATAAACTGAACTCAAAGTTAATACATGTATCGTCCTAATACCTGTAGCCTATTTCATCAACATTGCAAAGTATACTTTACTAGCAAAGTATACTTTGAGGGAGTAATCATTTATTTTTCCTGAAATGCATAATTTCATATAGAACTAACAAATGCATATATTTCATGATTAAAAGTATGCAGAATTATTATACTGAATTTATTACATTATCACAGCCAAATTGGCTGTGATAATGTAATAAATTCAGTATAATAAAAATTAATAAATTTATCATAAAATTGAAAATTTCTCCCTCAAAGTATACTTTGCTACTAAAGTATACTTTGCAATGTTGATGAAATGGACTACTGGTCCTGATTGATCAAGTGTTGATAGGTTGATGAAATAGGCTACAGAACTGCAGAGCTAGCCTAGCTTCGGCATACACGTACATAGTTACGTTTTTCCTCACCTGCAGTGATAAAACGTTTTTCCTCACCTGCAGTGATAAAACGTTTTTCCTCACCTGCAGTCATAAAACGTTTTTCCTCACCTGCAGTGATAAAACGTTTTTCCTCACCTCATATACGCCCTCTCCGTGTCTCAAGAAAATCAGCCCCGTGACTGAAAGCGTACGAATCTCTTAGCTGTCATCGCAATACCCACATGACCTCATTTGATTAAGACTGATATATAGAGAATAGTAGGTTAGTGCCGTGAATGGGAAACATATCTGGCAAGGCTTAGGAAATGGGATGGGCGAGGCTCTGCCGAGCACATCCCGTTTCCGTGCCGCGCCAGATATTTTTCCCATTCACGGCACTAACCTACTATTCTATTTATCCCGTCAACACCTACAAATGGCTTTAAAATGCAAAAAAAGTTACCCCAGTCACCGCACATATTCATACGCAGTGATTAGGTCGTGTTGACAGGATATCAAAAATGTTTCACGGCACCGTATTTCATGGCACATACGCACTGTGTTGACGGGATAAAGGCTGGTATCCATTTATTACCTCATACTACTTGCAAGTACCAATTTTTAGGAACGATATTATACAAGCATTTGTACTTTCTCCACAATACTCCCAGTATTAATGTGTATATATGACATGTGTTTATCCAAATACAATAAATACTAATTAAACAAAGTACCAAATTGAATTGTACCGGTAGCCGGCATGGCTCCGAAACGGTAGGACTGCCCACAGGCGATTCTAGCGTGTCTTGGATGGTCAATTATTGTTTGTATATACATAAAACACCTTTCTAAACAATGTACAAAACATATCAAAAGTGCCCGGGTGTAAATATAATAGTACTTAGAAAGGTACAAAACTCCCATTCCACCAGTGTGACGAAAACTCAGACAATGTAGACAATAGGAACTCGCCTATACAACGCATTCAGCGTGTCGTAACTGCTGTTTGGGGTGAATTGTACATTGTTTATAAAGATGTTTTATGTATATACAAACAATAATTGACCATCCAAGACACGCTAGAATCGCCTGTGGGACTGCCCTGTAGCCTATTTCACCAACATTGCAAAGTATACTTTTCTAGCAAAGTATACTTTGAGGGAGTAATCATTTATTTTTCCCATAATGTATTATTTCATATAGAACTAACAACTGCATATATTTGATGATTAAAAGTATGCAGAAGTATTATACTGAATGTATTACATTATCACAGCCAAAATGGCTGTGATAATGTAATCAATTCAGTATAATACAACATAATAAATTTGTCCTAAAATTGAAATTTTCTCCCTCAAAGTATACTTTGCTAGATAAGTATATTTTGCAATTTTGATGAAATCGGCTACTGACCTTCCCGAGAATACCTACCCACCCGTTTATTTGCCTCGTCTGATATATATGAGATCAAAATACAATACAGCAGTGAATTTCCCGCCTTGTTTGACATGTTGCAACATTGTACTTTCAACCATGTATATCCGTCCTGCCTCTTTCAGCTTCGGAATACATACGCGGTTTCTAACCCAACCTGATAAAGTGACTTGTGTATCAATATACACTATGACAGTGCATGCTCCATGTCGTACAGGCTGGTTGTGGATATCGAGTTTATCGGCCTCTGCTCGGAAGCGTTAGGAATTCATCAGCGAGCCTGGGAAAATCATCGCGCTCCCTCGCAGCACCCGATAACGTTAATATGAAAAGCACTATAACAGTGCATTCCCATTGGTATGCTGCTACATTAGAATATCAAGTGCATCATATTCGGCTTATAATCGATAGGAATTCCTCGGCGGTGAGCCTCGGAATACCTTACGCACTTCCTAGCCTCACATGATTCGGCCTAAAAAGGTGTTTGTTTCGGGTAACGCTTCGAAAAACGTTAGGTAGGGTAGAGGGATTTTACTTTTTTTATATTTATTTTTTGTTACATTTGTTGTTTTTAGCATGGTCGTATAATATGGTCGTATATTGCATAAAACATGACTGATTTTATTTCCCCCCGTAGACATCAAAAAACTATAGGGTCGGCGTTTCATCGATACAAAGTTCAGGTAGGGTCGGGTTACCCGAAACAAACACTTTTTTAGGCCTACGGTGATATCCCGAAACACTAAAGCAGTGCTTTCTCCATGTATGCTAGGCTGCCACTTTAGAATATCACGGAGATCAGGCGCGGCAAGAAAGCTCGTACTAGGTATTCCTCGGTGACGAACCTCGGAATAGTTACGCACTTCCTAACCTGGCATGACTTTGATATCACACATATGAGGCTCGGCTAGGAAGCGCTTAGGTATTCCTCGGCCAGCCTCACTTGCTTTGTATTCTCTATGTATTATATGCTGCATTCAGTACTGGACGGATTATCAGCTCAAGTGGGAGGTGAAGGAATACGGGAATATTAAGGTCATCAGGATCCGGCCGGAGAAAGCCTGGACCCCCGACATTGTTCTCTTCAACAAGTAAGATTCGCACACACTACTCGCATACATGTGTCAAGTACATACAACAGAGAATAAGGCAGTGTCACATAAAGGAGATCAATACAACAGCGGTTTACGGTCCCAAACTGAAAGCAACTGTTAAAGTATACATTTTTATTATGTAATACGATTATGTTTAGGTCTGCAACGACTAGTTTTTAAAGGCCCGTTTGAAAAAAAATGGACACATTATGTATTCAACTTGTGCGGGCGGGCGTTCACAGCTTACCCGCGCAATAACCTACTGTCTGTTTCGCGAAAGCTGCCCAAATTTTGCGGCCATATAAACAATTCAAAAACAATTTATTTTTTTATATTAAATTAAAGAGCCTTCTTTTTATTTCGTGAAATTTGGTCAAATATTGATTGTATTGCCAAAAAGTAATTTCCCCATGTTAAATCCCCATAGACATCTTCACAGAGTGAAGATGTCTATGGGGATTTAACACGGGGAAGTATTTTACAATTTCAGAAATACTGGACCGATTTTTTAAATTTAACTTTTGTTTTCTTAGTTAGATCATTTCCAGAAAAAAATATTGTTTTTGCATTGTTTATATAGCCGTAACATTTGGACAGCTTTCGTGAAACAGACAGTAAGTTCTATTTAACGGATCGTAATAAAACTCGGTGTACATGTTCGTCACGGCAAGATGAAACAATATTCTGATTTCAAACAAATCCTATCGTAGCCAACTAACCATATTGATTTTCCGATGGCATATCTCACATTGCAAGCCATTTTAATGTTCGCATTGTGTATCCTTGTCCACTCAATAACTAGAGTAATCAAATTCGGTATACATGTTTATCATGGCCAGACGTAGAATGCTATTGATTTTTTTTCCGGATGACTTATCTCCCATTGACGGCCATTTTTAATTATATATCCTTGTTCACGCAATATCTAAAATTATACTTAATGGATCGTAACCAAATTCGGTATACGTATTTATCACAGCAATATGAAGATTTCTGGATGACTTATTTCCCCCATTGACGGCTATTTTTTAGTTTTCCCATTCAGTATCATTGTATGCGCAATAACTCAAGTTCTACTTGTCACATCTGAACAAAACCAGGTTTACATGTTTAGTAGTATATAGGGAGTCAAAATGATACCACCTAACGGTGGTATCATTTCTCCACCCTATATACTACTCCACCGCCCCCCGAAAAACTCCAAAATTGGAAATTGTCACCCGACAGCAAAAACGTGACAATTGGTGTCATAAATACATAAGATGAAAAGAGGTCCAATTGAACAGATAAAACTATACTAATAAAAAGGATTTATTTTCGTCTCGTTGTCATATTGGTGTCATAAATACCTCATGTTCATTTAACGTCCAATTGAACAGATAAAACTATACTAATAAAAAGGATTTATTTTCGTCTCGTTGTCATAAATACCTCATATTTATTTTTCAACACGGCATTTTCCTCCTCCACTATACCTAATTTATTTCTATGATATTGAAAAATTATTAATAATTTGAAAAAATGAAAAAAAATAGCAAAAGCCTCCACTCGTGCACACACCCCCAGCTACTGGGCAGATTTCTTAGCCGGCACCCAGCCACTGGGGTGTTGGGACCTTTCTTAAGCCCACGCATCTGTTGGCTCACAGTCTCATTTTACGGGTCGCATTTAACCCCATTGCCAATTCCTCAATTCAGAGAAACCGACGAAGTAAGGCGAGCCTATTTTGTGATTTGGTGATGTAATTGCAAGCTCTTAGGTAGAAATCTTTTAGGCCGGCACCTTTGAGCTATACAATTCCATCACCAATTCACACGCACACATTTAGAGACTACTACCATTAAACAGACGAGACGGCGTCATACCGGATCAACCACATGGCACACACGAGATGAGACCAATTGTTGTAAGGCTTTCAAACGTATATATACTCATCACTTTCCTATACAACATAAAAATGGTGTGCAAATTATAATTATTTATAAACACTTAGCGAGGTTCACGAATTTCCGGGATGGTTCGTTATTTTATTCATTTGATAATTAGTTTTGTAAAAATTATTATTAATTAATTTTAAGAAAATTAAGTTAATTAATGTAAGAAAACAAATAAAAACCACAAAGTATATCGATACGCGGTTATAGAAATGTATGGTGGGTGGTCAGTGGGTGTCGTAACGGGGCCCTAAATTATTTAAAAAAAAAAAGTATGTTCCGTATGGAGGGGCCGTCGGAACAGCTGGAATGTATGATGAAGAAATATCCTGATGTCGCTGTAGACACGCGAATAAGCGTATCACGTCCCGAGACGGGAGAGGAGATTTTTTCTCTCGTCGGCCCTCCCTTCCATAACGAGTTTTTTTATATCTTCGTCCGCGAGAATTTGTGGTCGAGCCTTGGACCGGATCGTACCCTTTAACTCCTGGTATCTGACCATCTCTTCGACGACCATTTTGAACTCGCTATCTGATATATCGTTGTCGGCTATCGCTTTCGACACGATAACGTCGATACTGTTTTTCTTAGATCTCGCGAGAACCGCTATTCGATCGTGCTTTCGACTCTTGACCTCTAGTTTTCGGCCCACGAGTCTGGTCGTCATGCAAAACAGTCCCACCCCCGCCGCTACAGCACTCAAGGCCGCCGCGACCGGTGCAGCGACAACTGTTGACAATAAAGACACACTCCCCACCCCACTTATAGCGGATGCTGAGGCTAACGCGGTGCTCACCCCCTCTAATATATTGACCGACCGTCTATATTTCTTCGCATAACCCGTCCGCGTCTTTCCCTCGTGTTGTAGAATATGTTGTATCTCGACGATCCTGGTCATCCTAAAGGATGCCGGGTCGGTCGTCCCCGAAGGTAAGTGTGGATATAGTTTCTCATCATTCATCATAAATCAAGTTGTATTAACAGTGTAACAATAGTGGAAGAAGCTGATTGGGCAGCAATTTTTGTAACAAAGTTAATAACACTACCTGCCGAAACTTTAATTGTAGTGTCGTCATCGAATATAGTAAACCCTGACCTCTGCCCCGCGTGCTTGGTGATGCCAATATTCTGTTCTACACCATTCAGGACGATATTCACTCGGACTTCATCAGTGGCGTGTCCGCGAAAGTTGACCGAGCAGACAGCCATTCGAAAAATCGTCCCGGACACTGCCATGGTGTATCCCCCGTATCTGTTGCTCGCGTTGGCACCGAATGAATATTCGTAGGCCCCCTCGCTTAGTGAACCCCGCTCCTCGGCACAAACTGTTATGACGTGTCTGCTAGCTTGCAATGTTCTAATTTGTTCAACCGCCCTAGTTAAAACTGTGTGGGACTGTGATACGCCCCTCTCCAGCCTTCTCATTGCGGCTTCATCGTATGCTGCGGCCGCGACGGGAACGTCCCAAGTTGGAACCGCCTGGACCGTATATGCTCATGATTAATATGTATATATATTATGTTTAATCGGTTATTTCGAGAACGCTCCAAATCGAGTAATAGTTATTCAACTCTCGCGCTTTATCATCTAGAATAGAAATCTTCAACTCGTGGATGTGTCCCGATTCCAAAACTTTCATCTCGGGGTGTGGGAAGTCTAAGGTCACAGTCTCCCCATAGAAACAGTCACTGGCGTGCACAGTTTTTAGTAATGTGCTGGGAGCTCCGTCTAACGTGTTGTACGATGTGTTCAATTGATCCAGGTGCACCCCGAGAGTTTTTGTGAAGGCAAAGTTCACCGGGGTATCGCCTCGGTGCTCGCCCACGGGGAAGACAGGGATCACAACCCCTTCATCCTCGTTGTAAGGGGGTGCAAATCCTAACATTGAGGCCAAAGCCGGGGAGATCGTTACCTGGTTGGCGGGTTCGACAGTAAAGGTCGCGAGTCCGGTAACCTTCGAGATTGTGAGGTTGGCTCTACCAGCAAGCTCCGACGCGACAAAAGTTTGGAGGGATCTCGAACTCCAAAGGCCGGGGGGCAGCCTCACACTTACTTGTTGTCTATCCTTCACGTAGCCGAACCCTTCCTTATCCCCCACGTTTTTCCACCCAGCCGTGAAGGTGATTGATCTGAGGCCTACCCGGCGTTTTCCGCAGCAGTTGTCGATTGACTTTTGAAGTTCACAACTCTCATTTTGAACATTAGTGATAGAAGCAAACATAATAAATATCTTTCAATGGATACCCAAGCATTTAGCTTTAACTCTAATACAAAGTACGCGGTCGGAGGTAAATACACGCAAAAAGACGTTGTTAACCACCTTCTACACCCAACCGTAACGGTTAGACCGAAAAGTGGCTTTACCACCAATTTTCCCGACATCTTTGAACGATATAGGCTGCCCAAGATTACTACGATGGAGGCCGTGAACGGGTGGAAAGCAACACCGATGCAGTTTTGGCAGAATCAGCTCAACTTCGCCGTATGGTGCGCAACAGCCGGATGCGGAGTTTCGCATCAAGACCATCTGACATCCGAGAATGTCATGCTCCGAAGTGTCTACAACTTTCACGCGTATTACACCATTAGGAGGATTATCAAAGAACTATGTATTCCACTACCTCAAGATGACGCATGGAATCCAATTTCCAACACGTACGATCGTAGGGCGTTCGAAAGACTGTGTAACGAATTTAACGTTTCAAAAGATGCGGACTGGAGACAGAAAGTATTTCCTGGCCTCGGGGACGTTCTCATTCGGGGCCAGTCCGGGAATTGGACGCAGACTGATTTTAGACACAATCGATCGGGTGACCACATCGTCAGTCGGAACGCCGGGAATTTTGATCCCGCGACGATGACCTTCGGGCCGGAAGTATCTGGAGGTCGGCACTGCGGCGTCTCATCCTGCGAATGGTTACCTCCGAAACGAGCTCACATAGATTACATACAGCAGGCTGCTGAGGTCCGGGACGCGTGGGGTACATTTATGTTAGATAAGGGTATGGGGTTCACGCAGGCCGGTGTTACTCGCCTCAACGACTCCATTCGGACATACGTCTAGGCCATCCTTGGCGCGCAGAAGCAAACTCGCAGTTCTATACTAGGCACGGGAACGGCGTTTGACGCGCAAAAACAATTCTTGGCACTCGTAGAGGACGCCATCTCAGCTAAGATGGACCTGGAGAAGGCGATCGAGCAGTATCAAGACGTTTTGCAGAATGCCAGCACCCCGGTAGACTACGTATTCGGAATAGGTCTTTATATGGCACCGAGCGATATGATACTACGAGACGACCCGGTTGACGGTTACAATAATCAGATCATAATCGCCACCGTCAATCAAAAAATCGGCCACAACGGGAACGTGAACGCGGATATCATCAAGCGCACCCCCGACAGTGGAACCGATTTCATAAAACCGCCAATTCACGAATTGGGCCCCCCATCAAGTTCATTCGAACCCAGTGTTCCACCGAGTTCCGCTCCTGTTTCACCCTATGCAATAGGACCAGCAAGTTCCCCCCTCAACACTGTTGAACGCGATTGGATTGGGACAGGGGAAAATAGTGCCAGAACCCACGAGGAGGAGAAATTAGGGCTCGTCGTAGCCCTCGTGGCGGCCGGACTATTTGTGCTTTGGATTTAGGAACTCTCGGTAGGCTAAAAGTAGGAGACAGACCGGCGATTGCCACGATTAGAGCCCAAACATTATCGGCGAGCCATCCGGCCGTTTTTGATAATATAGATAGCAAGAAGGAGAGGAGACCCCCGATCAATCCAGGCAGCGCGGCAGCCAACTTTCCTGCTAATTTAGCCAAGAGATTGGCCAGGGCTTTTAGTTGTTTTTTTATCCATTCTTTGGCTCCACCGGATGGAGCTGGTGCTGGCGCTGGTGCTGGCGCTGGTGCTGGCGCTGGCGCGGGTGCTGGTGCTGAACCACTCGTGATAGATAGAACTAGAGACGATACAGATAGAATTAGGGTCGATATAATCATGGTGAAAGCTGTGCGGATGGTTACTATTGTGAAGCCCTTCTCTCTGAACAGAGTGCGAAGACGTTCACCGAGTGTCGTATCCTCGTGCAGTATACTCGTGATTGATTCGTGGCTACGACTTAATTGTCCAGAGAGTGTCTCACGGTTAATTGAGACAGCCGCTAAGCGAGCTTCTCTTTCGTCCCGCAACGACCGCAGGAGTTTGTTGATCCGCTCGGTAGATTCTCTATCGCCACGGGCTTCCCCAAGTTTTCTTTCTTCTTGCTCGATATGTTCGTCCAGCTCCGTGAGTTTGGAGAGGTTATTAACTAGTTCACCACGGCCCGTTTGCAGAACCTTATTGAGTCCCAGGAGTTCGCGAAGAGGTAACGGTGGGTCATACTTCGTGCGGTTTATTTCGTTGACCGTGGTTTCCACCGTGTTAATAGCGTCGGTGACTATACGAGGGACCTCGCTGATATCGCTCGTTTCTATAGCGGCGGCCGTCTTCGCCAGCGTTTCGTCGGTATCCTGCATGGTTTTTACCATTTTTTTAGGCACCCGCGACCGATCATCGAGCACTCCGAGAGCTCGAGTGAGGTCTGCTCCATATCGGCTCACTGAAGAGGCCCCGAGGAACCGGTTCGGGTCGTTCTTGAACGTCAGCAACTTCCAGTTCTTGCCCCATTTAACCCACAGGTCTCCCCTTTTAGTGCTGCGGAACTCCAACGTGGCCTTGATGCCGTGTTTAGACACTATACTCTCCCACCGTTTCACCAGAGAATCCGTTTCCTCGAGAGGCGCCAGCTCATTCTTGGAGATCTCGGCACCGCCCGCCCATGCCGGAGTTTCGGGTGGGGCCTCCCACATATAGCTAACATCACCAGCAGCTGAAGTTCCTGGTATATCTATGAAGGTCGTTTCGTCGAAGTCATCGTCATCATCGAGGTAATCGTCTCGGTCGCCCGTAGTGCGATCGAATTCGTCCATGCCAATATCGAGACCAGCCATCTTTAATAATTATTATTATATTAAAGACAAAACCATACAGGTTTAATAGATTATGTCTTCGAGTCAATACGGTCGCAAACTCAATCCATATCGCAGACTGCGTGAGCCCCTCGGGGCAAAAGGTGTGAGACAGAGTGTCGTTATTACGAACAACCCATCGACGATCGACCAGAACCAGCAGCTCTTAGTCCGCTTCCCCAACCTCGGAGCTAGCGACGTCATTATGCCGGGAACTGTTCGCCTCGCTTTCACTATTTCGCTTACATCGACGGACGCGGACCGAACCGTCGTTCAGAACCTGGGTCGCGCCATCGTCAAGAAGACCATGATAAAGATTTCTGGTAATGAGGTGATGTCGATCGATGACAGCGACGTCTACCATTGCTACCAGGACCTGTGGAAGACGGCGCAAGAGCGCGAAAACGCTGTCTATCAGGGTATTGACACAAGTCGAAATAAGAACGTAACCAGACTTAGAATCGGGGCTGGTGACAAGGCAGATAACGTCGCGAGCGACAACGCGGTCGCGGCCGCTTACGGCAACCGATTCTACATCCCGCTCGACTTTGAGTTGCTGGAGAGTCACATGCCCTACTATCAGAGCGCTTTGGTGGACCGCCTCGAATACGAACTAACGTTCAACGACTACGGCCGAGTTCTCATAGCCACTGACATGACATCGAAGTATACGATCGACAATGTTTCGCTGGAGTACGACATGGTCACGATGCCCGAACTCGCGCGATTAATCAGATCCCAGTATGTCGGGTCTTCGCGCGCACCAGCAGTGGGACGAAGTAAGAAAACATTTTGCTTCCGGCACTAAGCGTTCCCCGGAGGTTGCCGCGGTTGCCAAAGACCTGCAGCTCTCGGACGTCTCACACTCAGATTTTCTGACTGCCAAATACGCTCTATGGCTAGACATGCGAGCCAGCGACGACGACCAAATGCACGGTAGCGGACGTCAAGTTGAGAACGCTAGCGAGGGTATGACGATCCAGATAACCAAAGAGGCGGATGGAACCGGGCCATTGAACGTGTACTTATATATAATTACAGACGCGCAACTCAACATCGAAAATGGCCGATACGTCTCAGCTTTATACTAATTTTAGCAATCAATACCAATTCACGATTGGAGATGCCCACTCCGCTATAATATGTGGGCAGACAGGATGCGGAAAAACGGTTTTCATCCTCGACTTACTCTAGGGCTCCTACCGCGATGCCTTTCGTCACATTGTGATCCTGTGTCCCACTGTGCGGCACAACGAGACTTATCAGCGGCGCCCGTGGATATGGACTGACCCTGAGGTATACGTTATTGACCCAGGCGACAGGCTTCACGGTTGGCTGCGTGTCTTCTATCAAATATTCCAGGGAGAGCCCACCCTATACGTGATTGACGATTGCTCGGCCAAGGCGGCGATGACCAAAAAGAAGGACATGCTCTCCGAGCTCGCATTTCAGGCCGCCATGCGAGGCAAAGCGTATGGATCTCCACTCAGAAGTACAACGCCGTCCTAAAGGATCTGCGCGAGCAAACGAAATAGGTCGCCCTCTTCCACTGCAAGGACCGAGACTCATTCGATGAATGTCTTAGAGAGAACGAACGTTATCCCAACGCGCGAGGAGCGCCTGGAGGTTCGACAGATACTTTCGGAAACTAAGCACACCAAGCTTCTGCTAAAGACTGATCAACCAACTGCTTATAATGTAATTAATTAGTAACTGCTGAGTAAATGCTGAACAAATGCTGAGCAATGCTGAGCAAATGCTGAACAATGCTGAGCAATTGCTGAACAATGTTGAACAATGCTTAACAAATACTTAACAATGCTGAGAAAATGCTTAACAATGCTGAGCAATTGCTAAGAATGTGTTGCTCCGCTGCGAGCTTTATTGCGAGCATAACGGTGATCATAAGTATCTGGTGGTGCGCTTGGCAATATGTTAGAATTATGAGACTTGTAAGAATAATTAAATTAATTTTAAGAAAATTAGCAATAATGAACTGCGACGAACTTCTCGATCAGCTAATGGAAGAAACAGTCGCTCCGACTGCCGACACGACTGAAACTGTAGGAACACCTGTCAGCACGACTGCCAGCACGGCTGCCGATACGGTCCCGAAAGAAAATGAAAACGCGGCGCGACGCGAGCGGTTGGCTGCGCTGGTTGCTGGGGGACAATCGGATCATTATCTCGGTAGGCGTCTCTCAGTTTGTCAGGTGGATAAGATGTCAGATGCGGAGGTCGATACGATGTACGCGCGATACGAATCCAAATTAGGTGCGGAGATGACAAAAACTCTCGGATCGGCGGCTATTCATTTGTACGCTACCACCGTTAGTATACTTCTCCCTATACCAGACACCGCGGGGTTGATTCGCGATCTAGAGACTGACCCTTTTATAGGACACACTCTTAGAACGGCATGCTGCTCAATTTATCACAAGTTTGGAATGTACTTAGCTCCGCTGACAACCGCGTTGACCACGGTTAAACACTGTCAATTTGGACATATATGCCCACGAACTATAAGCCCTAATATTATAAATGATGACACAAGACACACCTGCGAGAGTGACGGAACCACACTCAACCCAATCGAAATTGGAGTTGAACCAGAGCACGTTGGATGAACCCTCAACAGCACGACATAAAAAACCCAAAAGACAGGCAGCTGGGCGGGCGGCGGATGCCACCCGAAAAGTTAAACAAGATAAAATACTCGCCGAGCTTCGAGAGGTCAAACTCCAATTGAGTTTGGAGTTGCAATCGGAGACGACAAAACACCCGGTGGCAGCTGTTTCTCCCCCAATTACTATTGGATCGAAACCGATTGCTCCAACTCCCAATACTGATTGGATCCCGTGGGTTGTTGTTGGTGGTCTGTCGGTTGTGGGCACCCTGTATGTGTTTTACCGTTCCAACAACAGGTCATCAACGAGGTTGAAATTGAAAAAACAACCCCCAACACTGTTGGACGCGGTTCCAATCTAATCGATGAGGGATGCGCTCCATTTAAACATTAAACGCGATCCCTTTTATATGCAATAATGGCTGAACAAGATGGTAAAATGATAGTGAATGCGCTTTATCACGCCGTGGTGATATCGGGTCTCAGTATCGGGTACGCTCGACTATCAAAGATGACCCTAGGAGGGTCCGCTCCCAAATTGGACTTTACTGCGAGAGACGTAGGGCTCGTGACCTTAGATGTAGCGGCCGCAGTTTGGACCCGAGATTATCTAATTAAAGCCGGAATTATACCCGTTAATATATGGAAATAAAATGGCTTCGATCGGAATAATAGTAGGAGGAGCGCTCGTGAACGCATTGGCGTTCAGCGGCAGCAACTTTCTATTCTCTAAACTACAAAACTCGAACGCGGATGAGGAGCGCGAGCGTCACGATTTAGCTGTAGAACAACTCAATAGCGCGAAGGAAGCATGGTCGAAAAAACGAACCGCCCATCTGGACTGGGTCAACGAAGAGCTTCGCCGCGAGAATCACGCCGCGCAAACTTTCCAGAACGTTGAAGAAGCCAACCGCGAGTATGCGCTGGCATATCCGCAGAGAAGTCTCGATCCAATGAATCGCGAGCCCCAACTTTCAGATTTCTATGTACCTTCAGAGGCCCAAAAAGACCACGAGATCGCGTTCATCGTCGTGGGAATGGCTGCGACGGGTCTCGTCAGCTACTATATATTCAATCGAGATTGAAATAAGCAATTGAACTTGTTTAAATATATATATATATAACGATGTTAGTTGACGATCTTTATTACGCTTTGATCGATGTAGGCTACACGGCCATTAGACACCGTATAGCTGGCACAAAGGGTATGATCCGTCTCGCCCAAGATTCTCTCGAGACGTGGCGCGAGGACGAAAAAACGGCCACCCTTTTCGCGAAGCGGATGTTAGATTCCCCCACCAATCCTGGGGATTCCTCCGAGTTCCTTCAGAACTTAACCTTCAAAATCAATCGGGATTGTACTTCCAACAAAGGTTTATTATTAATGACGCAGTTACCGGACGACCTGACGAGTGCATGTTGGAGATTGTCCGATATATTAGAATACTTCGCATACGATGAACACGCATAAACCAAACTAACGCGCAAGCTGGCGAATACGTACTATAGCCCACGCGGCTACTGGATGGGACTCGCGGCCATCAAGAACCTCGCGGCGGCGACCAAGGCTTCCGAAAATGCACACAAGGAATGGCTCAAGAAGCAGGCCATCTGGCAGATATATTTACCCGCGCCTCACAATATTCCCCGCCCAAAATTCGACGTGCCGGTGCCGAACCAAGTTCACCAAGCGAATCTCCTGTTTCTACCTCACGATCGCGTCGGTCGCAAGACGTACAAGTACGCGCTGACAATCGTTGACGTAGCGAGTCGTTATAAGGAGGCTGAGCCGTTGGCCACTAAAGTGTCTAAGGAGGTGGCCGAGGCTCTTTCCCGAATATATAAGAGGAGTCCTCTCAAATGGCCGAATCTTCTCCAGGTCGATCCCGGCCGCGAGTTCATGGGCGCGGTCTCTCATCTATTGTCTAAGTACAACGTTTCTGTCAGACGCGGCCGCGTCAACATCCACCGGGACCAGGGGATCGTGGAGCGCTTCAATCGAACCCTGGCTGAGAGACTGTTCGGACACCAATACGCCAAAGAACTTGTAGACCCTCATTCGCGATCGACCGAGTGGGTGGCCAGACTGCCCGCCGTGGTCTCCGCACTGAACGGAGAGGTGACCAGATTGATAGGTAAGAAGCCCGTAGATGCTATCAAGTTTGAAAGGGTGACGAGCAAGCCCTCTGCCGTCTCGCGCGGGTGACCCGTTGGTTTAGAGGAGCAACGGCTTCCATCGGATATTGACGTCCGCTACCTCTATCAACCGGGAGAGCTCGAAGGTGGCAGCCGCCGCGCGACTGATCCCGTGTGGTCTCTCAATGTATATCATCTAGATCGATCTATTACCAAACCCGATGAGCCCGTGCTCTACTATTTGGATGATGGGCCCTCTCGAGGGTTTGTTCGCGAAGAACTTCTTGCGGTGCCTTCTGACACCCAGTTACCCCCGGATCGTCAGAGTCTTTAAAGAGGTTCCGTATGTATTCCGTCCGATAGCACGCGTCTTTTATCGTAGTACGCCGATAGTCCTAATTTTCGTTGACAGTACGTTTTCATAACGCCGTCTTTCATTTTAAATCCTCTATTTTGCGCTACATCTATAATGTGTTTTCCATCTTCTGTAGTTTCGCTTAGTACTCGTTTATATCTATCCCAATTTAAATCGTTAGTTCTCTTGGACATTCCTTTCGCGGAGTTTTTATTAATTTTTTCAAAATTAGTAGAATTAAATTTTTCTACGAAATAACACTTACTAGATAACGCTATCGCCCTATCTCCACTAAATTCCATTTTGAAAAGTCCTGGTTCTCTATTACTCCATTTATCCCAAGCCAACCATTTCTTTTTTTCTTTTTCAAACTCGTCTAGTAAGTTAGGTCTAATCAATTCCTCTATCGTTTTTCCACTAACTCCCATATACATACTATCCGTGTCCATCTGTATTAATTCGAAGTCTTCTCTTTTTACGTATTTGTCTAGAAATTCGTAGTAAAATTCCAACATTCTCAATTTAGCTAGTTGATAAACCGCTATTCCACAATGGAATGGTCTCTTTACTGAGCACCGGGGTTTTCTTGAAGATATTTCGTACGCATCTCTTCCAAATCATCAAAATACGCGGATCTTAATGCTTTGTCAACACAGGTTTCGTCTCGCGTATATGTCGTATTTAAATGTCTCTCCGTTGCCTCTATCATTTTTCCGCAACACGAGTTTCCTAATAATTTCATTATGTCGGCCACCGGTTTCTTATTCGGTTCTACATCCCCCGTTCGTCTTGCGGCTGTAACTTCTTTAGCGAACCATTCGAAGGGTTTACCACTAATATAATCTATAACACGATGAACTCCCGTTATTTCTAGGCCGTGTTTAAAATACCATTTCAACAGTGGCGCGTACAGCAATACTTTAGTGGCCGACATAGATCCCACCAATTTTCTTCCGTTTCCTCTAGTTCGGCCAGTTTCTTTTAAATATTTTAACATGTGCGCGGGAACTTCATCAACCTCTACTTCTCTGTTTATAAAAAGTGGAGACATTTCGGAAAACTTATCTTTTAAGTTGTGTGGAACTTCTATATCCACCTCCGCAAACCCAAACCAGTCTCCGCATAAAACTCTTTTACTAAACTTTTTAATAAGTTTAAGATTATGTGGGTTATTTATATGATGTATAGTTTCTTTTCCACACGGCATCTCTTTATTTAACGTAGATAAATATAACGCGTTTGCGTCTTACCCCAAAACAGCCTCGCAAGGTTTGGAACCCACTCTAATATTTGAAACACCGGCTTCCGCATATCGTGTAAATACTATCGATGGACCACCAACTAGAGCGTCTTTCATCATTTTGTATGTTTCTTCTTTCGGAGCGCATAGAGCATCCTCCGGTATAATCGTCTTTGAAGATTTTTGTTCTTTAATGGTTCCTCTCAATAAATATTGTATAGCCACACCCGGTAGTGTTACCGCGTCTTTGAAGATATCTACACCCCTGTGTTTATAAAATTAACACATTTTTCCCACAGCTTCTAGGAACGGTGCTACATCTAAATCGTTATAATATTTCAACCAATCTCTGAAAGTTTTCATATTCTCTTCTTCGAAAATTCTACGACATTTACTTAATTCTGTTTCGTCTAGTAACATTTTCCCAGATAGTTTGGAATACCAATTCTCTATATCCGGTAGTCCCGGGTAATCCAGCTTGTCTGGAGAATCGAACCACTCGTAAGGAAAGAAAGATTTCTGTCCTTTGCAGTCGTAGGCTTTTATCCAACTATCATAACTTACACCGGGTCCAAGGTAAAGTATTACATCAAGAAATCTAAACTCCGGAGTAAATAGAAATATTGTCGCATTCGCCCTTTTTCCAACCATTACTTTCTTCGTTGTTGATGACAGTTCGCCTACTAAATATTTCTTTATTAAGTTTATATCATACTTACTGCTGTTAAAACCTATAACCGGTACTTGCTCTATCCACTGTTCGATCTGGGCGATTTGTTTTTCGCGTAAATATTCCGTATTAAATTCGTATCTTGACCATACTTCTTCTCTTATAGCTTTTCCCCTGACTTTCAAATCTTCTGCGAATTTTTCTATAAGTTTTGAGGGATCTTTATCACAAATATGAGTTACTGTTCCTGAGAAATTATCTCCTATACTAACGCTTACCGGAACGTGCTCAGCTTCGTACTCTAAACTATTACCGGTAGTTTCAACTTCTTGCTGGAGAAACGCCTCAAAATCGTATACTATCTGATATGGATAAAGAGTAGTGTCGCAACCGATCTTTATATCTTTACCCGTTCTTCGAAATTCGCATTCCCACATAACTAATAGGTTGAATTCTTTGCTTCTAATAAATTTATCTCTTCTCATTGTGGATGCGCGTTCTTCTTTTTTATGCTTTGCATGAATCTCACACCCGTGCCAGTAACAGCCGTGATATTGATATACGGTATTGGTTTCTGGACAGTATCCATCTACCGGAGCTCCTAAAATCCATCTTTCACCTCCGTGTCCGCACTGTTCGTGGTGAATGTGAATTCCCTCCCGCTTTTCCACAGAGTGCATCCAATCGATCGCACCATAACTGTTAGAACCTTTTGGGTAGAATGCTTTCTCGAACGACGAACGCGGGCGCTCTAAATAATTACCATCACATATTACTTTTGTCTCACCTCTCATACATGTTGGTCCGTGTCTCTTCATATTACTCGCTTTCGTGAATTTCTGCTTGCAATTATCGCAGGCGTAAATTTTAGATAGGTTTTTAAGTTTTTTTATCAGAAATGCGTGATTATTAAACAGTCCTATTGTCATTGGTTTATTACCTATTGCATCATAGTGCGCTGGTACATTTTTCAACCACCATACGTCACATTTGGTGGGTTGATATACTTCTATACCAATTTTAAAAAACTCTTCAACCTTTTTCAGATCGGAAAAAGGAATTGGTGAAACCACATTACTACCGAAATATTGCTTACTAAGTTCTTTCGCTTTTTCTGTACATCTGTCAGGTCTGATCTTTTTATCAAGGTGCATAGCTAGACACCTGAACAGACAAAGGTCGTTATTATACTTATCTAAAGAATACAGACCTTTTCTATTCCTCAACCATTCTGGAAGTTCTCCTCCTGCTGCTTCTTTGGATTGTAGTCCCAAATCTATTCCCCTACTGCCCTGTATTAACTTTACAAAAACCTCTACCCATCTTACAATCTTCCACTTTGTATTCGGTCTGTCTATTTTATCGGACATTATTCGTGTTTGCTCCTTATCTGACAACCATTTTTTAACGGTTTTCATATGTTCTAGCTTGTAAGAATATGAATATCTCAAATAAAAATTTGTTGTTAGATACGGAGCGATTTTATCGGATTTTATCGGACATGCGTTCAGACTCGTTGATGTCAATGTTTTTACGAAAGGATAATATAACTACCCGTCTTCCCTTTTCTACCTTTTCCAATGTTTCATCGTGAGCCCCCAATATTTCTTCACCTTTTTCCACTATCGCGCGAACGATAGATTTTTTCTTATTATTTGGGTTGCCTGTGTGTCTAATTTGGGATGTGCTTGAAGGTTTGATTACACTGGCCCTTAACCCCGCAATACTTTCTTTTTGAATTCTGTTACCAACTTCCTCCGCTAGTGACAGGTCTTTAAAGGCTCCTCGTTTGTGGGCGCTGGTAAACCGCTTCATAAACGCCTCATTCTTTGTGGAGTTTATAAGATTTGTCAACCCCCTAACTCTCAACCGTTTACTATAAGTAATCCCTAGAGATTCGGCTTCTCTTCTCAAATTTTCTATTTCTGGCGTTATCATATTTTCTGTAATATAACCTATGAGATTTATCTGTTCAATTGGACATGAAAAATTTACACATGATGTTTTTTCATGTCCAATTAAACATAAACATATACATATATATACAAAAAAATAAATGGAGTGTGCTACTTGTTGTAAGACTTTTGCTTGTAAAGACTATCTACTAAGGCATATATCGAGACGTAGAAAGTTTCCTTGTGTCGCCCCACAATTTCAATGCCCCAGATGCCCCTGTAAGTTCGTTAGTGCCCAAACTCTTTGTAGACATAAGCAACTACGCTGCCCTGTGGCTAAAGGTGAACGCGGTAGACTAGAGCTGGTAGAATTAGTTGCTGATCTACGGAATAAATTAGCTATAGTGGAGGAGGAAAATGCCGTGTTGAAAAATAAATATGAGGTATTTATGACAACGAGACAAAAATAAGTCCTTTTTATTAGTATAGTTTTATCTGTTCAATTGGACGTTAAATGAACATGAGGTATTTATGACACCAATATGACAACGAGACGAAAACAAATCCTTTTTATTAGTATAGTTTTATCTGTTCAATTGGACCTCTTTTCAAATTATGTATTTATGACACCAATTGTCACGATTTTGCTGTCGGGTGACAATTTCCTCGTTAACCAATTTTGGAGTTTTTCGGGGGGCGGTGGAGTAGTATATAGGGTGGGAAAATGATACCACCTAACGGTGGTATCATTTTGACTCCCTATATACTACTTGTTTACCACGGCAAGACGAAGAACGAATGTATCTCCCCTTGGCTTTCACTACAACATGTCAATATAAGGGCCGTAGATGACGCAAAAACAATTTAAGAACCCGACTGTTAATTCCAGACATTTAAAGGCAAGTGCACATATTTGTAATGTAGTCTTCGACACAAACACGAAAGCACATTAATGGCTAACAATTCCACACGAAAACGCATAAACGAAAACGCATAAAAGGATTTAAAAAAAAAAAGCACGACCAACAAAGCGACAGTGCTAGCATTTTGCTCAATGTAGATCCAGATTAGCCTGTGAATCCGCACGGAACTTCACTGTTCACCATTATATCAATGAAACACCCGTCGTGCTGATTACATGCCCGATGTAGTTTATCAGGCTACAAGGGTGTGCTATGGACCTACAGTGGTCACAAATACAGTAAGCCCTAGTTCTCAAGTCACAACCATACATGACCAGTGCACCAACAAGGCACGGTCAGCTGGGGCTAAACAGAGAATACCAGGTTCAACTTTGATATCAAGTTTATCAGGCAAGGCTAGAAAACGCGTTTCCGAGCCGAGCCTGATAATCTTGATATCAAAAGACACTAGCATGATATTATATTTATCAGGTAACTATTTTGGTTACATAATTAACAATTATGACGTTGTTTTCGTTGAAAAGAACGCGGACTTGTTTCAGTGACGTCATTCCACTGACGTAATTCTGTAACGTCATGTGACGCCGTTCGACCCAATGAAACATCAGTTTTAAATTTGTTGTAAATGATCAATGTCTGATACAGCAATATCAGTCAGTACGTATTTGGCAAATACAAAGCTCAAAGTAATTTACGTCACTCTTACCTTTCCTTGATGACCGCTTGAGACAGACATGTGCCGTGTCTTTTGTATCCCAAACAATAAACGATGTGTCTGTTCAACGCCAACAATCAATCAATCAACTCTAAATCAATTAATATAACCGATAACCAATCGTTTCACAAACAAACCATCACATTAACAAACAAATTAACCATGTATTGGTATGTCCTGCCCAAACTTATAGTTCACCCTACTTTCTAAGCCAATCGCTGGACAGTATTGTGCTCCACTTATTTCACATATTGCAACGTTTAACCCAAATAAGTTGGTGTATTACCAGATATAATGATTAACTGCTAGACAGAAAATGGAAAATCAATACTCGGATGGGACATTGCATTTTACACTTCGCTGAACTATTAGTCAGTTATTGTTCACATATTGGATTTTTCAGGAACTAAACGCTGCGGTCGCTAGCGCTCCCTTGCATTTAATTCCTTAAAAATCCAATATGTGAACTATTACTTATACATATGTTTCTTTAGTGCCGACGGAAACTATGAAGTGTCTTACCGTTCCAACGTACTGATCTATCCTGATGGACGGGTCAACTGGATACCGCCGGCGATTTACAAAAGTTCCTGCACCATCGATGTGGAATACTTCCCCTTTGACGAGCAGAGTTGCGATATGAAATTTGGATCATGGACCTTTAGGGGAGACCAGTTAAATTTCACGTTCTACATGAACATGAATACCCTTGATGTCACGGATTATCTGAAAAGTGGTACGTGGGACATTCTGGACAGTCCTGCCAAAATAGAACAGGTGCCACATCCGGGAACGGATGAGTTGAAAACGATGGTAATATTTACGTTTCGTCTACGACGTAAAACACTGTTCTACACAGTAAACTTAATCATACCATGTATATTGATATCATTTGTGACCGTGTGTGTATTTGTGCTACCGGCGGACGCGGGAGAAAAAATCACATTATGTATATCCATCTTGCTAGCACTGGTTGTGTTCTTGTTGCTAATATCAAAAATCCTTCCGCCATCATTGACGATACCACTTGTGGCAAAGTACCTATTGTTTACATTCATTATGAACATTCTCGCGATATCGTTTACAGTGATTGTTATAAATAGAAACTACAGAACGCCCAGGACACACCGAATGCCTTACTGGGTGCGTGTAGTGTTTTTAAACTACTTACCTAAGATATTATTCATGGAACGCCCGGACCACGAGTTACGTTGGAGACCTGACGCAGAAGAAACAGAGGACGAGGAACAACAACACGCTCGTGCGATTACGTATTCTCCTCCTCCGTATCGACCGGATATGACGTATAACTCGCCTTCCAGAACGAGGCATCCCGCTACAGCAGACGATACGCTGGAATTAACGGAAGTACACCATCCAAATTGCCGACTTCCGCTGACTCCGGGTAATGAGCGCCAGCGGCCAGCATTGACGACATATGATAATGCCCAATTGATTCATTTGTCACCTGATATTGTGAAAGCAGCTGAGGCGTTGAGGTTTATCAGTAAACATTTGAAGAACGAGGACGAGTATAATACGGTAAGCAGATTGAATGTGGACAGCAGGAGGTAAGCTGCTAAGCTAGGATCAGACACGATGCGCATACAAATGTTGCTATTAATCAATACTTCATGTTTTAGTTGTCTCTCTTCCCTCTGTATGCTAATAGCATGTGACCCGGCACGGAAATAAATGTATTGAATCCTAAACCAGTGCAATAATATATAGTACATACTATATCGTACAATAATGCATCCTGTCACATCTATAGCTATTGCTGTTATATATACAGTGAAACCTCTCTAAACCGGACACCCTGGGAGGTCCATCAGGCATTTGATCATTCTGAACCATAGTTGTGTGCTATGCGAACATAACATACATTGTTACATGGTTTCCGTCATATGTGCAAACATATAGCGCGTGCTGTTTGAACATGGCTTTAGGCAATGCTCATTCCGGGGCCGTGCGTAATGGAAGTGCCTTCATGACGTCACTACGCGGAAGTTCCTTCATGACGTCACTACTTCATGACGTTCATGACGTTCATGACGCGGCCCCGGAATATGAATACCGAAAATTATCTACGTAAATGGGACAATTTATAAAAGTACTGAAAATACTGAATATAATGCTCAAATTACATCATTTTTTTGTTGGAAATGTAACAATAACGTTTGATCATGTCCAGCCGTGTGCAAACGTCACTAGAAGAACGCTGGGGGAGACATACTTTCTACAGCCCCAACCCTGCACTGAACTTCGATGATGTGAGTTTAAAAATACAAGATATAGTCAAGTGATCCCTGATAATCGCCTCGATAACGACTTCGACGATTGCATCGCTTATCATGCTTATTGCAGGCCGCTTTGACCACAAACCCAATAAGCCCATTATTTAACTGTGAAATAGTGCTGATGCTGTAATGACAGCACCTGAGATGGAAGATTACTTGCCAACGCTTGTCAAAAGCATGTCACAATATATCACATTTATCCCGTCAACACATTGCGCATGTGCCGTAAAACACGGTGCCGTGAAACATTTTTGATACCCTGTCAATACGACCTACTCACTGCGTATGAATATCTGCGGTTGCTGGGATTATTTCTTTGCATTTTAAAGCCATTTGTATGTGTTGACGGGATAAATTAGAATATTAGGTTAGTGCCGTGAATGGGAAAAATATCTGGCGCGGTACGGAAACGGGATGTGCTCGGCAGAGCCTCGCCCATCCCGTTTTCTGAGCCTTGCCAGATATGTTTTCCCATTCACGGCACTAACCTACTATTCTCTATTTACTTGCCAACGCTTGTCAAAAGCCTGTCACAATATATCACATATCCCAGACTAATACACATCATTCTCTCAAGGGGTTGCCGTAAACAGATTTGTATTCATATTGTTAGAGTACATTTCTGTGACTTGATTGACACCGTCAATTCTAGCCACTATTCATTAGCATTGTCAACTTAATCTGAGAGGAGCTGCTGATATACATGTAGGCTTCGTAGGGGTTCCAATATGTTTACGACTACACATGCGACGTGTCCTCTACCTGCATTATAAAGAAAGTAAGTTACATAAATTCACGACTTATTTAATATGTTATTAACGTACACCTAAACCCGTGCCGGTTTCGTTAGACTCTTCATGACCTTATGTGATACTTATTAATTAAACCGCAAACAGTACGGGTTTCGTTAGATTCTTCAGGACCCCTGGAACGAAACCGGTAGGGTTTTAGGCCCATGAAGAGCCTAATAAACCCGGTAAGCTTGTTCGTATGCGTTAAATAAGTATTACATAAGTCATGACATCTGCAACTTAGCTTTAGTTGTTAGACTAACTTCTGAAAATGTGTTGTCTTTGAATGGGAATGTTCAATACACTGCACTCGGTACATGTAGAAATACCAGCGTGAATTATAAAAAGTCGAGAAAGCTGGTGATTTAATATCTTTTAAAATACACGACATGCTTGATTATTGAAAGCCAGACCCAGCTCAACACATATTTAGTTAGTATTTAGTTTAAGTTTTTACGTGTTTGTTTTATATAATTACCGTTGTCGTTAATCTGGCGGATGACGCAGTTTCATACAAACGCTCCGACAAGATCTTATTTTGAAATCTAAAATTCGCAAATAAAATATTAGTTGTGACAGCCAATGCTCAAACAGTCGAATGCATTGATATTGAGCACGTGGTTCTAGGACGATTTAAGTACAATCGACATATCATTTAAGATAAATGATAACAAATATGTAAATTGGAAAATATATCGTGTCTCAGTCCGGAATACAGTCGGTGGTGAACAGTATTTATAGGTTACATTCATTTGATTTGTATGTGGATATATGCACGAGTTCCGGGGCGTGCGATATTGGTCGACTTTAGGAGCACAATATCGTTGCGCGACGGAATAAGTGGCATATATTCGCATACAAATCAAATAACCTTTATTTATTATATACGTATATCACTCACAATTTATATGCGCCTCAAACAATATAAGGAATGTAAATAAAATAAACAAATTAGTGATGACATTGAAGGAACTACTTTACAAAGTGAAACGTAGTTCCCGCATTGACCAATATGAACGCACGAGGCGTCAATATGGAAACAAATATTGACGGCTTGCGTTCTATTGTATTTCAATCGGAAACGTATATACAGTAGTATATAATAAGGTCACTGATGGGGTCTCGCGTGCGTGCATCTTGTCTGTGGCTAAGCTGGTTTTTGGTTGCAATCATGTAACTTTAAACTTAAATATATATATGTCATATTTTGCAGAAAATATTTTATATCTCGCCCAACAGGTTCTGGAGGACTGGAAGTACGTGGCGAGGGTGATCGACCGGCTTCTGCTGTATATATTCCTGTCGGTGACGATCTTCGGCACCATCGGGGTGCTCATGCAGGCGCCACACATCCTGGAGTACGTGGATCAGGACCAGATCATACAGGATATCATCCGCAAGTGGAACCTGGGCGCCAGTTGAAAGTCCGCATCATCTGCGGTAGTTTGGTATTTGGAATTGGAGTTGGTGTTCGCCGCAGGATCGGCGTTGGTGTTTGTGTTAGCCAAGGATTTGTCCTAATCATTATTAGTATGAGGTGGTGATGGCGATTTCATAAGAAATCACACGAGTTAGCGATTGAAATGTGCGAAGCGATTAAGAATTTACATTTTCAGAGAAGGAATGTCATTATGTATTGTGAATACTGTTTAATTACGAAAGCTCAGTGAATGTTGAATCGTTGAATCGTCTGCCCTGACGGAAGTCAATTCTTTGACACAAAACCGAAACATGACGTTGATACATGAAGTCGTAAGCGGTGGTAGCTGGTGGTGTTATTTAATTGATACAAATATACAGTAGTCTTGTAATACATTATAATAAATAGACCGAATAGTTTAACGTACATTAAATGTCGTCGTGTGAACATTTAAACATAATAAACAATGTTGATGTTTCGTCATTCTATGGCCCATATTATAGGAATGAATGGCCTTTTTGTGGAATTTATCGGGGTATAAACTTGGGAAAGTCGCGGGAATACTGGACGAAGGCCGGAAGGCCTCGTCCAGTATTCCCGCGACTTTTCCAAGTTTATATCCCCGATAAAGTCCACAAAAAGGCCATTCATTCCTTATAATTCCAGCATTTGAAATAAATTCATCAAGAAAATGTGTTTATTTTCCGTTTTCTTAAGAATTATTTTTACTGCGCCTCACGATTACGGAAAGTAGTTCGGCGTGGGAGTTTACTGGGATATAAATTTTGGACAGATACTTGCTACGGGCCAATCAAATGTTAGGGAATTGTGTAAATATTTTTGTGCTGGAATTATTTTATGTCATAATTTCCATGATGCTCGATATCAACGTTTCAAGCCTATTCCACTATATAAAACGTATACCCAAAAACCTTAACGCAAATTTCAGACAGATAGAGTGACGGACAGACAGGGTGGCTACGACTATATTTATCCCGAAAAACATTTCGGGGTACATTATCATACAGAGGCGTATGAAGTTGCAAATACATGTACCGTAATGATTCTCTTACACGCCGTTTACTAACATCACCACTGGTTCTCAAGTTAGGTGTAGGCGTTTAAAGGAGATAATGCGTTTTGTAACGTGGAATAATGTCAAACAATCGATGAGTGTACAGGTGATGCCGCGAATGAAGTATTTACATGTATTCCATGAACGATAGAACGACTAGGAAAACGTAAACATACACAGAGAATGATTTCCTATCCTGACGTTTCGGCACACCAATCAAAAGTATTGTGCTCATGTTTATCCCGGCTATATCCGCTATACGCGGATGCAATTGGAAATGTTTCAATAAAGTTTCAAGCACATCCGCCTTACAAATATTGTAGGTAGCCGAAAACCTTAACGTAACTTTGGGACTGACGGATGTTTTCGGGGTAAATAATAAACATGACAATGGTACCGACTTGGAACTGTCAGTGGTCGATTGCCGTCTCTGTTAATCTGAGAGAAATACGCGATGCAGACATAACAGAGGTGCATTACATAAACGGTAAACAAATTCATGGATGGTAAAATTTACGACAAGAAAGTAGGAACAAACGCAAACATACGGAAATACTGAAGACAATGAAGCACGTGGTTTAGTTTTTAAACGAATATCAAGATGTTGTGTAAATGGAAATTCTACCCAATTGCACGTCTGTGAACGCACTAAGATTGTGACATTGACATTGGGGTTAGCGGGGGTTGGAGGGTCGTGGATTTGTCGCGGCATGATAGATACCCATTAGAGGAAGGCATGTGTGAAATATCGAGAAGTGGCGTAACAGGAAGCAAGAATTATAACACATTTTCCAATGTTAAGTTTGTGAACACATTACGATTGTGACCATGGGGTTAGCGGGGGTCGTGAATTTGGCTAGAAAACAATTATAGGAAGGCATGTGTGAAATATCAAGAAGTTGCCTGAAAGGAAACAGAGAATTATAACTAATCTTCCCCAATGTGAAATTTTCATATTTTTAAGACGGACAGACGAACTGACAGGAGACAGACAGACGATGCCTACGACACCGGGTGTATACTGCATAAGCACTCCTTCCGACCTAGCTAGTACATGTACATGTATGACAATATAATGAGGTCTCCCAAACAGCCAGACATCACAGCATTCCAATAACAGAAGTATGTAAACGGTGCAATAAAGATAACACAGATGAATGTACTCTCAAAGATTTTAGCACAAGACATACGTAGAAATTAATAGAAGTTTCAAAAAACCAACCCGACTTGCGATTACAGAGATAGTAGGTACGTGAATACTTTCATGCAAATGTTTACAAACAAATTAACGCAAACGTCTAACTCATTTGACATTGACCTTGGGCACAAGGGCCGCATGAGTCGGCCACAGCATGAAAATATGGACGCTGGCTCAATAAACATATGGAGTTTGAAGCCAATCAGACTTACCATTTACATAGATAGTAGGTACCTGGAAACTTTAACCCACGGACGGATGGACTGACGGACGGACGGACGGACGGAGGACGGACGGACGGACGGACGAAAACGTTTTGGAGGTACAAAACAGTATGTGTACATCAATCACAAAAGTCACCCACAACCAGCGGTGTATGAAAAAAGAAATACAGAAACATAACCAAAATAAAATGGAATGGAATGTTACTTAACGGTCCAGAATTATATCATTTATAACTTTCCATGAACTATGATGTAAATACTGAAATGATTAGATCAATGGTAAACGAAATGAGCATATAACCATAGAGACAGTGTATGAAATGAATGTGATAAATACATAGTTTGCTATACAACTGAGTGTCATTCAGAAAGCTAAGGAAAACCCCAATGGTCTCCACTAGGAATACATCCGCAAGCGAAGCAACATCGAAGTTTTTACGCCGGGTATCAGTAATATCTACAGTGGGGTCAGCGTGTAAGTGCACACACGAACGAACACGACAGGTTGGTTCCAACCTGTCGAGTTCGTTCGTGTGTGCACTTACACACTGACCCCACTGTATGCACTCCATTAGGACTTGCCTGGTTGTCATTGTCGAACCTTATACTACGGGGCGCCAAGTGGGACATGGCTCAATTTTGTCAACAAAATTCATTTTTGTGCCACAAAATTCAATTCTGTGTCACAAAATTCACTTTTGTGGCACAGAATTCAATTTTGTGCCACAGAATTCAATTCTGTGTCACAAAATTCAATTCTTTGTCACAAAATTCACTTTTGTGCCACAAAATTCAATTCTGTGTCACAAAATTCAATTCTGTGTCACAAAATTCAATTCTGTCAATTCTGCACACGCATGTAAGAAGGACTACCATTGGTCAGAAACTGCACTGGAGAAATGGGTCACGGTCGCCGATCTACACATTCAATGTCGATGATTCATTTCTCATTCTGCCGATGATTCATTTCTCATTCTGCCATTTTGCTTCAACTATCTCCAAACAGTCAAACGTTGACAAACTCATTCGTATTTAAACTCATTTGCGTTATAATTGTACACATAATTCATGTACATGTAGATCTCCCGCGAGTACTGACGTTATGTATTGTGTATCGCAAGGTACATCTGCCCCAGTTAAATCAATAATACACGCTATGTGGCCTGTGTTCTGACTGCTGTCTGTGTTTATAAACAGAATGTGTGTATTGGGCCATTTGAGGAAACCATTTGTAGTATTTGTGTAGATACCATGGATACTAAGATGGTGTATACTGTAAATAATGCATGTAGACACATAGTTGCGAACACGTAACTTCGCAACTAGTAGACACAGATCCAATACCATTTGTTTCACAAGGTTAGATCTACTGTTAGAATACGACGTCATCTAATGTCATTTTCGAGCATAAAACGTTACCTGATAAATAGAATACCAGGCTAGTGTATTTTAATATCAAGTTTATCAGGCTCGGCTTGGAAACTCAATTTTGTACACATAATTAACCTGTCCTGCATGGCGCCCCGTATATACTGGTTGTGGATACTAATAGCTATGGTAGACGTTATATACGCTACAAAACAATAGACAGAAGCTGCGCTAATTAAGTTCAAACACCGATTACAATGATATGAAGACAGCTGTCGATACATCACGATGATTCTGGCATACTTAAGCAGCTGTGTAATGTGCTGGACATTGAATAAACATCACTTGGAATTTCCAGACAGAATGTACATTGTGACGTACCAGTCGTATGTGTAACAGCTGTACAGCACACATTCGTCATTTGTGCAACGAATTTGTATAACTATAGTCACAAGTGTCTCGCATTTAATATCTTATTGCAAGTCTGTACAATTTATTATGATATGATGACCCATTTGTCTACGCTACTACCCACATAGACCTTGTTTGTGTGTGATCGCCGGCATACATATACACACGCACATCCGGCTGACAAAATACACTTAACATCACGTGCAACACATATATCCTGATCACCCTTCAGGATTCCAGCAAATATAAGTGTATCATTGTATACATGTTGCTCATTTACACTGTTTATCATAGTTTTATTTTTATCCTAAGCATTTGATTGTATACCTAAATATAACATACTATTTTACTATTATTTTCTTCCTCATCTAAATTGATTGGCCCTAAATGAAACTAGTTTGTGTTGATGGGCCGTTAAGCACCATTCCATTTCATTCGGGGTTCCAGTAGAATCAACATCGAACACGTGCCATCGGCAATATACATAATAGGTAATATCAGGTTAGTGTCTATTGTGTCCGAGCCGAGCCTGGTAAACTTTATATCACAGGACACTAGCATGGTATTCTAATGCGCAAGTAACGTTTTATGATTAAGGCTGGACAAACAGAACGTGACAAATTCTGAAAAGAACGCGGACTTGTTTACGTTGCGTCATTACACTGATGTCATTCGGTAACACCATGGAAGACAGTTTGGCCAATGGAACGCCAGAGAAACCAGTTGTGTGAGCCGGATATTCGTACATAGTCGATGCAGGATACGACATTTTGGTATGAGTTAGTATTTATCAGGTAACCTGCCCTGTATTGACCGACTACGTACTGACTGATAACATATTTTTATGCCACCGGGTTTCGAAGAAACGGGTGGCATATAGTGTTTGGACCGTCCGTCTGTCCGTCTGTCCGTCTGTCCGTCTGTCCGGGCCAACGTCCGGGGGTTTGAGAGCTTAGGGGCGGGGTTAGGAACAAAATATTCCTTTGTAATATTCCGTAAGCTCATAAACTCTATTGTTGTTTAGGGGCTTTTTCATTGTTCTTCAAACAATGGAAATACCCCATAAAACCAAAATGTTGGAACGTCCGTACTTACGAGAGCTACATTGTGAGGTTGCTGTGTTGTGCTGAAACCCACCCACCGCCCTATTTAAGACACTTGGATAAGTGTTTTTCAAATATAATTAACTAATGGCTAGCTCATTTGCATATTATGCGATTTATTCCGTAAGAGAATCGTTAAGGAAGAAAATAACGGAATAAGTTGCTACATTGTGAGGTTAACCCCACAGTGTAAACATCAAAGGAAATAACCTCACAATGTATCTCTCGTAAGAACGTCCGTCCGTCCGTCTGTCCGTCACACTTTTCGGTTAACCACTTTGTCACAGTTTCTCAAACTGGCCATAGCATCTACATAAGTTGCTTAATCGCTTCAATACTTCAACACTTCATTCATTGGTATGTGTGCCACACCTGCCTTTTCATAATTAATATGACCTTCGCCTTTTGACCTTCACCAGGTTACTTAAATGACTTAACAATTTTGGTTAACCAGTTCGTCACAGTTTCTCAAACTGGCCATATCATCTACATAAGTTGCTTAATCGCTTCAATACTTCAACACTTCATTCATTGGTACAGAGTGGCCTGTGGTTCTCTTACCAGGCGAATTGCAATTCCATGAGCGCAGGATTGCAATTCGCGTTCCCATTAATTGCAATTGGACCGCAATCGGACAGCAATCATGTGACTGCGGTCCAAAGAGTTGGTTGCGGAATTGCAATACTTATAGCGCAGTTAGCGCTGCGCTCCGCTTTTAATTGCAGTTTAAGTTCCTTTTTTTCTTTAAACTGCGAAAGAATGGCCGCTTTACGCTGCGCTCTGCGGTCAAACCAGCGGACCGCTCTGCTTGACCAATGCGGCAATAAAATCGAAATAGTTGATTTTTTCTGACGAAAAGATATATTTTCCTATCTGTATTTAGCCATTTAAAATCCAATAAAATATACATAAATAGTAGAATTATGTGTATATATACGCGTAACGCTAAGTTTTTACCGCAAATAGCGAAAGAATGACCGCACAAACGGTATCGCGAAAGAATGACCACACAAACTGGACCGCGAAAGAATGACCGCACAAACGGTATCACGAAAGAATGACCGCAAAAACGGGACCGCGATTGGACCGCGATTGGACCGCAATTAGACTGCAATTTCAGAGGGGACGAATTGCAATTCAAGGACCGCTGGATTGCAATTCTTGGTAAGAGAATCGCAGGCGGGAGTGTATGTGTGCCACACCTGCCTTTTCATAATTTATATGACCTTCGCCTTTTGACCTTCACCAGGTTACTTAAATGACTTAACCACTTTGTCACAGTTTCTCAAATATGCTGCAGGTGGCATCCGCGTTCGAGAGACGCATTTCTTGTTGTATCAGGCATTGACCTGATACAAACATCCGGGTTACAATGAAGTGAAAACTGACGTTCCATTGGTCGGATGACGTCACGTGACGTTACCGAATGACGTCAGTGTAATGACGCAACGTAAACAAGTCCGTGTTCTGTCCATAGATAACGACGTCATCTGTGCTCATATTCGCGCATAAAACGTTACCTGATACATAGAATACCAGGCTAGTGTCGTTTGATATCAAGTTTATCAGGCTCGGCTCGGAAACCAGTAGGAATTCCTCGGCTGAGCCGAGTCTGATAAACTTGATATCAAAAGACACTAGCCTGGTATGCTCTATGTATTCGGCCAATGCACCGTTCGTTACATGACAACCTGATTATCTGATCGGCGAAAAGCATAAGCTCAGACTACATAGATGCACATGTGCAGCAAACGTCGTAATGAGAATTTTGTCGGCCGCATGTAATGTGCTACATGTACGTGCTAGGACTACGAGGAGTGTTCGAAAAATGAATCCAATTTCAGTTACTGAAGCCGCAAACTCAACGGAATAGAAATGCTGATCACAATTATGTTTACCTTACGTTTTCGAACAGCCCATTTAACAGCAATTAACTACAGTGTATCCTCTCTAAACCGGACATCCTGGGATGTCCCCAGGGTGTCCAGTTTAGAGATGCGCCACTGTAAGATAGGCGTATTGTATGACCACTCCAATCCTATAGTCTGTTTCAGGAAACCTGCCCAAATTTTACGGCTATATAAACAATGCAAAAACAATATTTTTTTCGATAATATTAAATTAAAGCAAAATTTAAGAATGAGCCTTCTTTTTATTTCGTGAAATTTGGTCAAATATTGATTTTATTGCGAAAACAAAATTTCCCCATGTTAAATCCCCATAGACATCTTCACGGAGTGAAGATGTCTATGGGGATTTAACATGGGGAAATTTTTTAGAATTTCAGTAATCCTGGACCGATTTTCAAAATTTAACTTTTGTTTTCTTAGTTGGATCATTTCCAAGCCATCTAGCTAGGTTTCGGAGTCAATTTCCAAAAAAAAATCGTTTTTTGACTCCTCCCACACTCCTTTACCTCTTTTTCCCCCATGTTAAATTCCCATAGAGAAATCAATTTTTCGTAATAAAACCAATATTTGACCAAATTTCACGAAATAAAAAGAAGGCTCATTCTTAATTTTTCCTTTAATTTAATACTATCGAAAAAAATATTGTTTTTGAATTGTTTATATGGCCGTAAAATTTGGGCAGCTTTCGTGAAAGACAGTAGACACACTTATGTGCTTTGTGATCAGAAAGTTTCATAAAATTAAGCATTTTGCGGTTTTAATGGTGTCCGGTTTACAGAGGTTCTACTGTAGATTGAAACTATTTTTTGATTACTCGAGACGTGTTTGAATATTGGCATGGATCAACGGTGTACTCGACAGATTCTTGTTTTCTGAAGAAATAACATATACCACACGCTATCAGGTCGTTCACAGGTAACGTATTTCCACAGTTCGGAAAGGTTTAACGATTTTAATCAAGTGAAAATAAACAATATCTAATGGAATAGATTATCGGGTAATAAACGTCATAATAAATCCGCATGTCTGGTAAAAAGAAGTAATTCACCTGTAAGTACACTTGTTAAGATAGCGATTAGTCTGTTTCACGAAACCGGCCCAAATTTTACGGCCATAAAAACAATGCAAAATCAGTATTTTTTCCATAATATTAAATTTTTATCAAAATTTAAGAATAAGCCTTCTTTTTATTTCGTGAAATTTGGTCAAATAATTATTGGTCAATAATTTTATTACGAAAACATTATTTGTCTATGGGAATTTAACATGGGGGAAAAGAAGGTGGAGGAGCTGTAGGAGGAGTCTAACAAGAGCTGTAGGAGAACAGCATAGCTCGATTACGAGGGTTGTCGATGTACACATAGCTTGACAAACAAGGTGGCCGTGGCCTGCATAAAAACCTTAACCAAGGTTGACTAAAAACCTTAACCAATGGAAATTAAGTAAGTACTTGAAGGTTAAATGTAGGTCAATGTGGCCGCGGCCTGCATAAAAACCTTAACCAAGGTTGACTAAAAACCTTAACGAACGGAAATTAAGTAAGTAATTCAAGGTTAAATGTAGGTCAATGTCAGATATAGGTCATGAGTTATTGATGTACATCACTAGGAGATGAAGTTTTCCAAGTATGGTTGCTGTAGGCCCAGGAATATTCCAAATACAAGCTTGACTAAAAACCTTAACCAAGGGGAAATATAAAAGTAATCCAAGGATAAAAGTAGGTCAAGGTCAAATATAGGTCAGGGATTATTGATGTACATCATTAGGAGATGAAGTTGTCCAAGTATGGTTGGTGTAGGGCCAGGAGTATTGCATCTACAAGCTTGACTAAAAACCTTAACCAAGGAGAATTAACTAAGTAATTCAAGAGGAAATGTAGGTTAAGGTCAAATATAGATCAGGGGTTATTGATGTACATCGCTATGAGAAAAGGTTGTCCAAGTATGGTGTTAGTATGCACAATAGTATTCCATGTACAAGCTTGACTAAAAACCTTAACCAAGGGGAATTAACTAAGTAATTCAAAGTTAAATGTAGGTAGAGGTAAAATATAGGTCAGTGGTTGTTGATGTACATCACTAGGAGATGAAGTTGTCCAAGTATGGTGGGTATAGGGCCAGTAGTATTCCATATACAAGGTTGACTAAAAACCTTAACCAAGGCGTGACGGTGACGCCGACGCCGGGGTGACAACATAAGCTCTACTTATTCTTCGAATAGTCGAGCTAAAAACGAAACAAGTGACTCCGAAACCTGACTAGACAGCTTGGAAATGATCTATATTCCATATACAAGCTAGACTAAAAACCTTAAACAAGGAGAATTAAGTAAGTAATATAGATCAGGGGTTATTGATATACATCCCTATGAGAAAAGGTTGTCCAAGTATGGTGTCTGTATGCACACTAGTATTCCATGTACAAGCTTGACTAAAAACCTTAACCAAGGTTGACTAAAAACCATAACCAAGGGGAATTAACTATGTAATTCAAGGTTAAATGTAGGTCAAGGCCAAATATAGGTCAGGGGTTGTTGATGTACATCACTAGGAGATGAAGTTGTCCAAGTATGGTGGGTGTAGGGCAAGGAGTATTCCATATACAAGCTTGACTAAAAACCTTAACCAAGGGGAATTAAGTAAGTAATTCAAGAGGAAATGTAGGTCAAGGTCAAATATAGATCAGGGGTTATTGATGTACATCCCTATGAGAAAAGGTTTTCCAAGTATGGTGTATGTATGCACAATAGTATTTCATGTACAAGCTTGACTAAAAACATTAACCAAGGTTGACTAAAAACCTTAACCAAGGGGAATTAAGTAAGTAATTCAAGAGGAAATGTAGGTCAAGGTCAAATATAGATCAGGGATATTGATGTACATCGCTATGAGAAAAGGTCCAAGTATGGTGTCTGTATGCAAAATAGTATTCCATGTACAAGCTTGACTAAAAACCTTAACCAAGGTTGACTAAAAACCTTAACCAATGGAAATTAACTAAGTAATTCAAGAGGAAATGTAGGTGAAGGTCAAATATAGATCAGGGGTTATTGATGTACATCACTAGGAGATGAAGTTGTGCAAGTATGGTGGGTGTAGGGCCAGTAGTATTCCATATACAAGGTTGACTAAAAACCTTAACCAAGGCGTGACGGTGACGCCGACGCCGGGGTGACAACATAAGCTCTACTTATTCTTCGAATAGTCGAGCTAAAAACGAAACAAGTGACTCCGAAACCTGACTAGACAGCTTGGAAATGATCTATATTCCATATACAAGCTAGACTAAAAACCTTAAACAAGGAGAATTAAGTAAGTAATATAGATCAGGGGTTATTGATATACATCCCTATGAGAAAAGGTTGTCCAAGTATGGTGTCTGTATGCACACTAGTATTCCATGTACAAGCTTGACTAAAAAACCTTAACCAAGGAGAATTAACTAAGTAATTCAAGAGGAAATGTAGGTTAAGGTCAAATATAGATCAGGGGTTATTGATGTACATCGCTATGAGAAAAGGTTGTCCAAGTATGGTGTTAGTATGCACAATAGTATTCCATGTACAAGCTTGACTAAAAACCTTAACCAAGGGGAATTAACTAAGTAATTCAAAGTTAAATGTAGGTAGAGGTAAAATATAGGTCAGTGGTTGTTGATGTACATCACTAGGAGATGAAGTTGTCCAAGTATGGTGGGTATAGGGCCAGTAGTATTCCATATACAAGGTTGACTAAAAACCTTAACCAAGGCGTGACGGTGACGCCGACGCCGGGGTGACAACATAAGCTCTACTTATTCTTCGAATAGTCGAGCTAAAAACGAAACAAGTGACTCCGAAACCTGGCTAGACAGCTTGGAAATGATCTAAGAAGACAAAAGTTAAATTTTGAAAATCGGTCTAGTATTTCTGAAATTCTAAAGATTTGCCCATGTTAAATCCCCATAGACATCTTCACAAAGTGAATGGGTATTTAACTTCGGGAAATTGTTTTTCACAATAAAATCAATATTTGACAAATTTCACGAAATAAAAAGAATGCTCAATCTTAAATTTCCTTTAATTTAATATTATCAAAAACAATATTGTTTTTTAATTATGTTATACTTGTAGCCGTAAAATTTGGGCAGCTTTCGTGAAACAAACATTAATGTTCCATTCCGTGTCCAAGGAACTCAATCAGACAGTGAAGGTAGTGTGGTTGTCTAGATCTGTTTGTCCTTTACTTCAAAGAGAAGTGCTTCGTGTGTTTGAGTACAGTGGGGTCAGCGTGTAAGTGCACACACGAACGAACACGACAGGTTGGAACCAACCTGTCGTGTTCGTTCGTGTGTACACTTACACACTGACTGACCCCACTGTATGTGTATTTTATCCCGTCAACACAGTGCGTATGTGCCGTGAAACACGGTGCCGTGAAACATTTTTGATATCCTGTCAATACGACCTAATCACTGCTAGGAATATATGCGGTGACTGGGGTTACTTTTTTTTGCATTTCCAAGCCCTTTGTAGGTTGTGATTAGTTTGTCTTTATCGTATGATATATTATTCTTTTTCGATTGCCTTGTATGTTGCTGTCGTTTTGAAGCATGATGGCGAGGTAAGCGGGAGGTTTGTTAAACAGGTTCAACCATCCAAGTGGTCTGTTTTATGCACTTTCCTGTCCAAGGTGGCATTATTCTTGTCATGTCTCCATGTACTGTACTTCATTGGGATTTTTTTCCTGTTACTTTACCAGTAGTTCATTTGGGAATAGTGTTGTTGTGATTGCTCTGCATTTGTTATATTGTTTATGTAGTGCATACACTGTTGCTTTTGTTTTATGACCGTTTGTACCGCGTTGAAGGTTCTGCGACCACCGTTGTGCGCATGTCATTTGTTTATTAAGAAGTATTTATTGCGTTGGTGTCATTATTATGCGATCGTCATTGACATACATTTGTAGAAATGTTGCAATCTTGACATAATAATCCATATGTTACACATTAAACCACGCAACAGCTAAACATAGGTTAGCGCTTCATACGCAGTTATATATACATACATCGGGTGCATAAATAAATAACATCTTGGCTAAGTGAAGTCATTGCACAAATTGAGTGGATGCATGTGGTGTTCGCCAAAAAGTGGAACACAAACGTTGTGAAAACACTCCATTTGAGCATTTATTTGTCAATACCTGTGTTAGCAGATAACATTACACCATTTGTCCGAGTTTATTGTTTTTATAAAATAAAGCACTTTTGATATATAACGTATGAAGTTGCATGATTATATTGGCTGACAGGTTCATCGGTATGATAACTAATATATTTGCTTAAGAAAAGCATTATTTGCAAAACCAAGAATGCTAAAAATAAAAATAGCTATTATAAACGATTTGATTGTTACTATAAGGTAATCTAGTTATATTGGAATACCAACTTGGAAGTATGCTACATGTAGTGACACATGTGTGAGCGTACATGTAGAACATGTTACTTTATTCACAAGTAAAGTATTGCTATAACAGTGTGCTCCCTATGGAGCTGACTGAATTTAATTATATGACTTAATTATTAAACGATAATTGCTATAATTTATATTTGGCAGCCGTCTTGGACTTCTGCTATTGGAACACGTGTCTACTTACACAACAAGGTTACAAAAGAACACAATATTTATATATATATATGTGTGTTTTCTTTTAAAAAGGTCAACGTGACATTTCATATTTTAATCATAACACAATATGATTGTCATTGCAAGGTAATTTATATCTGGCGGCCATCTAAAGATTCTTCTATTGACACAATTGTCTAATAATGCATTTGAAAGTTACACAAAACGTTCAATGTGTCCATAAACCTGAGATATGTCTACTAATATGCTTAAATTAATCAATAGCCCCAGTAATTATTATGCAATTTGCGCAGTATAAGGCAACGTGACTTTTGTTTTTAAATATTTGGCGGCCATTTTTGATTTCTACTATTGGCACAGTTATCTAATTATATTTATAAGTTACTGAAAACTTTCAGTGTACATGTATTCCTAAATCCAATACATATATACCAATTTACTACGACATGGCGTAATATGCATTTATATACTTAATTATCGTTTACCTTATTGTTATATGATACTATATTTATATGTTGCGACCATCTTGGACTTCCTCTGTTCAACAACTTGTCTATTAACATATCAATGTACACAACATATGTTTGCTTTGATATAGAGTGTGAGTGTAGTTATATGTAAAATATGTCACATTTGGCGGCCATTTTGGATTTTTCCATGTCACAGTGAATTGAATTGAATATTAAAAATGTTGACCGCTTATCTGATAAGTCAAGTAAATCCACTTTACGCTCTTAAATTACATTAGTTCAATACCTCACACGGCATACTATAACTGTTTGGCGGCCATTTTGAATTTATGAAAATTTCTCAAAACGCTCAAGGATGACAGAGTGTCATCAGCCGTATTATGGATGTGGATGGTATGGTCAAGCAAAATCGCCAAAAAACTATGTTAATCAAAACAAGGTTAAGCTCCCGGCTGTCGGACTAATATGGCGGTAATTATGGTTCATTTTCATTGGCTACCTATCTCGAGGGAACGCGATGCTATGTCGTGGGAACGACATAGGAAAAGATTTGCGCATGCCCCTTTTAAGCTGCCGTACATATCACATAACATTGACCAGTCATAACTTACAGGACACAGTACAGAGATTGATAATCACAACCATCTACTCTTAAAGGTACATGCACACTCAGAAAAAATGTTCGTTATATCAGAGACATCATCTGAGACATTTTCTGGCAAAATAAACATTCATTCACCATTACCCCAAGTATTAATTGGCATTATTATACAGTTTATATCAGACGCAAATGTCCACACTATTATCAAGGGCGATAACCGTGTTTCATTACAATACTAACGGACATTACTTCTTATTCGCTGTATTTAGTTTTTGATGTGCAATGATCATACTTTTATTTTTTTTTGAGTGACGCATTTAATTAGTATAACTATTTAAAAAATATCATTTCCATATGAACATATTCTGATACCACCGCTTGCCACTATCAGTAAAATAAATATTACTAAATGATTATATCTGTATAGCGGGCACTCGTAATTTTTAAAACTGGTGGAATAGTGACACAATTATACACTTATTTAATTCCCATAAAGAACATGTTGTGCCTGTTGAGTGGGCATGTACCTTTAATTACCGTTTATTTACTACTTTTAAGTGCTTTATCGTTTACAATAATTACATTTATCTGACACACAGAGCGCGAAAAAACATCTGGAAATGTACAAATGTGCGCTGTCTGGAATACGTGCATACATGTATATATTATTATCTCGCTTAATTATAACAAAGGATTATATTAATACCTACCGTTTATTTTTGCATCAAAACTTTCTCACTTCCCTTTGATTGTTGACGGGTATCCCGCATGGAATGTAATGTGCTGTATGCAAGTCAGAGAACATTGGGGATTAAATGGAATGAGGCTGTAAATGCAACAAATGTGGCCGTGACTTGAGAAAACTGGGCTTATGAGTTGTGTGACCAGTGTAGATGCAGATCAGACTGTGCATCTGCACAGTCTGATCTGGATCTGCACTAGTCACCATTGTATTGCTGAATCATCCGTCATGCTTTAAACAAGGATTATATATCGTTAATAGGGGGAATTGGGGCTATTTGGTCAGGATCTACACTGGTCACAAATCCTATATGTTATAGTTCTTCAGTCACAACCACGTACAGTATACCACCACGGAGAAGTACAAGGTGCGTATACCAATGGAAATCGCCAAACGCAACTCATGGCATTTGAATATTTGAACCACCATAGCAAAACGGGACGTATTACGTAACTATTGGTGGCCAACTGAGCCCCGGACCAGCGCAGTCACGTTGTCCGACAATAGCCTGTACTGTTCGCTCTGAGCTACGATTAACCCTTTCACCACTAAGTAACTGGAATAGATGTTGATATGTTTATTTTGCAACTAATCCAATCGTCACAAAATCATTTTCAGACTAGTCCATTTGTGAAAAAGCTGTGTTTTTTATCTCAAAAATATACGAAAATTACTTACAAAAGTGCAGATCCTGATGAGACGGCTCGTTACGAGCCGGCTCATCTGGATCTGCGCTGTTTGCTAACACCGCTATAGCGGGTTTTCGGGTTCAACGGATTACTATGGCAGTGACTGGGGACTAAGAAATAGATGATATTCACTTGTTGGGAACGAAGATGACATGTATGTTCCTCTCGTGGTGTGAAATGTTCATTTTTTTTTCACCAGTGCCTGACTGTGGGTATATATTACATGTACAGTGGCACCTCTCTAAACCGGACACGGAGACAAGTTAGCTGTGCTTAATTTTGATAGGTTTCGTTTGCCATTTATCTGCGATGATATGTACGTTATGTGCTGGATCGCAAATAACCCACGAGTGTCTGAAAGTAGTTGTGTGTCTGTTTTACAGTGGAACCTCTGTCCTGGGGACCTCCCAGGGTGTCTGGTTTAGGAAGGTTCCACGGTAGATGAGGTTTATGGTCTTAGCGACAAGGGCAGTCCCATATCAACATGCGCATTCGCTCGGTGTGAGCAAGGTCTGCACTGTTCGTAATTCAGTAGGTCAACCATTGTTCATGTTCGTAACAAACAGTATAGATCCTTATCCTACTACAAAGATGTGATAGAACTAGAGCTAGACTGGTCAAAAATTGCATGAGTCCCGTTTTCTGGAGTAACAACTATATTCGACGAAACGTTTCTGGTGCATATACCAAATACTTTCAGATCTGTATTGCACTACATAATTGGGCCACTGACTGTGAAATGGGCCGTAGAGCTGAGAGAATTGTAGGCTAGTGCTGTGAATGGGAAAACAACATCTGGCGAGGCTTAAGAAACGGGACGGGCGAGGCTTGCACCATTTCGGTGGTGAGCGAGATAGTTTTCCCATTCACGACACTAACCTACTACTCTATTTATCCCGTCAGAACTGCCTGGGACTATGGACCCAAGATCATCATGCACTACAGTGAAGTGATCAAGATACACACTGTTCGCTATCAATTCACTTAGTTAGAACAAATGCTAGTTGCGAACAGTAACTCTTGCAATCTACTCCTGTACTGTCCGTTGACTAACTAACTAACTTCAACATAACTAATCGATTATAATAATACTGAATGAAAGCGAACGAGGACCAAGACAAATATTTTCTGTAAATGACCATCATTAGGTTTGAGGCGGCTTTCAGCTGCGCCGAAAACCTATTGTTTTCGTTGTTTTTTTTTGTTGTTTTTTTATTCAGCCGTTCAGTCTACAGCCCAAACCGCTGGTCGGATCGACTTCAAATTTTGCATGCCGATTCGGATCAAGTGTGAGTCGAGACTTAGAGATTTTCAGAAATCTCTTAATGCCACTTTCTTTTTGCATTGGAAAGCTGACAAAATTATCTATCTCGGACTCACTGACAGTTCTTGGCTCTCTGGTAAAATAAGAGAGCTATAGGCATTTGAAGTTGAAAAATGTACATACTTTTCAACGAATTTGCCGAATTTTTGCCGAATTTCGGCTGATAACGGGTGGTCTTTACAAACGTTTTCCAATTTGTACAGTAATGGCAGCAACATAATTTCTTGCCAGTGTGATAGGGGAGTGTCAGGCGCATAAAAGATGATAATTTTCAGAGCTCTATCTTGACTACTTCCGGTTCTATTGGATGTCAAAGATGAACGTCTTTTTTTCAAGTTTTCAAAATAGAGCAAACGGATGTGACGTCAGCTTCGTTATTTATCAATAGATTTCAAAATTTCTTACTGCGGTCGATATTTCAGTCCTTTAGCTAAAACTTTCCCGCTTTGTGCCCGGCCTATGGTGAAAAACAAACGAAAACTTCACTGGCGGAATATTGCACATATTTAATTTCCGTTTTATTAGGTGTATTTACAAATGGCGTAAACTGCAATTTAAGGGCGATAACTATCGAAAAATAATCATCCGCTGACTTACGGGCTCCCTCCATCTACACCAAACCGCTGGTCGGATCGACTTCAAATTTTGCATGCCGATTCGGATCAAGTGTGAGCAGAGATTTTCCACGAAAACGGAAGTGACGTCATACTTCCAATAACTTCCTTATTTTCCAACCGATTTCAAGAATTCTTTTTGCATTGGAAAGCTGACAAAATTCTCTATCTCAAACTCACTGACAGTTTTCGGCTATCTGCTCAAATAAAAGAGCTATAGGCATTTGAAGTTGAAAAATGTACATACTTTTCAACGATTTTGCCGAATTTCGGCTGATAACGGGTGGTCTTTACAAACGTTTTCCAATTTCTACTGTACTGTCAGCAACATACTTTCTTGCCAGGGTGATAGGAGAGTGTCAGCCGCATGAAAGATGATAATTTTCAGAGCTATATCTTGACTACTTACGGCTCTATTCGATGTCAAAGATGAACGTATGTTTTCAAGTTTTCAAAATAGAGCAAACGGATGTGACGTCAGCTTCGTTATTTATCATTCGATTTCAATTGCTTTTTGCTGTAGTCGATATTTCAGTCCTTTAGCTAAAACTTTGGCTGAGGATCGAACCCGGTATCCCTCGCTCCGAGTCCATCGCTCTATCTCTAAGCTAACCGGCCTCACATCGGTTTGATGATGCGAACACAATAATGTTGGACTGTTCATTCTAAAACTTCAGAAATACTTTTTGCAACCGATAGTTTACACCTTGGGCTAAAGCTTAGTTACACATGCAATCAATGTTTGAGGCTAAAACCGTTGATGCAGCTCAAGCTGCTCTAGTTTACAATTATTTTCAGCCAGCTGATCAAGAGATACACTGTATGCTGGTTAACCAGCTATTCGCCGTTGCATATCGTAACGTATTATGCAAAAAGAAATAAAATATAATCCACAAATGGTGCGGATCATGATGAGACGGCTCGTTACGAGCCGTCTCGTAATGATCTACACCGTTTGCAATAACTAGGAACGATGTCTCTAAGTGGTAAAAAGGGTTAAAATAAACAGCAAACAACAAATACAAATACAACAACAAGCACGACACAACGATAGTATCATACATTCGCAAATTATTTTACTGGAGCGGTATAACCCTGTTATCGTGTCTGCATTATATTACTACCAGCCAGAACAAAAGTATAACTACAACACCATGTCAAGTGGTTCATGAAAATCACCGAACACGACTACCGGTTGGAGTAAAATGATGATCGTATGTCGTATTGCACATGCTCTTCCGTGTCACGCATGGTCATTAGATTCCGTAGCCACTAATGTAAAACAAGAAGAATACAAAGTCCAAATGCAATCCATGGTTCCTGGTAGTCGTGTTCGACGATTATCATGGATAATGGATACTCTATAATAGCACACATATAGTAGTGAAGGGACAAGAGGTGTGACTCGTGTGGCGTCTGTTCTGCTAGCTGACACCCACAACTTGATAAATACATTTTATATACTGTTTCGTAGCAGCGCAAAAAATAAATGGCGATCAGACAGGTCTACACTTGTCACAAATGCCATAAGCCCCATTTCTCCAGTTTCAGCCTTATATGTGAAATTACCAGTACACGTGTACATGTACATGTACATGACGTATATGCAGCTAGATGGTCGATAGACATGTACCACCAAGAAGCCTAACCCGTGCATGTATACGGCACCAGCTGCTATACTCTTGTCAATATTGAAATAATTCCAGCACAAAAATATTTACACAATTTGATTGGCCCGTAGCAAGTCTCTGTCCAAAATTTATATCCCAGTAAACTTCCACGCTGAACTACTTTCCGTAACCGTGAGGCGCAGTTAAAATAATTCTTAAGAAAACGGAAAATAAACACATTTTCTTGATGAATCTATTTCAAATGCTGGAATTATAAGGAATGAATGGCCTTTTTGTGGAATTTATCGGGGATATAAACTTGGAAAAGTCGCGGGAATACTGGACGAGGCCTTCCGGCCTTCGTCCAGTATTCCCGTGACTTTTCCAAGTTTATACCCCGATAATTTCCACAAAAAAAGCCGTTCATTCCTATATTGTATACCTTACACATGTACATAATTATGACACACACGGCCAGTTCATTAACTGGCTCTTACATGTAATGGGTGGGCCCTTATAGATAATGGCCAAAAACTATGTTAGTTATTAACACTATTATAATTCCAGCACAAAAATATTTACACAATTCACTAACATTTGATTGGCCCGTAGCAAGTCTCTGTCCAACATTTATATCCCAGTAAACTCCCAAGCCGAACTACTTTCCGTAACCGTGAGGCGCAGTTAAAATAATTCTTAATTCTAAATAAACACATTTTCTTGATGAATTTATTTCAAATGCTGGAATTATAAGGAATGAACGGCCTTTTTGTGGAATTTATCGGGGATATAAACTTGGAAAAGTCGCGGGAATACTGGACGAGGCCTTACAAAAATTACAATTTTCGAAAAAAATAAATAAAAAAAAATGTTTTTGTTTTTTTGTTTTTTTTCCGAAAATTGTAAATTTTTATCGCTTCGTCCAGTATTCCCGCGACTTTTCCAAGTTTATACCCCGATACATTCCACAAAAAGGCCATTCTTTCCTATAATAATACTTGGTTTTCGGTCAATCAAGCTCATACATGGACCTAGAGAATACCATACAACTGTCTGATCCACATTTTTTTGCCGACGAACATTCGGCTATGAAACACATTCAATCTAAACAATATTTAAATAAAAGTACTTTTCCATCAATAACACAATCCAGTTGATGAACTTCCATCCAAGCTTGGAAATGATGTAACGAAAAAAAAAAAGGGACTAAAAATCGGTCGATACATTCCAAAATTATATGAATTCAGAGGCCCGCCTCAGGGGCTCGGAATTTTAACACTAGCTTGGTATTGTAATTATTATGTAACGTTTTAACATACGGAAAAAGCAAACTGACATGGTTTTCGTGCTACATGTAGTTTGTTCATCTTGTAGCATAAACCCGATATCAAAATACACAGGCCTGGTATTCTCTATATACTGCATTGGCTTTCATATTCCATGTGTTTCTGCTTTCATCGGTATAACTCTATATATATGAACAAGGTTTCTAAATTTGGTCGGACACGACCTCGTATCATAACAAAATAACATGTTCACAATTGTAATTTTCTTTGCATTATATGTATTTCTGCAGGATATCGATAATTCTCAAATGATATGAACTGGCCATTACAATATTGACGTTAAAACCGTAAACACATTATTTCATTTGTTATGATATGAGGAACCGACCTATGAAAAGCAGCTGTAATTAGATATTGTTTGCATAATTATGTTATAACCATGCTATTTTAGCATGATACCAATAATTCTTAAATGAACATGTGCACTTTCTGCCAAAATATTCACTTTTGAATTAGCGTGTGTTGTGACGTCGTGTCCGACCAAAGTCAGAAGCCTTGTTCATATATATATAAAGTTATACCGATGAAAGCCGGAACACGGCGAATGCAAGAGGGAATCGTGGTTGTGTTTGCGGATGGGTTATGTAGCGAAAAGGTTTATCACCTGGGAAATGGGGTAAAATACGACCATTTGCTATGGGAACACATTTCCGTATTTCCTTTTTGCTAAACCACTTCGCAAGCCTGACCCATACATAAACCCAAACCACGGTTCCCCATTTAGATGTGCAGTGGAACCTCTCTAAGCCGGACACCAATAAAACCCATATGATATCATTTTTGATGAGTTTCTTGGTATTTATCTCAGGTGGTAATCGCATAGCACACAAATATGGCTCAGAATGATCAAATGCCTGATTAACAGTGAAACCTCTCTAAACCGGACACCCTGGGGAGGTCCGGTTTAGAGAGGATTCACTGTATATTATTTTGGTATACCATATTGAGTACCAGCCAGCGTCTACGTGTATGCCGACCTTGTTCTACATTGCTGTTCCCCGGATTCACAAATTTAGACTTACATGTAGCAGTATGGCAATGCATTTAGAAACCGTTTCATTTTAGCTGTGGTTTATCTCATTTCAGTTTTCCGCCGATACAGGCGATAGTTTCCATAGTTCGATAGTTTCGCCGATACGTCGAAACTTGGCAAACGTTTCAAAGAACGTGCGAAAATGAATTCCGTCTGATTTTACAAAAATAATACAGAAACTTGCGTAAATAAATATTGCTGGAATATGGCGATACAATAATCATAGGTTATTTGATTTGTATCTGGATACAGTGGAACCTCTCTACACCGGACACCCAGGGTCGTCTAGGTGTCCGATTTATAAAGGTTCTACTGTTGTATGCACGAGTTCCGCAGCGTGAGATATTGCGCGACTTTAAGAGCGCAATATCGTTGCGCGGCGGAACGAGTGGCATATATCCATATACAAATCAAATAACCTTTTTATAATATACGTACATCATTCGCAATTTATATGCACGCTTCAAAACATATACAAAATATAAATAAAATAAACAAATGAGTGGTGATTTAGAAGGAACAATTTTGCGATCAGAACTAGCGAGCTTAGTACATTGCCAATAGTATTGATACTGATAAGCCAGGCGATTGACGCAATCATTATTCGTTACATTGTGATCAGTGTGCTAGACTTGTAGCCGATCAGACTGTGTGAATGCAGTAACACCAACTATAGAATACGTTTATCAAGTTTACAACTATTGTGGCTGTAACTGGAGAAATGGTGTAAATCCTGATCAGCCTGTACATCCACACAGTCTGATCAGAATCTGTACTGTTCGCCTTTCCATCAATGAACTCCCTGTCCTGCCCGTATGAAGGTATATTTCCCATCGGCTGCGCTGTGGCTGTTACTGGATAAATGGGGCCTGTGGGTTTATGGCGTGTGTAGCTCCTGATAATATAGAGAATAGTAGGTTAGTGCCGTGAATGGGAAAAAATATCCGGCAAGGCTCAAGAATTTATTTATGTCTCATCAGAAGTATATGTTGTGACCACTCAACCGAGACGGTTCAAATGAGTGGTCACAACATATACTTTGGTTCAGAAATAAGGAAAATAGATAGAGAATAGTAGGTTAGTGCCGTGAATGGGAAAAATATCTGGCAAGGCTCAGGAAACGGGATGGGCGAGGCTCTGCCGAGCACATCCCGTTTCCGTGCCGCGCCAGATATTTTTTCCCATTCACGGCACTAACCTACTATTCTATTTATCCCGTCAACACCTACAAATGGCTGTAAAATGCAAAAATAGTATTGACTGGATATCAAAAATGTTTCACGGCACCGTGTTTCACGGCACATACGCACTGTGTGGACGGGATAATATAGTATGTGTCGTCATCAGGCTACATGAGAATGTTGTATCAGGAGCTACACACGTCATAAATCCCATAGGCCCCATTTATCCAGTGACAGTCACATTTGAGAGCAGTTCGAAACCGCGTCAACACTTAACTTTCCTAATGTTGTTGTATTGCGGAAGCAAAATCTCATTCGATCAATTATTAATCTTAACAGAAGATGAATAGAAAGAAGATGACGCACATCATGCGGAATATTACATGTATTGAACCATTATGTATTTTCATATTTCCCGTGTATACAATAGCGACGCCTTTATGTTTACTGTACACTGTAAACAGCTGTTACACACTGATGTTGTGGTTTGTGTACTCTTGTTGTTAGTTAGTTACCTTTTCTCCAGCACACGTCCCGCATCGGGAATCTACGCGTGGCACGCGGTACGAGACTTACCTGTACATACCCCGTGGTATATTCTTCAGCTGTTGCTTACATCGCCGTGTTCTCTGGATTATACACATGAAAGAGAAAACTAACTTCTTACACCAATAAACTTGGCTTAATGAATCGTTGTTCATACATGAATACGGGCAACGGTGTTTATGCGTCTTTAAGTGGATTATTTCAGCTTGCAAAGAGGAACAAAGTTGAGTGTTAAGGATAACGAATGGTAATCGGCATTAGGATTCGATACCGGAAGTAATGTGTGAATTTACAGGGCATGCGTGGTGAACGACGTCTATAAAATAACAACAACAGTTTCTCAATTCAGCGGATTTGTTATCAGGTGTTGAATTCATGGTGGCGAGGCGATACAAAACTGTCCAGACCTGAGCCAACGTAATGCTTGACTATGCACTATGACGTTAGAACTGGTTGTACAATGTTTGATCCTTATGGTTTCGCTGCATCGAATACTCGCTCTAGATCCAGCATGTGATTACACGAAGGTGGTAGGTGAGTAGTCTTCTTCAGAATTTCGGTGGTTGTTGGTTCATGTATATGATGTACACGGTGTATCTCGGACAACATGATACAGTGGAACCTCTATAAACCGGACACCCTGGGAGGTCCCCAGGGTGTCCGGGTTAGAGAGGCTCCACTGTAATTAAGCACTCCATGAACCGTTTTTGTCATTTGCAATCATGAATAGTAATCTTTCCGCAATAATGCAATAATTATGTTCAACAATTCTGCTAAAACCTGGGTTCCTGTTTTTTTCAGAATTGTCAATCATGAATAGACACGACAATGACATAAACAACAGTGAAACCCATCGAAATTAAACACAATGGAGTAGCCAGGGTGTCCGGTATAGAGAGGTTTTACTGTAGATAGCATTGCCGCTTACGATAAGTCTGCAGATAAAAGCAAATACACAACAGCCTGCGTTAATCTTGCCCAAATTATCAACGTTTCTGAATATATATTGGCATTGCCAACTCGCAATCAAGCAAGCAACTTGATTGTATGAGCATGAGCTGTGCTACAGCTCATGCTCAGCCAATCGAGCTGCTCGATTTCAAGCACAATATTCAAGTATTTTGAAATAAATAAATGCACACATATTGGCAAGATTACCGCTTACGGTGGTATACATGTATACAATGTATGTTATATAAAAGTAGAGATGTATAAGTCTTTTATATATTTATTCAAACTTCAAATATGCAAACGTGCTCAAAACGATAGTCGTAATTTGACCTGCTGTCTTGCTTTATTTCTGTACACACTTGACAGTGATAAGCATTATAACGGTCTTATCGTGTTATTGTGCCACTGAGAAGCACGTTTCTTTCGTGAATGTATATTTTCATTATGTAACTTATGTCAGTATGGCCATATTATTTTCTTTATAAGCTCATAAGAACTCCCAAATGCTAGTACCGACACCATGCTAGATGTGTAGCTAATTTGTAGCGCCTTTTACGGAAAGAATGAAAATGTCACATAACCAACTTGTATATTAAATAAAACTTACATTTATTGATTTTAAAATAAGTTTACTTTTGATATACAGCGCAATGTTATCATGTTTCTTGGACGCCCTGTATGAACATACACACACACGCACGCACGCACACACGCACGCATGCCACTCACGCACGCACGCACGCACGTACGCACACACGCACGCATGCCACTCACGCACGCACGCACGCACGTACGCACGTACACACATGTAGTGTGTATGTATGCCCTCCATAACATAATAATTCCAGCACAAAAAGATTTACACAATTCCCTAACATTTGATTGGTCCGTAGCAAGTCTCTGTCCAAAATGTATATCCCAGTAAACTCCCACGCCTAACTACTTTCCGTAACCGTGAGGCACAGTTAAAATAATTCTTAAGAAAACGGAAAATAAACACATTTTCTTGATGAATTTATTTCAAATGCTGGAATTATAAGGAATGAATGGCCTTTTTGTGGAATTTATTGGGGATATAAACTTGGAAAAGTCGCGGGAATACTGGACGAGGCCTTCCAGTTCGTAAGTTCAAAATTATGATAGTCTGTAAATTTCACAGTAACAATGTTTTCTTGTAAATAATTATTGGATTTACATTTATTGAGGATAGGCTGCATATGCAGCCTATGCTCAATACATGTAAATCCATAAATTGACATTTACAGACGATCTTAAATTTGAACTTACGAACATTTTAGTCGTAAGAAGTTTAGTGAAACGGGCCCCTGTACTGTATATACAAATATACATTGACTGTCCATTGTGAAATCACCATGCCATTTAATTATACTGGTGTATTGAGATACACTTTTGTTTGCATGGGATCTTTGGTATCTTTTGTGAATCTTGCTCTCAATTCAACTTGTACATGTATTTATTCATTTAAATTGGTAAAAAATCTAGACATTATTCATGATCTGTAATTTTACTTGCATGTAAAACATTTGTAAGGTGTTTGCAATCATAAATACCAGGAGCGTGAATAAGAAGTATACATATATACACGGCATACAATACAATGGGACCTCTTTAAACCGGACACCCAAGGGTGTCCGGCTTAGAGAGGTTTCACTGTAAATCATGCATTTTATCATTCTGAACCATTGTGTGCTATGCGATCACGAACAGACATTATCACCGGAGATAAATGACCAAGAAGCTCATCAAACATATGATCACAGGTGTGTTCTTGGTGTCCGATTTAGAGCGGTTCCGTTGTGTCTTTTCGCTGTTTAATAGCACTGTACATTAAACAAATAGTAAATATTTTAAACTATAATTAAATGGCATAGAGAAGAGAAGAACGTGTTGCTGAGGTGCACTGACGCTTCTACAAACTGAAGTTATAATGTGCATTCATATACAGGACTTAATATACACACTTACATTACATTTACATTTGTCATACCGCAGATAAGTTTCTCGGCTTTTGATTTGCTAGCTTGCCTGGTCATATATATTATATGACCTGCCAAGACCGTCAGACATAGAGGAATTGCAATTCCCCTCCGGCGCCTCGCGTCCAATGAAGACACATTTTGCAAGCGTCTCGCGATTGCGAATTGTATTCCTCACTAAACACAATAAAACCCCGAATTGATCAATACAAGTAACAAATTGTATGCTCAAAACCAGTCTTTATTGTTTATTTTTCCATAAGTATTCTTCTCTCATCAAAATATGAGCGAAAAATTAGCCAAACTGTCCCGTTTAGTGTTTTCAAATCTCAACACACTTGGCTTCGTGACACGGCTATATTTAGGTCACAAACTATGGGTTCCACGCACGAAATGCGGCGTAGCAATGACAGCGAATGTTTGGGAACCGGTCGCATTCTTGTAGAGGCGCCAAAGGGAGAGCAGATCGATAGAGCAGTGTAATATAAATTAAATTACACGATATAAAAAATACTCATAAAGTCGTTTTCGATGGATTTCTTACTCCATATTTAGTTTGTTTTCGTTTAATAAAAAATCAAAATGTTCATTTGCGCCTTTATATTAAGACTGACGGTAGTAAATCGAATCTCGGATTATTTTTCTTCCTGAAAAAAACGCAAATATCAAAAGAAGACCAAATAAAGAATCTGCGGTATGACACATACGTTATTGTATAATATGCACCGTACACATAGATACACATTCGGTAGATGTACTAGTATGAATTACATGGACATGTAAGTGCATACATATCGGCGAAACATATGCACACAAAGATCATCAGGTTCAAATAATATATGATTAGTGTTTTGTCTATGCTATATACATGTAGTACATCAAGATTGGCCAGAAACGAATCATGAATCGACCCAGTATACGTTAACGCATTCCCCAATAAACCAACACTATACCCATTCTAATGAAACCAGCATTGTGACGCCACGTTACAAATATACATGAAGCTACATGTAACGTATCACTATTACATATTTGCCTTTTTCGAAACATACCGACTTCAACGTGAATACAATCAAATATATCCTAGCCATATTCCGAACAATCGGGTTGAATTCGCAGGCGAATTCGGCCCGATTTGTTAGGAATATGGTTAAATTACCGAGACAGATGTGAATGTATCACGCAACTTGTGTTGGTCTGCCGTATCGTCTGATAACGCTTCGATCGCAGGTAACAAGTCAATAAATACTATCAACTGAGTAATGCCCACACGCGTGTCGTGTCGTATGACTGCTTTATAAAGTACGATGACTTTGCTTAAGCAATGACTTATACTGCTAGAGTCGTTGCCCCCACTAATATATTTGCTATTGTCTGATCATACACAGTAAACATATATCTCACAGTCAGGCAGTATATACACTCCAACAAAAGTGTTTATATATATATATATATCAGTTAGGCAGGTACTGCAGTTTGCGTAATATATATATACTGTTTTAAAAATACATTATTAAATCATCACTCTATATAGAGTGATGATTTAATAATGTATTTTTAAAACAGTTTACTGGCTTCATTACAAAAGAGGTTATACCGAGTTTCTACCGAATAAGTAAACGAGTTATAATAACAACAGTTAATAACTATAGTATATATTTATACATAAATATATATATATATATACATGTATGAATATATAGAGTGATGATTTAATCATGTATTTTTAAAACAGTTTACTGACTTCATTATCAACGAGGTTATACCGAGCTTCTTCTCAAAGAATTAAACGAGCTTAATAACAAATAATTAGTTGTTATGCTTTGCACACAATGAAGCTACATGTATGCTGATCATCTATTACAATGGGTGTTTCTATTCCAATCTCATTTACATATCTATCACATCCATCTATTATAAGTTTAATTCAGTATCTTATCACACAATGTCATTACTCAAACCAAGTATATGCAAGAGCGTACTTTTTATCAGCTTTCCTAATCACATTACCGTACTGAAAGGACACTAACGTTTTATTATACAGTGAAACCTCTCTAAACCGGACACCCTGGGGGTTCCCAGGGTGTCCGGTTTAGACAGGTGCCACTGTAATTCTGGAATATGACATCCAAGACGTGTTTCTTTGTTTTTAATATCAGACACAACCGTCAGTGAAACCAATCAAATTAGACAAACGGATGTGTCCCCGGTGTACGGTTTAGATATGTTCCACTGTATTCCTTTTAATAAACAATTGAAAAAGTTGTTCTTTATGGGCAGACTTTCGACAGCAATCATATGTGGCTGTGACTGGAGAAATGCTGATACGTGGCAGTGACTGATGAAATCGGGCTTATGGGGATTTGCGACCAGAGTACATGTAGCTGCTGATCAAATATCACACAGCCGCAGCCTGATAACAAGCACACTTGCGTGTTAGAAGTATGACGGGTTTTTCATTTATTGAATGGCGACCAGGGCAGATCCTGATTAGACTGTGTGGATGCACATGTTGGTCTGGATCTACATTGGTCGCAAAACCCCATAGCCACATATGATTTCTCTATCTACGTAGCAACATCGGCGTGCAGGTAAGAACGTGAAGCAACCGGACGTGAAGGTCATTTGTTTTCATCACAATACGCACATGCAGTGCGCAGAGCTCCAGATAAGCTGTGTATTTGTTTAAATACCCAATTAAAATTGCCAAAAACCCAATTGAAATCAGAAGTAAGAAGCAATAACAAATTTGTGGTTCCTTTATCATGCTGCAGAAAACAATAAACATACCACAACTATAGCATATTTTTCTTATTTTCCATGAAAACACATCTTGGTATTTCATTAGAATTGAAGGAGACAATTCTAATGAAATGCCAAGACATGTTTTCATCTCGAAGCAAACTATTCAATACTTGCTGTATGTTGATGTGTAAACAGTAGTGTGATTTTAGTTTACCCAATTAAAATTTTGAAATACCCAATTGCTTCAGAAATAATGGAGTGAAAATACTCAATTACTAATTCCTTATCTGGAGCCCTTGTACATGACCTGCAGCCAGTCTGTACTGGTCCTGCATGAATTAAACAATAGGTTTACTTACTAATAAGAAAGAAAAGTCCAGCCTCGTCATATCACCCAATATTGTTTACATTTTTTGGCCACGGAAACTCTGTTTACATCACGTGACCAACAGGTTCAGTGTTTTCTTTTAAATGCTACAAATATGCTGAAAACTGGTGTTAAAAGCACCCCAAAATGTTCCTCAAGTGAAACTGGGTAGTAATGAATCAAGATTTGCAAGCAAACGGTGTCTGTGACCTCAAAACACCCGCACTATATTTTTATACCGGACTATTTTCGCACCATTTAGTATCCTCTAACCTTATGGCGTCACGCGAATTTGTTGAAACGCACCGGTGAGTAGTTTTGTTCGCTGACTGTTCCAAGTCGGTACCCTTGTCATCACGATTACGTGAATCCTTATCCAATGATTCATGTTTTCATATATTGAGAGCTCAATATACATGTACCTGTTCTGTGGAATGTGGAAATTGGGGGGTGGGGGGGGGTGGGGGGGGTGGGGGGGGGGGGTTGGTGGCGTCTTTAATGACGATGTTTTGTTATATGAAGTATTTGTTGCATGCATGTATTATCATTCCGAGTGTGACTGTACATAGACATATAATGCATTTCGGTATCTGTTGAAGAATGCTGTACGCTGCTTGTCTGTGGTATGATAATGTTTACACTGTCTTTAAATTCATATTTAACGTATTGCGTTTATCATACTATTAGCCCCACTCGACGTCGTGCGACGTTGTTGATTCGTTAATGCTTGTTGGAATGTCATTATATACTTGACGTTCATCGTCACTGTCACTAACGTCACGCTATTGACCGGCAACGTCGCTGTCGGTGAATTGCGACAATATTACCTAAAACAATAACATTATCAATGTTAACGCCGTATTTTGTTATTTACATTTTTGAAACTATCCGAAAAGTAATAAAACCATGGACTATTGTATTTACTGTAGTGAGAAAAACAGTTGGTCCCTTTAAAGTTTGAGAGGAGTCCTTTGGACTACACGCACTTTAAATATACCAAATGCTTTTCAACAGAAACGCAACAGCCCATGATGTTATTTCTTAAAAAATGCTGTTACACAGTTCACTTTCCGGGCTCTTACAGTAAGTACGGATGTACATGCACATTGTTGAACAGCTAGTACCCACACCGGTCGTTCACACCATGTACGTAAAACGAACTACCTCTACCACATACGTATCAACGTTTCTGAACAACTATTGGCAATGCCAACTCGCAATCAAGCAATTCGGTTATTTGAACCTGTATCCTATTTCACCAACATTGCAAAGTATACTTTCCTAGCAAAGTATACTTTGAGAGAGAAATTTTCAATTTTAAGATAAATTTATTAATTTTTATTATACTGAATTTATTACATTATCACAGCCATTTTGGCTGTGATAATGTAATAAATTCAGTATAATAATTCTGCATACTTTTAATCATCAAATATATGCAGTTGTTAGTTTTATATGAAATAATGCATTTCAGGAAAAATAAATGATAACTCCCTCAAAGTATTCTTTGCTAGTAAAGTATACTTTGCAATGTTGGTGAAATCGGCTACTGAGCTGACGTACAGCCGAGGCTTCTCCAATCAAGCTGCTTTCTTTCAAATATAATATTCAATGTTTTTTAAATAAAGAAATTCACAAATATTGGCAAGATTAGCGCAGGCGGTAGTTTGTGCCAAGCCATTTGATAATCCATGCATCGGTGTAGAAGATATAGAGCGGAAGGGAATTTCAATAGGTTTGACCTTTGACATACACATACCTGTATGCAAGTAGAACTGGAAGTATTTGCTTCCATCATTAATTTGCTTACGGAATATTACTTACAGTGGGTACACGATTAGGTATTCCGTTTTGGCACTGGTTGGCACTAAACGGGCAGCGTATGTGATTTGCCGGCTTACCACATATGTGGCCGTGACAAATAGAACACTCACGTAGCCTGATAACGATCAATACTGCCTGTTAGAAGCATGACGGCTGTTTTATTGATGGAATGGCGGACCGTGCATATCCTGATCAGACTGTGCGGAAGCACAGGCTGATCTGGATGTCTGGCCGCAAAAACCCATACGCCACTTTTCTCCAGTCAACACCATATTTATGTACTTCGGCAATATGAGTCTGAAAAGAAAACATGATTATTTCCATAAATGACGTCGAATTTTGGTGACGTCGAATTTCAGTTGTATAATTATGTGGTCTGACAGTTTTGTCAACTTTCGAATTAGTTTGTGGAAGCAATGGCAGATCTTTGAAATACATTACCGGAAATTAGCGTATTCCGTAAGACAGACAATCTCATACTGGGACAAACAGTAATTGGGAGAACACGTTTGACAACTCACGGGAACACCAATGGTATAGTGTTTAAACGTACATGCCCACTCAGTAGGCACAACATTTTCTTTATATCAGAGACATCATCTGAGACATTTTCTGGGAAAATAAACATTCATTCACCATTATCCCACGTATTGATTGGCATTATTATACATTTTATATCAGTCGTAAATTTCCACCTTAAAATGTTAACGAACATTACTATTTATTCTCTGTATTTATTGTTTGATGTACAATGATCATACTTTATAATCTGTTGAAAATATTATATTTTCAGGTGACACATTTAATTAGTATAAATATTTAAAAGTGTCATGCCCCATTTGCATATGAAAATAGCCTGATACCACCGCGAGTTACTATCAGTAAAATAAATATTAATAACTGATTATATATGTATAGCGGGCACTCGTAATATTTAGAACTAGTGGAATAGTGACATAATTATACACTTATTTATTCCTATAAAGAACAGTCTGTGCCTACCGAGTGGGCATATACCTTTAAGTCCAGGGTATACACTGGCGTAAGTCAGTGGCTACACTATTTGCCAGACGCCGTCCCGTGACGTTTAACTTCATTGTATACCATGGATGTATACCCCACTATAATTCCAGCACAAAAATATTTACACAATTCCCTAACATTTGATTGGCCCGTAGCAAGTCTCTGTCCAAAATTTATATCCCAGTAAACTCCCATGCCGAACTACTTTCTACAGTTGCGCTGTCAGTGATGTCAATGTAAAAAAATGGCTGCAGTCTGTCAAAATAAACACATTTTCTTGATGAATTTATTTAAAATGCTGGAATTATAAGGAATGAATGGCCTTTTTGTGGAATTTATCGGGGATACAAACTTTGAAAAGTCGCGGGAATAATGGACGAGGCCTTCCGGCCTTCGTCCAGTATTCCCGCGACCTTTCCAAGTTTATACCCCGATAAATTCCACAAAAAGGCCATTCATTCCTATAGCAAGGGTTATATTAGATGTAAGTGTTAACGTCTTTAGCTACATGTACAGTGTCAGTATTTCTGAGATACTTTGTATTTCTACTAGTCCTTTCGGATGGGGACTTTAAAAGGCGTGCCGTGTATCAATATGAAGGAGAGTCTGTGCACGTTAAAGAACCAGAGGGGACTATTCTAATAATAAGAGCTAGGCTCCCTGGGGTCGGTTTCCTCTGTATCCACCTCATTCCTTTCTCCCCTTCTTGGGAGACGAAATGCAAGGTCATCTAGCCAGTGCCGTCGCTAAATCCAAGCATTTTTAGCTACATATAGGAAGCGTTTTCCCTGGGTCTCACATGTACGTACATGTATGCAGTATGCAAATTGCATCATTTTCCGTAGCTTTGTCAATGCCATAAAATTCTGATTATATTGGCCAGCGGCGATTGTTGAGTTTTAATCATTCCAGCTAATTTGTAGCATCTGAAAACCTCATATTGTTAAGTAAACGTATACTATGCACGTTTTTATAGGCGATGCAAGTTATTGTTCACTGTCTCGTTATGGATCTCAATACATTGTAACCTCTCTAAACCGGACACAGAGACACCTTAGTCTGTTTCACGAAAGCTGCCCAAATGTTACGGCTATATAGACAATTCAAAAACAATATTATTTTCGATAATATTAAATTAAAGGAAAATTTAAGAATGAGCCTTCTTTTTATTTCGTGAAATTTTGTAAAATATTGATTTTATTACGAAAAATTGATTTGTCTATGGGAATTTAACATGGGGGAAAAAGAGGTAAGGGAGTGTGGGAGGAGTCAAAAAACGAAAAAAATTGCAAATTGACTCCGAAACCTGACTAGATAGCTTGGATATGATCTAACTAAGAAAACAAAAGTTAAATTTTAAAAATCGGTCCAGTATTTCTAAAATTCAAAAAAATTTCCCCATGTTAAATCCCCATAGACATCTTCACTCCGTGAAGATGTCTACAGTGTACAGCTGTATGGGGATTTAACATGGGGAAATTGTTTTTTGCAATAAAATCAATATTTGACAAAATTTCCCGAAATAAAAAGAAGGCTCATTCTTAATTTTTCCTTTAATTTAATGTTATTAAAAGAAATATTGTTTTTGAATTGTTTATATAGCCGTAAAATTTGGGCAGCTTTCGTGAAACAGACAGTAGTTGTGCTTACATTTGATAGGTTTCATTGCCCTTTACCTCCAATATACTGTCTGGCACAAGCACACACGTGTATCTTGAAGTAGTCAGCTGCATGTTTTACAGTGAAACCTCTCCAAAGCGGACATCATGGGGTTCCCCTGAGTGTCCGGTTTAGAGAGGTTTCACTGTAGATTGTGATGGACAATAGAGATGATTATGCCCAAAAGGAGACCAACGAACCCACTGAAACGAATCTTAACCCTTTCACCCCTAAGTAACTGAATGGGCTGCGATATGTTAATTTTGCAAACAATCCAATCATCGCAAAATGATTTTCAGACTATTCCATTTATAACTAGATTGGTCAGTAAGCGAGGCTTACGGAATACCCCCGCGTGCGCCCAGGTACCCCTAAATATGTAAAATGTTCCAAGTGTGTGGGCTTGTGACCTTGACTCTGGGCTTAGGGGGGCGGCACGAACGTGAATGTGAAGCAGATCCGAGCAAGGAAATAGAAGTTATAACCGATTTCTCTGATGTTAAGTTTTGTAAAGAAACTAAGTATGTGATCTTGACCTTGGGATCAGCGGGGTTATGTCACAGCATGAGAGTAGAGCCTTAGATGAATGCATGCATGAAATATTAAGAATTTTAGATGAAGTTATAACATATTTCTCTGATGTTAAGTTTTGTAAAGAGACCATGTATTTGACCTTGACCTTGGGATCAGCGGGGGATGGACGGTCGTGGATTTGGCACAGCATGGTAGTAGAGCCTTACAGGAATGCATGTGTGAAATATTAAGCATTTTAGATGAAGGAAATAGAAGTTATAACAATATTTCTCTGTTGTTAAGTTTACAGACGGATGTTCAAACATTTGGGAGTTATGAGCTATTTGTTCTTTAAAAGATCAAAGGAATAGCTCCTAAATTTCAATAGAATTACGAGCTAACTGAATAATACGAAGGAATCTTTTGTTCCTAACCCCGCCCCTAAGCTCCTAAACCCCCGATGTTGGCCCGCACGGACGGACAGACGGACGGACGGACGGACGGACGGACAACCTGACTCCGGTATACCCCCCTCCCCACAACTCGTTGCGGGGGGGGGGGGTATAAAAAGGGGGTATTTGTTGTTCTCAAAAATATGAAAATTACTTTCAAACAGTGCAGATCCTGATGAGACGGCTCGTTACGAGCCGGCTCATCTGGATCTGCACTGTTTGCATAAACCGATATAACGGGCTTTCGGGTTCAAAGGGTTAACACACAATACTAGCATCACAGATGTGAAGAGGAGCAAAGTGGAACAAACATGTATTTCACGAACATTAGCTTTCGTATAATGAACACCATGTAGGATTTAACATTACAATGCGGTACAGTAGATCCACTGTAAATCGGACACCCATACCATTGGTGTGTGTTTAAATCTGATGTGTTCCATTACCATGTATCTCTGGAGACCATGTATGTTCGTGACTGCAAAGCACAGACATGTATATATATGTCTTGTGAGTTTTCATGCGCCTGAATATCTCTTAACCGGACGCCCTGTGAACTCACAGGGCGTCCTGTTTAGAGAGATTCCACTCTATATGACATAATAAACTGACAAACAATCGCAGCACACACACGTTTGAAGAAAGAAATAGTTAATGCGGGTTTCCCGTATTTATTGCATGACACAGTGACATTGCATCACATGCATTGGCAAGCATATGCGAATTGCATTAATACAATGCGAGATGCATAAAACTACATTTATCAAGCTACTGTCATATGGAACATAATATAACACGCACTTTAACAGTGACTCCGTGATGTTCTGAATATCGTACATGTAATTCGTACTATTTACCCTTGACATTTCACATTACACCATATTGTATTGGATGAGATCTGATAAAAGTCTATGTATTGAATATGAAAATTGAATTTTAATTAGTAAAACTGTATATCAATACACAGTGCATGGGCCACCAGCTGATGAGGCGGGCCGTACGACATATGCGACCAATGTAGCCTTGTTCATAAACTGTTCAGTTTACACTTTTATCAGGCGTTATAGTTTTCGTCTTCTTTTCTCATCTTTTCTCTCTATCTATCCGTGCCATTGCTGTCTGATCGGACACAATTTGTACATGCACAGTAATGACACTAAAACATTCCTGGTGCATAACGTTTCGTTTACACCTACATGTACAGTCTACACTCGTTACCTCAAACTTGCTTAAGTCAAACTACTGATAACTCAATTTCTTGGTCCATATTACGTGTTTTCCTGTATTGTAACTCTTGTTAACTCAAATGTTCACTAACTCAAAGTAGTTTCCTCATTCCTTGGACTTTGTATGAATCAGGTGACCTAACAGGAACCATAATCACTAAGCTTCGTACGAGTAAAATGGTCGTAAGTGCAAAAGTATGATAGTCTGTAAATTTCACATTGACAACGTTTTCTTGTAAACAATTATTGGATTTACATGTATTGAGCATAGGCTGCATATGCAGCCTATGCTCAATAAATATAAATCCATCAAATCAAATTTCCAGACGATCATAAATTGAACATTTTAATCGTACGAAGTTTAGTGAAACGGACCCCAGGTCTGCATGGGTTTATTGGTTTCATGCTGATTGTTGCGGGGCTTTCGTCGTTGTATTTGCTATATACTACGTTTATATTACACCTCCGTCAAATGAAATTTCCAGACGATCATAAATGTGCACTTACGAACATTTTAGTCGTACGAAGTTTAGTGAAACGGGCCCCTGGTGACCTAACAGGAACCATAATACACACTGAAAGAATTCAAATAAATCTCAATAAGCCGATTTTGTGATGGCGTTAAATATTTAATTCAAATAAATCTCAATAAGCCGATTTTGTGATGGCGTTAAATATTTGTTCGGACCGGATATTTTATTTAAACGTATTCAACGTTACTCTTGAAACGTGCATTCGTGTACAGTATATTATAATACATGTAGTTGAACAACGTTTTGTATATACAATTTTTCAACACCTTTTGTTGAAACATGAATAAAGAGACCAGACTGAGATATGCTTGTTGCAGTCCACAATGGGTTTATTCTCCTCGTTTAGATTCACTGAGGTTCGTGAATTGACTGGCCCCACGCTGATATTAACAATTGTGACGGTGTCTATCAAAAATGAATTAAAAGAGGCAAGTCATGTCACCTAGCATATACTTGTGATTGTGTACCCAGGTGGAAAAACACATTTATGGCTGTGACAGGAGACATGGGGCTTATGGGCTGTGTGACCTTGCCAACTACAGAGGTAGCACATGTACACTCGTGTAGCATGATAACGATCTAATTACTTGTTAGAAGCATGAAAGGTGTTTCATTGACGGAATCGCGAACAGTGCAGATCCTGATCAGGCTGTGCGGATGCACAGGCTGATCTGGATCTACACTGGTCGGAAAACCCATAAGCACCATGTCTTCGTACAGAACCACGTTTATGCACGATACATGTACGTATTCTGAGGCATCACAGTATTATTCAGAAGTACACACGATGCTCTATTGACGGAATCGCGACAGACGTAGCGTCTGATTAGTCTACGGTTGCGCAGGTTGATGTGTGGCTATGCTGGTCGTGAACTTCGCAATGTAAATGCACCCCAAACGGGGCCCATATAATATCCATGTACCCAATATGCCAGGATAGTCTGATACGTTCCTTAGACGTGTTAGATCAACTACTGTCTGGTCCACGTTTTGCTGCCGACGAACTTTTGGCTATTAAACACATTAAATATATAAAAAATAAATATTTAAAAGTAAGTACTTTCTTTATTAATAATAAAAAAGACATCCTCCCCGAAAGAATTTTTTGATGAAATTCCATCAACTATTTATTTTATAGCGAAAAAACGATTTTCCTATGGGAATTTAACATGGGGACTAAAAATACATTTTGTTTAAATATTGTTTTTATTTGTCGACCGATTTTCAAAATCTAACTTTTATTTTCTTTGTTACATCATTTTCAAGCTATCTCGCTAGGTTTCGGAGTCAATTTCCAAAAAAATTCGTTTTTTGATCCTTCGCAATAAAATCAATATTTTATGGAATTTCATCAAATAAAATATTTTGGGGACGGTGACTTTTTTATTATTAATAAAAAAATAAAGTACTTAATTTTAAATATTTTTTAGATTTAATGTGTTTAATGGCCAAAATGTTCGTCGGCAGCAAAACGTGGAACAGACAGTAGACATATGTTGTAAAACATGGAGAAACTCTTACAATCTTTTCGAATGTGCGACGTAAATGTACACAGACGGACATACGGAACCAAAAAGTGCAGATCCTGATGAGACGGCTCGTCACGAGCCGGCTCATCTGGATCTACACTGTTTGCAAGAGCAACAAAATATGCCCCCACCCCCTGCTATCGCATAGGGGGCATAACAAGCACACGCATGTAGCTGATAACAACCATTGTTCGTTAGAAACACAGCCGTTACCGTAACGGTGTTCCATTGATGGAACGGCGAACAGTGCAGATCCTGCGAGTGTACAGGCTGATCAAGATCTACACCGGTTGCAAAACATATAAGCCCAATTTCTCCAGCCGCAACCACATATTATATATAGCATGTTAAATCCATCGGTCATCTGGGTTCATTGGTCACTATTCTATAATGTACTACTAATAGGAGGCATCAATTTATAATAATAACAGGTATGTGTATAGTTTATGATCCATGTACCAGTCAACACCAGTTTTACCACTCCGCAAAGCTCAGTATGTAAGTGTGTCCATATGCTGAACTCATCACCGAAGGGGGAAAGAATGTCTGCAAATTCTTACACGATTTGGTTCACGGGCAAATGAACCGACACGTGGGGAATTGTTCATTGGCAATTGTACCGGGCTTTTGTGACGTCAGATGATAAATCAACAATATGTGACACGTGTACATGTTGCGTGTTTTCAGTACCGGGAGGTGACGTATCATGTGAATGTGAATACGACTCACGACTATACTATCTGGCTCGTACGCAGGAATTAATTTAGGGGTGTGCGTTATCGACGGCGCGAAGGGCTAAACATCTTTTCTTTTTGCACATCCACGGATAGACCGCGGCAGATTAACCCTTTCACCCCTAAGTAACTGGAATGGATTTTGATATGTTAATTTTGAAACCAATCCAATCATCACGAGCCGGCTCATCTGGATCTACACTTTTTTTGCCAATACCACTATACAGGCCTGTGGTATTGAAAGCGTTAATGGGATACGCACCCGTCGCACCCCCTCTGCGTACGGGCCTACTAGTCCACCGGCTAAAGTCCATGACCTTAGACCTGGTATGCGTCTATTGAACGTGATACATCGTTTCATCATGAAATTAATTCACCGGTTTACAATATATACGCCTGAATCAAATTGGCATGCCCGTTTCTGAGATATGATTTCTAAGGTTGATATGCAGCAAATCACTTGAAAAAGCCATTCATCGGTTTAGAAGATATACGGCGGAAACAAAATCTCATGTGCATGATTGACCTTTGACCTCTACGCGTGACATTGACGTTGGACATATACACGTGGGTATTGAACGTGACAGTTCGTCTCATCCTGACAAACGTGTGCGGCAAATCATTTGAAAATACATTCATCATTTTAGAAGATAGACAGCAGAAACGAAATTTCGACAGACAAGCTGACTCCTATATACAATGTATCACCCCCGAAAGTTTCGTAACTTGGATATAACCAGATGTGCCATGTGTCACTCGCCATGACGCCATGACGCCATGAGCATAACGTCCGTTAGTCTAGAACCAGCCTTTGCATCTTTCGTGTGTCGTGTATTTACATAGACGTTGTATTTTCTTTAAGTATGTGTACCTGTGTTACATTCTCCAGATAACGAGCTACTCTGGTCGACAGCTCAATAGTTCCATTTTCCTCCCAATGCCGGTCAAAGTTATCTTTGGAAGTAGATAATGAAAAGCATCGTCATGCCGACTTCAGTCGGAGGTTTATGGCACCGCGCTAACCAGGTTCAACCGCCCCAGTGAACTACATGTACTGTTAGTGTGCTAATTTCCCCATGTTAAATCCCCATAGACATCTTCACGGAGTGAAGATGTCTATGGGGATTTAACATGGGGAAATATCCTATCAGTAGCCTATTTCACCAACATTTAAAAGCATACTTATCTAGCAAAGTATACTTTGAGGGAGAAATTTTCAATTTGAGGATAAATTTATTAATTTTTATTATACTGAAGTTATTACATTATCAAATATATGCAGTTGTTAGGTCTATATGACATAATGCATTTCGGGAAAAGTAAATGATTACTCCCTCAAAGTATACTTTGGTACCAAATAAATTCGGCTACAGGACACAGATGTAGGGCCGTCACTATATAATATAATTATATATTCGTTCTAATTATTTAATATGTTACGAATTAAACTAGAAATGTGGCCTGTCGGCACACGAATGCCCCCGCTTGCAGCCAAAGGGTTACGGCCCTGATATGGGCAATACATCTGTAGCCTATTTCATCAACATTGCAAAGTATACTTTAGTAGCAAAGTATACTTTGAGGGAGAAATTTTCAATTTTATGATAAATTTATTAATTTTTATTATACTGAATTTATTACATTATCACAGCCAATTTGGCTGTGATAATGTAATAAATTCAGTATAATAATTCTGCATACTTTTAATCATGAAATATATGCATTTGTTAGTTCTATATGAAATAATGCTTTTCGGGAAAAATAAATGATTTCTCCCTCAAAGTATACTTTGCTAGTAAAGTATACTTTGCAATGTTGATGAAATAGGCTACTGGTAAGCCCCGTTTCTTCGGTGCCAATCAAGTATTTGTGCCGCCTTTGGACACCTTTATGCACCCCACTACGTATGTGACCAGTCTGATGTTCGCAATTAAGTCACCGGGCTAGCATTACTGTAATACTAGTACACGAGACCATAATCTACGGAGCCCCGCAGGGGACATGGATTCGTTTTTATTAATTCGTTCCCACGAAATAACAATTCGTTCCCTCGTTTAAAATTCGTTCCCTCAATTTAACAATTCGTTCCCTCAAAGTAACAATTCGTTCCCACGAATTAACAATTCGTTCCCGTGGGAACGAATTGTTATTTCGTGGGAACAAATTGTTAAATTGAGGTAACGAATTGTTAATTCGTGGGAACGAATTGTTAAATTGAGAGAACGAATTGTTATTTCGTGGGAACGAATTAATAAAACAAAGAATTATACGTCCCCTGCGGGGCTCCGTAATAATCCAACTGTGCAAGAGAACTAGGATGTACCCATTTTGCAAACGTCAAAATGTACCGTTGGTTCACCCGGTGGTCGATATATGTGTACGTATGCTTCATATCCATCTAATTACTGTTCTGTTCTGTTCTGTTCTGTTCTGTTCTGTTCATCTAATTACCCTCTCAGTTTGGCTTTTAGCACAGATGGGTTTATGGTACAATTATTGTTATTAATGCTCCCAGTGAACTTAACTTGCATTACATTACATCGCGTACCTATATAGAATACATTAGCTTGATGCATTACATAACACCATTTCCTTTGTACTACCCAGTGTACATTCCGAGGCCTTGCCACTGGGAAGACCTTTATTCGCCGTCTACGACCAACACGAATTATTTATTTACTAAAAGTTTACCTACAACACACTAGTTGTTGATTTGAGGTTCATGTTACGCGATTTGTTTTTCTCATCCGGAGGTTTCGATATCGATATTCTAATAACATAAGGTCGTAACTGCTATGCTAAAGCATAGCAGTTACGACCTTATGTTACTAGACCATCGATATTACTTAGGTAAACAGCTAGATGGTCGCATTGACCCACGGATAAACGCTACATAGATACCAAAATGTATCGCGCAGGCGCTCAGTATACAATATAGCCTATTAGAGTTAACTGTATTGTAATTTTAAAATTTGCGGCGTATATCAGACAATAATTCCGCCACGGAAGCGGTATCGCGCCTGCCGAGGCATTTGACCGTGAACATTACAAGTAAGTAAATGACCTTGACCTTGATAATTTGGATGTGGTGGTGTGCGTAATGAAGCATCATCCGTAGACAAAGATTGATGTGAAATATTATCAAAGTCTGGCAAGGGGTTAAAGAGATATTGTGAAAAAACAATAACTTTAACGCATTTCTGTTACAAAACCGGAGAACATTACATTACTGACCGTGACCTTGAGAATTTGGATGTGGGGGTGTGCGTAATAAAGCATCATCCCTAGACAAAGCTTGATGTGAAATATTATCAAAGTCTGACAAGGGGTTAAAGGGATATTGTGAAAAAACAATAACTTTAACGCATTTGCCTTACAAAAAAACGGATGACGACGACGGAAAAAGCGCCGACTATAGTCGCGCCTCTGCTAAAGCAGGCGCGACAAAAATGACAGGTCGGAAAATCTGTTTCCGACCTATAATTTTCTGATATACGCCGCAAATTTCAAAATTACAATGCGGTTAACCTATTTCTAATGCACTCCTTTACTACTGGCGTAGGAATCCATATTGAAATAATTTGCAACAAAAATGACAGGTCGGAAAATCTGTTTCCGACCTATAATTTTCTGATATACGCTGCAAATTTCAAAATTACAATGCGGTTAACCTATTTCTAATGCACTCCTTTACTACTGGCGTAGGAATCCATATTGAAATAATTTGCGACCGTTCATCAACAATGATATACCTGTAATGTATGACCATCAGCCAATCAGATTGCGTGATATTTATAGAGTGCATTACAATGTATCATAGAAAACCTGGATTTGAAACGAATGACGTAGAATGAAGTTACAGAATTACGTGAGGGTAGTGATGCAAGACAAATACACTTATGTCCGCGTTCTGTTCAGTGAAATACACATACTACAGCGAAACCACTCTAAACCGGACACCAAGAAAACTCCTGTGATCTTATTGTTGATGAGTTTCTTGGTCATTTATCTCAGGTGATAGTGTCTGTTCCTGATCGCATAGTGCACACCTATGGCTCTGAATGATCAAATGCCTGATTTACAGTGAAACCTCTCTAAGCCGGACCTCCTAGTGTGTCGATTTAGAGAGGTTTCATTGTAGTTCGTGTTGTATACTAATTGGAGATCGAATTGGATGCAACCATTTAAAGCCATTATATCAAACAGGTATAGAAGCAATCACAGACGCTTCAATACCATATAAATGACAGCGTCTTGTCCACAACACATAGGGCAAAGCTAACATATACAATGATATAGAGAATACCAGGCTAGTGTCTTTTGATCTCAAGTTTATCAGGCTCGGCTCGGAAACGGTAGGAATTCGTCGGCAAGTTTCGGAATTACTAAGCGTTTCCTAGCCTTGGCTAGTGTCTTTTGATATCAAGTTTACCAGGCAAGGCTAGGAAACGCGTATGAATTCCGAGGCTTTTCGTAACGTTTTTGACTATATAATTTGCAATTTCCGACAGAGGAACCTCTCTAAACCGGACACCAAGAAAATATAACTATGGCTCAGAATGATCAAATGCCTGATTTACAGTGAAACCTCTCTAAGCCGGACACCATGGGGACCTCCCAGGTTGTCCGGTTTCGAGAGGGTCCACTGTATTAGGACATTTCTTCGTAGTATATATCATACATGTATATTTATTGAGATAGTGTGTGTTTCATGTACTGTGGGGCGGTTCGTTCGTTCGTTCCGTTGCCGTTCCGTTCCGTTCCGTTCGTTCGTTCGTTCCGTTCGTTCGTTCCGTTCCGTTCGTTCGTTCCCGTTCGTTCGCTTCGTTCGTTCGTTCGTTCGTTCGTTCGTTCGTTCGTTCGTTCGTTCGTTCGTTCGTTCGTTCGTTCGTTCGTTCGTTCGTTCGTTCGTTCGTTCGTTCGTTGTTGTTGCGTTCGTTCGTTCGTTCGTTCCGTTCGTTCGTTCGTTCTTCTTCGTTCGTTCTTCGTTCGTTCGTTTCGTTCGTTCGTTCGTTCGTTCGTTCTTCGTTCGTTTTCGTTCGTTGCGTTCGTTCGTTCGTTCGTCGTTCGTTTTCGTTCGTTCGTTTCTTCTTCGTTTGATTAACGGCATATCAACAGCTAAGGGTCATTTACGGCCCGGTCAATGGGTTTAGTACTAAATATATTACCTGTACAAACGGTGGGGAATCCGAAAATCAATAGCCCTGAAATCAGAATACCAGTAGCCGATTTCGACAAAATTGCTAAGTATACTTTGAATGAATAATCATTTATTTTTTCAGAAATACATTATTTCATATATTCCAACACAAAAATATTTACACAATTCCCTAACATTTGATTGTCCCGTAGCAAGTCTCTGTCCAAAATCCCAGTAAACTCCCACGCCGAACTACTTTCCGTAACAATGAGGCGCAGTTAAAATCATTCTTAAGAAAACGGAAAACGGAAAATAAACACTTCCGGCCTTCATCCAGTATTCCCGCGACTTTTCCAAGTTTATACCCCGATAAATTCCACAAAAAGGCCATTCATTCCTATAATATAGAACTTAAGACTTGAAATAACGCCAGAGCTGCTAAGCCAGCAGTCATAGTTCATATACTGAATTTTGAATAAATTAATTTCGTAGCATGCGCTATCGAGCGAGACATTAGTTTACTAAAATTTCAATATGTGAATTATAACGTACTTAATGTTATACACGCCCCCATCGCGTGCTCCTGTTCCGTTTCAATGGAGCTCAGCACCCCTGCACGCTTTCAAATCACGATACTATTACGTGATTTGTGGTTTTACACCGACTCAATTATCACGCTGTGACATGGTTCGCGTCATATGAAATTACGTCAACAATGCGGGACATCTATTACATATAAATATAACCTTGCACGTATTGCAACATTTAATTATTAATTGGCAATATGTTATTATTTGAGATGAAATGCTGTTCTTTCATTGGTCGAGAAACTAGGGCAAACACTATTTGATATTACACAATTCCAAGAGGCATCTGCACTGTGTAGCATCACAATTACTCCAGTAGTTGCTTCCATATTACACAACCGCCGGTGTTAATCTGAACATCTCTTGTTAATCTGAACATATATTGCCAGTGCCAACTAGCAATCAAGCAATTTGACTGTCTGCGCATGAGCTGTAGCAATCACTCCGCTTGATATCAAACACAATATTCAAGATGTTTGAAGTAAACAAATTGACAAATATTGGCAAGATTATCACGGACGGTATAGAGTACATGTAAATACATTGTATTGTGGTTCCTAAATTGCAGGTTCTCTCTGACGTACATTATCCTCCGTGGAACAATACATTCCACAGGTTTGTGAGCAGCGAGTAATTAGCCTTGGTGTAAGTGTCACTATGATTGGCACGCGCCTTACTTCGCGATGTCTGTTTTTTTCACGTCCAGCATAACAATATGGGAACGGATATGGAATTACCTCACTTATCGCGGAATTTTGTGTCAATGTCGAAGTCATTTGCTACAAACCTGTTTTTATTCAAAATAGATATCGGCGTATAATACCAAATGTTAATGCAATTAGGGATCGTAGCTAGTTATTTCCCTTTGCAATATATATAGAGAACATGGAAACTGGTCAAATTGCCACCCTGGTTAAACCGACATAACTGGCATGTCGGATTAACCAGGCTTCCATGTGCAGATAATACGTAATTTAATTCCTGTTTATTAAAATTGCTTATTTAGCTTTCGCTAGCAGAACAGGGCGAATGCTGTAATAATTTCTATTTTATGCTCGCTGATCTATTCCCGTTGGCTATTGCGCCGTGACTCACAGAGTTACGCTTAGGGGGCGGAGCATTGCACCTCCATATAATAACGTGATTTATGTTATAATCATAAATCCATTTATTTCTAACTGAATAGCACAACAATTGAGTTTTGCGAACAGAGTAGACACAGCTCAGACTGCACATATGTGCAGTCTGATCTGAGTCTACACTGATTGCAATAACATTAATAAGTGTGTATATATGAATCTGGCAAATAATGCAGTCCTTGGTCAGATCACGCAGATATATAGGATGATATGGATCCACACTAATCAAAACCACTATAACTCCTCTTTTTCATAGCAAATCATGCTATATTCGCCCTTTTTTTTACAAGCAATAAGGCCCTAAACTACACAATTTGGATCAGATTTCTATAAATAACTAGCTATGATCCCTATTAAGGAAGGTAATACTAGAGTACGGCTCTCATCGTTTTGAAATTAGGTAATTTTATCTGTTGCCGTGAATGCCATTCGGTCAAGGTAGTGCGCCCGTTGTATTATCAGCAGGGTATAATATGTTCCATGTGTTCATTGGTCTTCACGAATTTTCATCTAAATGCAATGGAGAACGATGTAGTAGAACTCAATATTTAAATATAATTGGTATGCATGCAAGATTCGGCGGTGCCCTTTATTTTTCGCCCTGTCCATCCGTCCGTCCGTCCGTCTGTCGCAATGTAAATATACTTAATACAAACAATGGACTGTTGCGTTTTACTTCATGCGGAATTCACGCACTTAATACGGACTAAATGTGTTCCGTATCACACAGTAAACGCAATAGCTGATGGTTATATATGCCTTACATATTAGCCGATGACAATGGCGAACAGCCGGACTAAATCAGCCACAAACCAGCAGGTAAATGATAAAGTGATTATTTATACAGTGGTACACGTGGTGTGATAATATCTGTAAAGATAATATCAACAACGATATGATACAACTCCGAATATACGTGTATGTTACCAACACCGTTCGTATGAAACAAGAGTAAATGTTGGTTATGCATACATGTACAGTGAAACCTCTCTAAACCGGACACCCTGTGAGGTCACAGGGTGTCCGGTTTAGAGAGGTTCACCGTAAATCTGGCATGTGATCGTTCTGAGCCATAATTATGCGCTATCCGATCACGAACATACATTATCACCTGAGACAAATCGCCAAGAAATTCACTGTACTCCTGTTTTAAAAATTCGCTGCGGCGTGGTGATAGAGGGAGGTCATTGACTCGTATATTACATGCCCGTAATTACAATAATGCTTGTATTCCCGGTTACTTGTACAACTAGACAATATTATACAGTACAGTCGAACCTCCACGAACGCCCACCTCTCTACAACACCCTCTGTGTAACAGCCGCTAGTTTATATCCCAACTGGATGATTTCCTCTATGTTTAACCCTTAGACTGCTGAGCACGAACATTGTCGTCTGCTTCATGCTTTGCGTTATTTCTCAATAAAAACATGATTGACAGCACTTCAGAATCATTGCCTTTGGAAATGATTGTAAAATGTTGCCAAACCATTTTTTTTATTAGAATTATCGAAGAAAATAAATAAACAGCAGACGACAGCATTAATTCAGCATTAACCTCCCTACAACAGCCACCTCTCTACAACAGCCAGTTTTGCGTCTTCCCACATGCACGTGCACTATTGTCTGGCATAGTTCAACGTTTTCGTGTTCTACACAGCGTGTGTACTGCTTGAACGAGCATATACAGTGGAACCTCTCTAAACCGGACAACAAGAAACATTTATGATCATAATTTTGATGGGTTTCTTGGTCATTTATCTCATGTGATAACGCCTGTTCGTGATCGGATAGCACACAACTATGGCTCGGAATTATCAAATGCCTGGTTTACAGTGAAACCTCGCTAAACAGAACACCCTGGGGACCTCCCAGGGTGTCCGGTTTAGCGAGGTTTCACTGTATGCCGTATTCGCAAGTCATCATCTAAGACTTGTAAAAACGAAACATGTAGTGACAGTGCTAACAAAATGAAAATAAAACTAAAATGGATTTTCCACAAACACATATTTATTCAAATAATAAAACAAACAGCACTCAACAGTGATATGCATGATGGTAATGTGTTTTATTAAAGCATGATTTTGTGTAGGTTGGTAACTGGATGGGATGTGGAATAAGAATACAATGCACTACTGTCGGTTTCACGAAAGCTGCCCAAATTTTACGGCTATATAAACAATTCAAAAACAAGATTTCTTTTGATAATATCAAATTAAAGGACAAATTAAGAATGAGCTTTCTTTTTATTTCGTGAAATTTGGTTAAATATTGATTTTATTGCGTAAAAACAATTTCCCCATGTTAAATCCCCATAGACATCTTCACGGAGTGAAGATGTCTATGGGGATTTAACATGGGGAAATTTTTTTGAATTTTAGAAATACTGGACCGATTTTTAAAATTTAACTTTTGTTTTCTTGGTTAGATCATATCCAAGCTATCTAGTCGGGTTTCGGAGTCAATTTCCAATTTTTTTAGTTTTTTGACTCCTCCCACACTTCCTTACCACTTTTTCCCCCCATGTTAAATTCCCATAGACAAATCAAGTTTTCGTAATAAAATCAATATTTGACCGAATTTCACGAAATAAAAAGAGGCTCATTCTTAAATTTTCCTATAATTTAATATTATCGAAAGTAATATTGTTTTTGAATTGTCTATTTGGCCGTAAAATTTGGGCAGCTTTCGTGAAACAGACGGTAGGACCTAGAGTGCATTCACATACATGTAGCATTGTGAAATACGAGATTTATTTCCCGGAGACGTTGTAAATGAGATTGTGAAACGAGTTTCCATTTTCCAAAGGGAAAGCTCTCTAGTTTAAAAGTTTATTTACGTCATCATCACATGTGTACATATTAACAAATGCCTTAAACGTATTACCCAAGTTCACACCTAATGCCCGTCTAATTATGGAACAAATCAGGCGTTATTTATGCACCGGGATTCTGACCAACTGCATACAATTGCTGATGAGCTTTATACATATCATATTGAATGGAAAAAAGTACGGTAATTTGTACATTCGTTCCCTCCAATTAAAAATTCGTTCCCACGAAACGAATTGTTAATTCGTGGGAACGAATTGTTATATCGTGGGAACGAATTGTTAATTCGAGGGAACAAATTGTTAAATTGAGGGAACGAATTGTCATTTCGTGGGAATGAATTGTTAATTCTATGGAAACAAATGTTATATCATGGGAACGAATTGTTAATTCGAAGGAACGAATTGTTATATCGTGGGAACGCATTGTTAATTCGAGGGAACGAATTGTTAAATTGTTGGGGACGAATTGTTATCGTGGGAACGGATTGTTAATTCGAGGGAACGAATTGTTAAATTGAGGGAGCGAATTATTTCGTGGGAACGAATTAATAAAAAAATCCAAGTCCCCTGCGGGGCTCCGTAGATACTCACATGTGGATTAATATCAGGTTTTTTTATGAAATAGGCTACACTACGGAAGAGCAGGTTTTTGATGTGATAAATTGTATTTTACTACGATTATAAACAAACACAAGAGCACTTAATACATGAATGGATTTGTTGGAGGTGTAATTGTGGTCCTTAAGGCTATTATAAAATACATGCTGAATTCTCATCCCGCCCGCCACGAGAATTAAGGCCCGCCCCGATTTTGTTTATTGTCAATACGTGGTGGTTGGTTGGGAGCATGTGATGGGTAATTACATACTTTTACATTTCGCCTCGTCGCTCAGTCGCCACGAAGTTTATCGCTCCTTCGCCGCGAAGGAGCAATAAACTTCGTGGCGACGGAGCGACGGAGCGACGAGGCGAAATGTCCCTAATCAGCCACCATAGTAATTACATATTTTCATAGAGAAATAAGGAATAAATTGATGAATTGTCATTTGCTATTAAGTTGTAGAGTATAGCCATTATTTTCAATCCCAGCATGCAAAGAGTTAACATGGTCGATGGTCGGTATTTCCTATATCCTGAAAATATAAAATAAAAAAATAAAATTTCACCCCCCGCCTCCATTTTGAAATAAAAATGGATGAGAATCTAGCATTTATTTCATAACGGCCTAATGCGGGAGGAAATCAGAGATCAAATAGAAAACCAACTTAATATCCGACCTGGCGACAATCATACCAACTCATGTTCTCAAACATGAAAGTCGATATATACTTATTTAGACGACTGGAGTAGTACAAGAACATAAATTAACACATTATTACGCATACGCAATAAGGTGTTTGGGGGCAATTGCGGTCATTAGTACCTGCTTAATTGAAAGAATCTCAGCTTCAATACGATTTACTAAAAACGTGTTTCCTATCGGAATTTAACATGGGGACTAAAATAGATTTTTTTTAAATATTTTTTTTATTTGTGGACCGATTTTCAAAACCTAAATTTTGTTTTCTTAGATACATGTACTTCATTTTCAAGGCTATCTCGTCAGGTTTCGGAGTCAATTTCCAAAAGAAATCGAAATATTTTGGAAATTGACTCCCCATGTTAAATTCCCATAGGAAAATCGTGTTTTCGCAATAAAATCAATATTTGATGGAATTTCATCAAATAATTTTTTTTGGGGGGGGTGACTTTTTTTGTTATTGATGAAAAAGGACTGACTTTTAAATATTTTTTAGATTTAATGCGTTTAATGGCCAAAGGTTCGTCGGCAGCAAAACGTGGAACAGACAGTAGTACCTGCTTAATTGAAAGAATATCAGCTTCAATACGATTTAATTATCATCATGGTGTCTACTACACTTCTCTTAGCCGCTACTTCGAGCGTCTGCGTGGTTTTCACTTCTCGTCGATTTATCAGACTCTTGGGAATTGCTCTTACATGCTTTATTGAGGATTATGCTCTTTCTATCAATTTAATGTTTCAAGGCGATGTATCTTTGATTTAGGGCTTGTAGATTTCCCATGGGCGTATTATATTCCCCTCTAAATCAATTGGAATGTTTGCTTACAGCTAGCCTCCGTGTTTGTTCCCTGGTATGCGAGGATTAAATGGTTTGATGTAGGTATGTTTTTCTTAAAATGTTGTTGTGTAAGCAATATGTTTTGCACACGTGTTGATCATATTGTATGTGCACGCGAGTTCTGCGGGATTGATCACATCCCTAGGCGTGGGTGTCACTGATCACATTAACACCGGCTGTGTTACATGAGAAATGAGGGATCGAATATAAACAAAATACCCAGAGGAGACCGATGTGTGCCCAGGTAAACAGCAAACCTACCATGTAGCCATTGAAGAACAACGGTAAACAACACGCACTCGGGGACAAGTGATTTTTGTGTGGCGAGGACCTGTAGCCGATTTCACCAACATTGGAAAGTATACGTATCTTGCTAAGTACACTTTGAGGGAGACATTTTAAATTTAAGGATACATGTATTAATCTTTATTATACTGAATGTATTACATTATCACAGCCATTTTGGCTGTGATAATGTAATACATTCAGTATAATAATTCTGCATACGTTTAATGTAAAATAGAGACCAAGATACCCACAGGAGGCCAATTAACCCTGGTAAAGAAGAATCTAACACAATACATCATGATACACACATGGTGGTCGAGAATCATTCAACACGACACAAACATGCACTCTATGACCAGCGGTGTACGGACACTACAGGAATTTCAAAGCAACCGTACGTGAAATACATAAATAGAGAATAGTAGGTTAGTGCCGTGAATGGGAACAAATATCTGGCAAGGCTTAGGAAACGGGATGGGCGAGGCTCTGCCGAGCACATCCCGTTTCCGTGCCGCGCCAGATATTTTTTTCCATTCACGGCAACCTACTATTCTATTTATCCCGTCAACACCTACAAATGGCTGTAAAATGCAAACATTGTATTGACTGGATATCACAAATGTTTCACGGCGCCGTGTTTCACGGCACATACGCACTGTGTTGACGGGATAAAAATAAAACAAATGCAACGAAAACAATTCCCCAATGAACCACTGAGAAAATAATAGTCCCAGCAGGAAAAACAAATCATACAATCATTCTGAAGTACAGTACATGAATGATAGCAAGGGTGTCGCCTTGGTTTTCTCTAAATAACGTTGAACTGTTAGTTATGACGATCATGTCACGGGTATCTGAGCTTCATCGCATCAATAATGCAACAGTAGTTGCTGAATTCGATACAGTTAGGAAAGAGAAGGTGGTAATGGACGTAAGTAGCAGGTTCCCGCGACGCAATTAACCCACCGTATGTTCACCGTATGATATCGCCTCTCATTACTCATAATTGGGTTTCAGGAAATATGTGGGTGCGACTGGAAATATCGGACTTAGGGAAAGAAATTAGCGATCAATGAGGACCAGTTATGGTGCATGTAAATACATATATTGCCAGGTCACTCAATACACACATACATGTACGGGTGATGAGAACATTTCCCGTGACACAATCAACAAGCGTAATAAAGCCACACCTGCTATGTATATTTTTTCTGGTACAGTCGAACCTCCCCGAACGGCCACCTCTCTACAACAACACCCTCTCTGTAACAGCCGCTATTTCAGTTATATCCCAAATGGATGGTTTCCTCTATATATAACCGTTAGATTGCTGAGCACGAAACGTGTCGTCTGCTGTTGCTTTTACCTTCTTTCTCAATAACAACATGTTTTGACAGCACTTCAGAATCATTTCCATTGCAAATGATTCTAAAATGCTGTCAAAGCATGTATTTGATGAGAACTATCGAAGAAAATAAATAAACAGCAGACAACGAAATTTAATTCAGCGTTAACCTCCCTATAACAGCCACCTCAGCCAGTTTTGCGTCTTCCCATGGGTGGCTGTTGTAGAGAGGTTGCACTGTATTCGTATACTCGGCGACAAAAATAACCGTACATATTTTTAATCAAATCGCTGTTTGTAGAAAATGACTGAGCCGATGCAATACACGTTTTGTTGATTGATATTGCATAACCACCCGTGCGTTGACCATGTTTGTGTTTGCTAATATCTGCCCGTGAACGGTTACGGATGAGGAATTCCGTGCGAAATATCGGCTGTGGACAGCTTTGAGATAGCCAAGACATTACACGAGGTAAAATTCGACATTACAACGGACCGCGCATAAATAATGACCAATGAATTCGAGTAATTGGTATGCAGCTGAGTGCATGGCCATCAAAAAGCCATGTAGCCAGACAAATGAACTGAAGACGAGCCACTATGAAATCGCTATCAACAACTTGGGAACGTTAGGATCGTCCACAAAGTGGCGCCCGTGAGTCTCAACAGCAAATCAGTACAGGTATATCCGCCTAACACATGCTCACAACAGCTTACGCAAGGTGCATGATCGCGTGGTTACAACAACAACAACGTCGCCCACTCCAACTTTGAAAGTAAGTATTATTTGATATTTTCCTTAATATGCAACGGATTTTGATAAAATATGGCGCGGCAAGCGCGTCTTCATGAGCTGCATTTGGTGATCCAGGGAGTTTGGCATGGAATTATGTCGTTTTTGCGAAGAATCGATTTCCGTGTCGGAGACACGGAAATCGATTCTTCGCAAAAACGACAGAAGTTTGGGCGAACATACAGAGACCACCAAATGCAGCATAACAAGACGCGTTTGATGCGCCATATTTCATCAAAATCCGTTACGTAATAAGGACACTATAAAATAATACGTACTTTGAATCAGATGGATTCTGGAAATTTCACTACTTGTTGTTGTTGTTAGTACCACGTGATCATACACCTTGTTACAGGACGTCAGCAGGAACTGTCAACGAGACATTAGGGATGCAGAACTTATTAATGAGCACAAGGTACTCCGTCAACTACGTGTTGAAGAGATGATGTCACAGCGACCCTCTTACATTGGGCCAATTCTGACACAATTAGATCGCCGAGACAAAATGGCATGGGCAACAGCGCACTCTGCATGGGCACGTCGGCTTCGGGCAACAGTACTGTTTTCTGACGAGAGCACATTCAGTGTCGGTTACGCCGATGGACGACGTCGCGTACACAGACGACGTGAATAATTATATATTTGCCAATTGTTGTGTCGTCGGGAAACCCGATTCTGATGGGACAGCGTGGTGGTGTTAACTGGCATCAGCCGTGGCCATAAAACCGTGCGCAGACGCATAGATGCCGTAACATACAGAGACCACCTACTCCAACGGGCAGTTGTTCCAGTCATGAGGGATAATGGATTGACAATGTACCAACAAGACACAGCGAGGCCCCATACGATACCGCTGCTGTCAGTGTGCAGTTATTGCGTGTACACGGCGTTAACGTCATACAGTGGCCGTCACCCAATCCGGACCTACATCCAGTGGAACATCTCTGTGCTGAGCTTGGACGGCTGTTGTTTCATATGTTATCATTTCTCTTAATAAAACATGGTATGGCAGCATTTTAGAATCATTTCCATTGGAAATGATTCTAAAGTGCTTCCAAACCATGTTGTGTAATGAGAAAAATTGAAAATAAACAGCAGACGATAATATTATATTTAGCCCTGTGGACCTGCAACAGATATAGACTCCGGATATACAGTCGAACCTCCACGAACGGCCACCTCTCTACAACAACACCCTCTCTTTAACAGCCACTATTTTATATTCCAAATGGATGATTTCCTCTGTATCTAACCCTTAGACTGTTGAGCACGAACGTTGTCGTCTGCTGTTGCTTTTGCCTTCTGTCTCAATAAAAACATGTTTTGACAGCATTTTAGAATCATTTCCATTGGAAATGATTCTAAAATGCTGCCAAAGCATGTTTTTGATGAAAATTATTGAAGAAAATAAATAATCAGTGGACGTTAAAATTTAATTCAGCATTAACCTCCCGACAACAGCCACCTCGCTACAACAGCCAGTTTTGCGTCTTCCCATTGGTGGCTGTTGTAGAGAGGTTGCACTGTAGTACACATTCATACAATCGATCTGATTATCATATATTGCATAAAAGTGACTTTCGCAGTGTAATAATACAGTGAGCATGTAATAAAACAATAATTCATTATTCTGTAAATGTGGCTGTGACTAAAGAAATTGGGTTTATGGGATTTGTAACAAGTGTATATATCTCCTGATTAAATAACTCACTCCTGTAGCCTATTTCACCAACATTGCAAAGTATACTTTTCTAGCAAAGTATACTTTGAGGGAGAAATTTTCAATTTTAGGATACATTTATTAATTTTTATTATACTGAATTTATTACATTATCACAGCTATTTTGGCTGTGATAATGCAATACATTCAGTATAATAATTCTGCATACTTTTAATAATCAAATATATGCAATGATTAGTTCTATATGAAATAATGCATTTCAGGAAAAATAAATGATTACTCCCTCAAAGTATGCTTTGCTAGAAAAGTATACTTTGCAATGTTGATGAAATAGGCTACTGTAGCGATCTATATAGCAGGGCCGGGTTGCTCAAAACCTCAGTTAGCTTAACATACTGTTAAATCCTTAGCAATGCTCAAAACCTCAGTTAGCTTAACATACTGTTAAATCCTTAGCAATGCTAAGGATTTAACAGTCTGTTAAGCTAACTGAGGTTTTTGAGCAACCGGGCCCTGCTTACTTCAAACAATATTTATTGAGTAATACCATCATAGTTACATATACAATCAAGTCAATAAGTCATGGTATTTGACCGAAAGCATAACTTATGTATTGCTCGTTAGAAGCATGACGGATGTAACATTTGTGGAATTGCGAACAGTGAAGATCCTGATCAGATTGTGCGTATGCAAAGGCTGATCAGTATCTACACTGCTCGAAAATTCCACAAGTCCCATTGCTCCAGTCACTACCACAAATATTCAAATGAAACTGCCATAGGAAAGTTAACGTGTTTGGTGATCAGTGCAGATTCAGCAATCAATGAGTAGTTTTTTATGCAATGAATATATACAAGGTGTATGATCACGTGGTACTAACAACAACACCAAGTACCGATTCAAAGTACGTATTATTTTATAGTGTCCTTATTACGTAACGGATTTTGATGAAATATGGCGCATCAAACGCATCATCTTGTTAAGCTGCATTTGGTGGTCTGTGTATTTTCGCCCATTGTCGTTTTTTGCGAAAAATTGATTTCCGTGTCTTCGTAAAAGCGACATAAGTCTGTGCCAAACTACATAGGCCACCAAATGCAGCTCATGAAGAAGCGTTTGCTGCGCCATATTATATCAAAATCCGTTGCATAATAAGGAAAATATCAAATAAGACTTACTTTGGAGTGGGCGACGTTGTTGTTGTTGTAACCACGTGATCATGCACCTTGATATAGAGAATAGTAGGTTAGTGCCGTGAATGGGACAAATATCTGGCAAGGCTTAGGAAACGGGATGGGCGAGGCTCTGTCGAGCCCATCCCGTTTCCGTGCCGCGCCAGATATTTTCCCATTCTCGGCATTAACCTACTATTATATTTATCCCGTCAACACTACAAATAACTTTAAAATGCAAACAATAACCCCAGCCGCATCCCCAAAATCGTAAAATCGACTAGTATGACAACCGCACATATTCATACGCAGTGATTGTGTCGTATTGACAGGATATCAAAATGTTTCACGGCACCGTGTTTCACGGCACATACATGTACGCACTGTGCTGACGGGATAAAATCTACGATTCGTAACTCTGTACATGTAGATCTATTTCATTTGTTAAATTCGTTGACTGATTTCATAAGAAACTAGACATATGCATCTACATGTAACATGCTATGGCGTATTCCAAGCTTCCCTCATATCGCCACAGGATGAAATGTATTGTAGCTAGATTAATAAGACGATGGTTTTATCTTGAAGTTCAACGTCATTTATACGATATTATTATGTGGAGAATGATTTTCGAATATTTATTGGTGTGAACGTTCATAGAAAAACATAACTTGTTTCGAAAGTCAGAGATCTATATCTATTTACCTTTAACGTTTGTAAGTGTCTACATTATATATTGGGGTACTGTCCCATACTACGGTTCGCTAAGCAATTCCTAAGTCCTGGCTTAAATAGTTTGCAAAGCAATTTCGAAGCGACACCTTAGCATGTCTTTTTTTAATGCTTAATTGCTGAGCAAAGAGAATTGTTGGATAGCAGCCCCAATTATAATATACAGGTACATGTATATTCATTTCACCGGACGTGTCACTTTCAATTTCCACCGCTACGCCAGCAGCTGGAAGATTATTTCAACTGTGTAGAGAAGTGTGCAGTCTTGTCTTCATATGTTTGAATAAGCTAGTAAGACGTTGTACGTAGATGGAAAACTATTCTTTTCATTGTGCAATTATAGAAAACAATACATTTGCACATACAGATCACTGTCTGGTGTGCATGTTTCTTTTTGTTGCGTCAGACATACATAGGCCGACATACAGAATAAACATTGTACTGCTGGTATCATACTGGGATTAATTTGCAAGTTAATTGTTTATGTGGGAAACACTCTTTGTTACCTTCTAGACAGCGCAGGTGCAGATGTTGCTAATCGCTCTCGAAGTGTTCTAATGATTAATGATGTACCCTTAATGCCAGACATAATTCGCATACTTCCACCGACATTGTACATGTCATACACTCCCGGAGGGGCATAGTTTGTGTTGTCAGTACAAATGAATACATTTTTTATTGTACTCATTTATCTACACGATATAGAGAATAGTAGGTTTGTGCCGTAAATGCGTAAAAATATCTGGCAAGGCGCAGGAAACGGGATGGGCGAGGCTCTGCCGAGCACATCCCGTTTCCATGCCGCGCCAGATATTGTTTCCCATTCACGGCACAAACATACTATTCTATTTATCCCGTCAACACCTACACATGGCTGTAAAATGCAAAAATATAAATCCAGCTACCGTATATATCCATACGCAGTGATTAGGTCGTATTGACAGGATATCAAACATGTTTCACGGCACCGTGTTTCACGGCACATACACACCGTGTTCACGGGATAATTACGAGTTCACAGCGAATACTTTGTGGTTAAAATTCGATAGAACGTATTGAAATATCACCATTGACAAGTAATTCGAAAGGAAACGATATTCCCACCTATCAACTTTTAATTATACAAATGTATACTCATGTCAATTAAATGTACTCGAATGTTTACAGTACAAAAACGAAATTTCGTATATTGCTATAATTGTACATGTCTTATTCAACGTATCTCCACTCTCGTATTATCTGTGTGTATCTGATAATGATAACGTTCAGCTCACTGCAAACCGAAAATATAGTGACATATAGTAAACAGTTATCTCTATCAGTACAGGCACACATTTCATCGTAGTCACTGAAACATCAAAACATATGCCCAGACAAAGCTATATAATGAGTGTACATGTATGATACCGGCCTACACTCACGTCCAAGGGGCCGTTTCACTAAACTAAACTTCTTACGACTAAAATGTTCGTAAGTGAAATTTTAGGATCGGTTGGAAATATGAATTGATGGATTTACATTTATTGAGCATAGGCTGCATTTGCAAACTATGCTCAATAAATGTAAATCCAATAATTGTTTACACAAACACATTGTTAATGTGGCATTTATAGACTATCATAATTTTCCACTTACGAACATTTTAGTAGTACGAAGTTTAGTGAAACGGCCCCCCAGGGGCCGTTTCACTAAACTTCTTACGACTAAAATATTTGTAGGTGCAAAATTATGATAGTCTGTAAATGTCATATTACCAATGTTTTCTTGTAAACACTTATTGGATTTACATTTATTGAGCATAGGCTGCATATGCAGCCTATGCTCAATAATATAAATCCATCAATTAGACAATCACAAATTTGCACTTCCGAACATTTTAGTCGTAGGAAGTTTAGTGAAACGGCCCCCAGATGTCTATTCTGTTCACCGGCCACCCATGTGCTTACACAAGTTGACAACTTTCTAGCATTGGATCTCAATGTACACATGCTGGTTTTTGCTACCTGTGTGGGAATGCCTGATATATGGCTGTCTACGTATGTGCTTGTTTTGTTCTGATTTGTCTGTTAGTCGGTAATTAATCGCTATGTTATATCCTGCTGAGTTCATCAGCATTAACCGTTAGCATTACCCATGGTATTCAGCCACACTGCCACATAGAATGCCGTGCGTTCATAAATAGGATTCTACTTTTTATCCGGAACATTTATCTAATTGATTAAGGTTATTGCCATGACATCCGTGAACCCAATGTACGCCGCATATATATAGCGTGCTAGACCGATAATTCAGAGACCCGTGGTTCGATTCCCGGCTACGGTGAGGGTCGATTTTTGACCGTCAATTTTTATAATTATAAAAGACCGATGTTTTTGTCTGAATTCATTATCCTATTTTGCAGATCACATTTGCTATCCTTCAGTTGTCATCTCATAAGATTAATGCTGCAGTTCTGGTATGCCCTAGTGTATGTTTTAAATTTCTTGTTTAATATTATTCTCTGTGTCTCTTCGTGAATGTCATTAGAGGGTTCAGTAGCAATTCAGGAAGTGTATTAAAATCACATGTATCTTCTTGTTTACATAATGTTCTTATCTTACCAGCTGTTCCATATCACACACCTTTGAAAACGTTTTGGAAGTATGCTATTTTCGGTGGTATTCATTTTGTGACATTGTTTTGGCTGTGATTCGCATGCCAGTATGTTTGATCCATTGTTGGGTGATGTGACGTGGTGTCGGTCTACAACTACATCAACGCTTACATAATGTAATTCATTATAGGAATGAATGGCCTTTTTGTGGAATTTATCGGGGTGTAAACTTGGAAAAGTCGCGGGAATACTGGACGAAGGCCGGAAAGCCTCGTCCAGTATTCCCGCGACTTTTCCAAGTTTATATCCCCGATAAATTCCACAGAAAGGCCATTTATTCCTTATAATTCCAGCATTTGAAATAAATTCATCAAGAAAATGTGTTTGTTTTCCGTTTTCTTAAGAATTATTTTAACTGCGCCTCATGGTTACGGAATGTAGTTCGGCGTGGCAGTTTACTGGGATATAAATTTTGGACAGAGACTTGCTACCGGCCAATCAAATGTTAAGGAATTGTGTAAATATTTTTGTGCTGGAATTATACACAAATATGTAACATCTGCCGACAACAACGCCAATATGTTCTATTTTACATTATTGTTTAGATATTCGTTCAACATTTACTTTGCAGATACATTACATGTATTTTAGTATGGTCCTATATTACAATACATTGTACATATAAATGTGACAGATACTGTCATATGCCATTCAACGTATTGCATTTTGTATTTATTGTTGGTAAATAAGTTCCCCTTTACAAGTAGTAAGCAAAAAATATACTTGTATATATTAAGTATAATAACGATGTCGTTATTATCCAAGTTGTTTAAATAAAACAAAAACAAAACATAGACATAATAGTATGGTATACGTGCACATAATATATACACACTTAGTATGACAGTCATGTAGTCAATGCATTACATTTAAGTACATACATGTAATTACAATATTATCGGGTTACGGGTTACAAGCTTCGGTAACACACTAATGCACCCATAAAATTGAAAATATTGCAGTGTCAAAAATGTATCCACATGTATTCATGTACAGGCCCATGATATTATTTGTCTTGATATTAATTGCAGGTGATGTTGGCATGCATTGAGTGGCCAAATATCTAGAATTGCGCTAGAATTTGATAACGCGTAACAATCGTGTGCATTACCATGCTTTTTAATTCATATTGCAGGTGAAATCGTCGACAAGCAAATAAAGTACGAATGCTTGATCTCCGAGTTGTTTGATCCCGAGAAATACAGCGCGCTGGTACGTCCTGTACGACACGTGAACGAGACCATAACCATCGAGTTCAGCATTCAGCTCAGCCAGATTGTGGATATTGTAAGTTGCAGTAATACTAACCATACATGTACATATCTGGCTGCATCACTGGAGAAATAGAGGATATTATGCACTCGTGAAATATGGATATTTCACATCACGAGATGAACATATATGTCATATTCGTTGCAAAAATATGAATATTCTATTTATTATATACCGCTCCATGGAAATTAGCAGTTTTTTTAGACTGTATACGGTAATGAATGTGTATTTGCAGCCTATTTGCAGTCCGGCACTGCAGGTGCGCGTTACGAATATAGATAGCGGAAGTAGTCGTATTTTCACCGGAAGTTGATAATTTCATCGATGAGAACATATGACTTATATTTACATCGTATAACTATGTATTTCATGGGTATGTATATAATAAATGGATCTTATGGGAATTGTCAACAGTGTAGCTCCTAATCGAATAGCACACTCATGTAGCCTGATGACGATATATATTGCTTGTTAGAAACATGGTGCCGTTAATTGGTGCAATGCTGAGCCTTACAGATCTTGATCAAATGCACATGTTGATCTGGACCTACACCGGTCACATAACATATAAGCCTCATTCCACCAGTCACACAGCCATATATATATGATTATGATCATGATCCGTTTGTACAGATCCGTCTGTGTGTCATGTGGCCAGCTGTGTACATGTACATGTCAGGGTCGCCAGAGAACTTAACCCTTTCATCCCTAAGTAACTGGAATGGATTTTGATATGTTAACAGTGCAACCAATCCAATCGTCACAAAGTGATATTCAGACTAGTCCATTTATGAAAGGGGTGGTGTTTCTGTTCACAAAAATATGAAAATTACTTTCAAAACGTGCAGGTCCTGATGAGACGGCTCGTCATGAGCCGGCTCATCTGGATCTGCACTGTTTGCATAAACCATACATTTTCGGGTTCAAAGGGTTAATGGATACGGTGGCACGATAATTGAATGTCGTCATCAAAAGTGTCCGTGTATGTTTCTTGATAACATTGGTTCATGGATCTCCTTTTGGTACCTTGATCTCTATTTTCTCCTACTGGGACTATCTTGGTGTGTGTTTCATTGTGGATTGTTGCTGTTTTCATTTACCGCTGATTACATTACGTACATGTACAGGGTGTCTCATAATGTGATACTGTTTGGTTTTGTAATACCTTTTCCATGTATAATTCAACCGTTACAGCGAACACATCATGTAATTGTGCACAGATTAAAGTATTTTTTCTGACATAATAAGTAAAACGTATATATGATACAAATTTAGTTGTACTTAGTAAATGGTCATCGTTATAGAATGTTTTCCATATGACGTCCTTTGCTATGTTGACGTCACAAGGTTGCTTAGACTATATTATCGCATAGTCTAATGTTTCCTTGGATATATTTCTCATTTCTCTATTGATAGCAATGCTTGATTTACATGATTTACATGATTTACATGTATCTACAGTATTTCATGTAGATGTATCGACTGTCCTTTCAATATCCTCATATATATAAATCAGGAGGGCACTGCTTTGATACGACCGATCATTGCTAGCCTTGAAGAACATCTACTGCAGAAAGAGAGGCTACAACATCTTGCTGAAACCACATGTTATCTATGTCTCTCTACATTTCCTACACAAAGATGACATATGAAACGTGTTAAGGATATTCAAATAACGGTTACTATTTCCTTATCTCGTGTCCTCGAAAAAGCAAATAATTACCTAATAAATGCTACCAACATCATTTGCTGACCATGGCAATGTTTTTCGATATAACTGATAGGGGTATTAAATCCCTAATAACAATAGCTTCCATTGTTTACCTAAACATTTAAATACAATTATTTTGTTCTGGAAATGTAAACCACTGCAGTGGCCAATGCTCGGTACGTCTCAAATAAACAGACCGAAACAGCCAGATTTATGACGTCACAAATCATGTCCTCTGTGACATCAGGACACCAGCATATTCTAATTGTGTTCCAATGAAACACAATTGTATGCTATGCCCATCCTTTTAATATATAATACACCACATTTGACTCACCAATAACCGTTTAACGATCAGTTGTAATGGTATCGGATACTATGGACAACCATGCCTATATGCCTTCGTTCACCGCACTGCCATGTTTTTATCATAGAGTATTGCTTCTGCTAATTATATAATATTATCGTATTATCGAATCAATTGATGTGAATAGCACATTATATGTAGTAGCATAGTGTAGCATCCAGGATGGGTCACGTTTGTCTTTATCTTAACTGTGCGTCAGTGTCACGATACCGATGTTGAGAAACTGCTCACATTTCCAGTAGTCTGGCTACGGTTTTGCCACATACACGTATCTGCAGAAATCATTATTGTTTCTAGTTGCTGTTAGTAATCAATGATCGCCCAATTCCTGTTCCATGGTCACGGAACTACAAGCAGCAAAGCTGGATTATGAATTACGGTAGAATTCTAAAAGGTCTAACATCGACCCGCTTACTGATTTTAGGAAAAATATGTACACGTCGGCATGATCGTCTATGCTGTATGGTCAGTGAGAGCATATGCACTCAATTTACAAGTAATGCAATTTATCCCGTCAACACAGTGTGTATGTGCCGTGAAACACGGTGCCGTGAAACATTTTTGATATCCAGTCAATACCATTTTTTCATTTTACAGCCATTTGTAGGTGTTGACGGGATAAATAGAATAGTAGGTTAGTGCCGTGAATGGGAAAAAATATCTGGCGCGGCACGGAAACGGGATGTGCTCGGCAGAGCCTCGCCCATCCCGTTTCCTGAGCCTTGCCATATATTTTTTCCCATTCACGGCACTAACCTACTATTCTCTATCTATTTTCCTTATTTCTGAACCAAAGTATATGTTGTGACCACTCATTTGAACCGTCTCGGCGAGACGGTTCAAATGAGTGGTCACAACATATACTTCTGATGAGAAATAAAGAAATTATTGAGCCTTGCCGGATATTTTTTCCCATTCACGGCACTAACCTACTATTCTCTATAACTAGAGAAAACCATGAATGGGATAGGTGCTCACAGACACTAATTAACGAACATGACAAGACACAGTTGAGGTATCCATGATAATGGCCTTACAATCCTCATTTCAGTAATGTTTATTTATTAATATTCTTCGGTTAGTACATTTTGTGACTATTCACATGAATCGTCTTCTACGAGTAGTAGTCTATACTTTCCTAGGCAAACGGAGAGCTAATAAATCATGGGTTCAGAACAAATTACTGGTAAGCTGGCAATAAATGAGTCAGTGACATATTTTCTCATACGCCCCGAAGCACGCGCCCCATTGGTTGCTGTATTTCCATAGTTATGGAAACGAACAATAACCGCGTGGATATGCGTCAACAGCCGATAAAATGTGGCTGTGACTGGAGAATGTTTGTGGGATTTGTGACCAGTGTAGCTCCTGGTCAAATGGCACACAACAGAAGCCAGAAAACGATATAAATTGCTTGACAGAAGCATTACCGGTGATTCATTGATGGAATGGCGAAATGTGCAGATCCTGATCTGACTGTGCGGATGCAAGGCTGATCTGGATCTACACTATCACAAAACACATAAGCCCAATTTCTCCAGTCCGTGCATTTAGGAGCAGTGTATATAGATCAATTCGGATATTTGTATGGTTCCCTTGCCTTTGTATTGTGCTTTCACGAGATGACTTTGCTTGCAGAAATTGCTGTGATACGTATTAGTATACAACGTACATAATAGCATGCACACTTTGTCGATTTTAATATGAAACATGTTGTTTTCTCAGATGATAGATTAGGCACACTGGTAAATTATTACAATGATACAGTCAGTAATTCGTCGGCATAAGCCAAATCCATTGTAAAAGGTGGCACACTATATGTCAGTGAGACATTGTGTCGTTTGTATAGGCTGCTTTAATATCGTGATACTGCAAGAGGTATTAAGGAAATATATACAGAACGTATCGCAGAATACGATTGCCAAAACAAAATATTGTTATGTTCTCTCTGGGCTCGTCAGCGGACAAATTGTCGTCCGTAAACGAGGTCACACTCATTGTATTAGTAGTACTCCAAATGTTGGGGAACTTTTATGTAAGTCAGTCGTCCGGTTGCCCATTATTATGCTCAGCTCTATGTTTGAAAATGCGCAACTCTGACGTTGCGTCTGACGTTTACATTGCCCCGTGATGATTTCGTCGTCTTGTTTGGCTGGAATATTTAATACTGGTTGCATGTTAACGGTGTCTATAATTGTCATCTCTCCACAATCAGACAATACACATGCAAATGTGTTTTCTTTGTACGTTTGAAGACTATCTACATCTTTCATCCTTATGCAGACGGTTGTATCATTAGTTGTTAACAAACTATACAAATCACAAGGCTTGGCACACTTTTCACTCAATAGCTAATGCATTAAACGAACGTGTGCAACTAAAAATACCATATGTTAAAAGCACTCTAGATATCTTTAAAACAGCAGTTTTACATCGTTTAATTGTGCCCTTTTGAAATCCAGTTTGTCGCACAGACATAATTGCGATGAATTAACAAGGCCATCGCCGGAAAATATCTCACCCACTAAACAAGGCGATCGGTATGAATTTCAATGTCACCACGGTCCAGGTCACACTATGAGGAAGTCCAACATTATTGATACGAAGGTCACGGTCACCAAGGTCAAGGTCACACAAATGACGCTAGGTGGATAGCCATTAACGTGAGACAGCTATTGGTGACGTTTGATGATGATCCGAGTTAAGGATCAGGAGATATTCAACATTTAGACGTACATACAAAATTATTGACATGAAAGTCAAGGTTACCAAGGTGACGGTCAAGGTCACCGGAATGAAACTGGTTGGATAGCTATCAATCTGATGAAGCTATTCATGAAGTTTGGTAACGATATCAGGTGATATTCAACATTTGGATGTATGTCCAAAATTGTTGACACCAAGGTGAAGATCACTAAGGTCAAGGTCAGTCGAACTACACTGGTAGATATCCATCAATGTGAAGAAGCTGTTCATGAAGTTTGGAAATGATCCGACTAACGGATCAAGAGATATCCAACGTTTGGATGTACGTCCAAGATTGTGACCGCTATGTAAATCAATCAAAAATGACATAAAAAACAAGGCGAAGTAAATAACTCCATAATAATAGCTGAACACGACAAGCAAATCATTAATCATAGCATGCGTTTGCTTTCAGGACGAAAAGAACCAGATAATGAAGACGAACGTATGGCTACAGATGGTAAGCGTGTTAAACATGTCATAGATTCATACAGAACATACTACATGTATGAATCTCACAGAATAAACCTATTTTCTAACAAGAAACTATTATTTATATCTAATATTTCGGTGCAAATTGGACATTAAAGACGGATGCAGTTTTTATTTTATATACCCCATCATATCGGATCTATGCTAGTGGCAAGTTATACCGTGTTCATCCTATGTGGTTACTACTATCGCTATGGAGGCTGGTATTCTACTACTAGCATATATTGTATTAACAAGGATATACATATTAAACCCATCCCTCATGTCGCGAATCAGTAGCCTATTTCACCAACATTGCAAAGTATACTTATCTAGCAAAGTATACTTTGAGGGAGAAATTTTCAATTTAAGGATACATTTATAATTTTTTATTATACTGAATTTATTACATTATCACAGCCATTTTGGCTGTGACAATGTAATAAATTCAATTTAATAATTCTGCATACTTTTAATCATCAAATATTAGTTCTACATGTTGTATATGAAATAATGCATTTCGCGAAAGATAAAGTATACTTTGCTAGATAAGTAAACTTTGCAATTTTGATGAAATCGGCTACATGATACAAACTACCCGGAATTATATGTCCGGCTAAGGTACATGTATAGTTATTCAAGACAAAATACAAGAGGTCAAGGAACCCGGCATGGTAATCGTCGACTAAAACTACATGAACAAATATTGCATGTGCGGTTTTATTTCACTTGACAATGTGTGACACGGAATGTGACAGTATTGGCACAGGCAATGCCACAAATGCGTCCTAGCACCAGCTTAAACAATACTCAAAGTAAATCGTTGACCATTAAGTCCACTATATTCCAAATGTGCGCTATTGTCAAACTGACAGCCTTGCTGAACACGATGGCTAAGGGTATGGTAAAGTAATGACATCACTGGCAGAACGCTAGGTGAGACTATGTACTGCCACCACACAGCACCCAACAGCGTTACAATGTGGCTGTGACTGGAGAGATGGGGTCTATGCATCCGTACAGTCTGATCAGGGTCTTCATTGTTCGCCATTCCATTAATGAAACGCCCGCCATGCTTCTAACAAGACATATATGTCGTTATCAGATTACAGGAGTGTACTATTTGATCAGGAGCTACACTGGTCAGAAAGCCCGTAAGCCCCATTTATCCAGTCACAGCCACATATTAGTTTACAAATACGTGAAAAAGTCAAGGGATACATGATACTAGTCAAATACGACTACAATGTAAGTTTGATTTGGTTTGGGATCACTTGACTACAATTATGTATGTAGCCTACTTCACCAAAATTGCAAAGTATACTTTCAGGGAGAATTTTGCACTTTGTTTTATTATACTGAAATTTATTACATTATCACAGCCATTCAGAATATAATTCTGCATACTTTTAATCATCAAATATATGCAGTCGTTAGTTCTATATGAAATAATGCATTTCGTTAAAATAAATGATTACTCCCTCAAAGTATACTTAGCTACATGTAATTGATAATCAAGTTCCTAATTACGAATATTTGTTTTATTACGCTGTCGGCTACAGTAACCGTTATTTTGTTGTTTTATTTGCATAGTACTGGGTAGACTACCAACTGGTGATCGACAGGAAACGCTATCCGCCGTCGGATATCGGTGTGATCAGAATACGACCAGAGCACGTGTGGAAACCCGATATAGTACTCTTTAATAAGTAAGTAAATATGAGATAATAAAGTCATTGACCGGCAAATCTCGGTCAGTTACTATCAAATAGACATACAGTCGAACCTCCACGAACGGCCACCTCTCTACAACAGCCACCTCTCTACAACAGCCACCTCTCTACAACGGCCAAAATTTCAAAACGCAATGTGATGAATTGCGACCACAGTTAGTGTACGTAATTTGATAAACTTTGTGGGTGATTTTGTTAATTCTTCATCAGAACTGGCAAGTTGGGAGTGCTTTAGAATCGTCTCATTGAGACGATTCTAAAACACTTCCAACTTGCCAGTTTTGGCGAAGAAATGAAAAAATATGCACCTTAAATGTAGCTCTGATTTCTATATGATATACCTCTCTTCAACAGCCACCTCTCTTCAACAGCCAGTTTTCAGTCTCCCCATGGCTGGCCGTTGTAGAGAGGTTCGACTGTAGTACATATTTCAGCCAGATTTAATAAATATGATCGTGCGTGTATCACGAAACAGCTAATATCTTATACAGAAGAAACAGAAGACCACTGAACATATAAGAAAATGATGTACATCGTCGTAACATAATACCTTCAACATGTTAAACACGGCACAATCATGCCCTCCACAACTATTGTTTCTCATGGCAGGTGCCTTTCACACACTAAACCACATCGAACGAGCGTGAATACTACGTCTGTTTCACGAAAGCTGCCCAAAAAATGTTACGGCTATATAGACAATTCAAAAACAATATTATTTTCGATAATATTAAATTAAAGGAAAATTTAAGAATGAGCCTTCTTTTTATTTCGTGAAATTTGGTCAAATATTGATTTTATTGCGAAAACAAATTTCCCCATGTTGAATCCCCATAGACATCTTCACGGAGTGAAGATGTCTATGGGGATTTTCAAATTTAACTTTTGTTTTCTTATGACGTCCTATGTGACGTCCGTGTTTGTAATCAATATTTGACCAAATTTCACGAAATAAAAAGAAGGCTCATTCTTAAATTTTCCTTTAATTTAATATTATCGAAAATAATATTGTTTTTGAATTGTCTATATAGCCGTAAAATTTGGGCAGCTTTCGTGAAACAGACTATAAACCACATTGAACGAGCGTGTATACTACTGTCTGTTCCACGTTTTGCTGCCGACGAACTTTTGGCTATTAAACACATTAAATCTAAAAAATATTTAAAACTAAGTACTTTTTCATCAATAACCATGTTGATTTTATTGCGAAAAAAAGATTTTCCTATGGGAATTTAACATGGGGGCTAAAAATAGATTATTTTTTTTTGATTTTTTTTATTTCTGGACCGATTTTTAAAATCTAACTTTTGTTTTCTTAGTTACATCATTTTCAAGCTATCGCGACAGGTTTCGGAGTCAATTTCCAATTTTTTCGTTTTTTTATCCTTCAAGATAAAAAAACGAAACGTTTTGGAAATTGACACCCCATGTTAAATTCCCATATGAAAATCGTTTTTTCGCAATGAAATAATTTTGGGGAGGGTGACTTTTTTATTATTAATGAAAAAGTACTTACTTTTAAATATTTTTTATATTTAATGTGTTTACTGAATAGCCAAATGTTCGTCAAATATTATTAGGATAACCATCCCATTGTTCATTATGCCCTGTTGAAGGTTTCGGAATTACCACAGTATCCGTTTCGGGTTTCTAGCATGGTGAAACGCATTGGTTCGTTAATTTGTCGGCCCTTTAACATCATTACCGTACATTGAGACATATAGGTGTATACAGCGATAATAATCCACATCACGCATTAATATAATGTTCTTTGGTATCAATTATCTCCATTCCAACTAATTGTATTATTTTCAAAACTATTTGATCATATTGTTTTAAAGTCACTCTTTTTATTAAATTTTCGACCACGTGGTCTTTATCAAAATAGTGTGAAGCCGCATTGGTAGTCCTATGTGACATCCATGTTGTAAGGACACTATGGACGTCACATAGGACTGCCGATACGGTTTCACACTATTTTTATAAAGACCATGTGGTCTAAATTTTATAAAAAGAGTGACTTTACAACAATGTGTATTAAATGTGCTTCCCTTCGGAGGTTATTGGAAATTACCATTTGATCATAATTCCAGCTCAAAAATATTTACACAATTCCCTAACATTTGATTGGCCCGTAGCAAGTCTCTGTCAAAAATTTATATCCCAGTAAACTCCCACGCCGAACTACTTTCTACAGGTGCGCTGTCAGTGCTGTCAATGTAAACAAATGGCTGCCGTCTGTCAAAATAAACACATTTTCTTGATGAATTTATTTCAAATACTGGAATTATAAGGAATGAATGGCCTTTTTGTGGAATTTATCGGGAATATAAACTTGGAAAAGTCGCGGGAATACTGGACGAGGCCTTCCGGCCTTCGTCCAGTATTCCCGCGACTTTTCCAAGTTTATAACCCGGTAAATGCCACAAAAAGGCCATTCATTCCTATAATATCCTGAATTTGTCATTACAGTGCTGATGGAAACTATGAAGTGAGTTACAGCTCCAATGTGTTGATATATGATGAGGGGTATGTGTCCTGGATTCCACCGGCTATCTACAAGAGTTCCTGCAGCATAGATGTCCAATACTTCCCGTTTGACGAACAGGTCTGTGAAATGAAATTCGGTTCGTGGACGTTCAACGACAAGCAACTGAATTTCTCGTTCTACAAGAGCGTGTCGCATCTTGACGTCAGTGATTACTTAGAAAGCGGTGCTTGGGATTTAATCGAAGGCAACGCAAATATAACAAGCCTTGCAACAGGTACAGATGCGGAATACAAAACAATGGTGATATTTAAGTTTGTATTAAGACGGAAAACACTATTCTACACAGTGAATCTCATCATACCGTGCGTGCTCATTTCATTTGTCACCGTCAGCGTGTTTATTTTGCCGGCAGATGCGGGAGAGAAGATCACACTGTGTATATCTATTTTACTCGCATTGGTCGTGTTCTTGTTACTGATATCCAAAATTCTTCCACCAGCCCTAACTATACCTCTTGTGTCTCAATATCTGTTGTTCACGTTCATCATGAATATCATTGCCGTCGGGGCAACAGTGTTCGTTATCAATCGGAACTATCGGACACCTCGTACTCACCAAATGCCTTATTGGGTCAGAGTGGTCTTCTTGAACTATCTACCACGGTTTCTATTAATGAAACGACCGGACCATGATACACGCTGGAGTGGTGAGAAGGAAGATTCCAAACCAAAGAAAAAAACGCAGAAACATAAAGTGCAACCAACGTTTACTCGCCCAATGGAACCGGATTTAACAAATACGGGTCCCACGAACACAACAAATATTGGTGAGCCGTATGTGGAAACACGTCATCCGAATTGTCGGCTGAATACTAACTTGCCGGCTGACGATCAGATGGAGACGACATTTACAGACGCCCCTCCCGTTGTGCATATGCCGCAGGAAATATACATGGCGGCTGAGTCGCTCAAGTTCATTGTTAAACATCTGAAGAAGGACGATGAATATCACGAGGTAGGTTAAACAGTTTGCTATTGGAAATAAATTTCCCGAATCGAAGTCTACGGAATAGTTGTATTCCGGTAAATAAATGCAGAAAATTGCCAGATAATGTTTAAAATATTCCTAGGTAACTACCCATGAATGAATAAAACGCCCATGCGACGGTTTCGTACTATACACCATGTTGTTTATTATAAACACGTTCGTATGTATGTAAAGTGGTAATATATCCTTAACAAAAAGAATGTATGCTGTATCAACATATTGGTATTCTTTGATTACAGTGCACGACATCCGGTAAACATATACATTTCATTTGGGGCTTTATTACTACCGTTAAATCTGACAGATGCATTTACGTAACACATGCTCCTCCTAGCAACGTCTAAAGACGACGAATAACGTTATAATGCCGTTGCAAAAATAAAAGCCGTTGCCATGTCTATAGCGATATAGCATCGAGACTATAGTAAGCACTTAAATGCTATGAACATGACGTACCGTACCTACTACCGTCTGTTTCACGAAACCTGCCCAACTTTTACGGCCATATAAACAATGCAAAAACAATATTTATTTGGTTTTATTAAATTTTATCAAAATTTAAGAATGAGCCTTCTTGTTACTTCGTGAAATTTGGTCAAATATTGATTTTATTACGAAAAATGAGTTCTCTATGGAAATTTAACATGGGGGAAAAAGATATGGAGAACCTGGAGGAGGAGTCGAAACAATTTTTGGAAATTGATTCTGAAACCTAGCTAGACAGCTTAGAAATGATCTAACTAAGAAAACAAAAGTTAAATTTTGAAAATCGGTCCACTATTTCTGAAATTAGAAATCCCCATGTTAAAACCCCATACACATCTTCACTCTGTGAAGATGTCTATGGAGATTTAACATGTGGAAATTGTTTTTTCGCAATAAAATCAATATTGGATCCAATTTAATGAAATAAAAGGAAGGCTCATTCTTAAATGTTGATACAATTTAATATTATCGAAAAAAAGATTGTATTTTCATTGTTTAAACGGCCGTAAAATTTGGTCAGGTTTCGTGAAACAGATTATAATAATAACAACACATTGTCATATGTTGCTACATCTTCAGGTGCTGGAGGATTGGCGTTATGTTGCCAGGGTAATCGACAAACTGCTTCTCTGCATCTTCCTGATAGTGACATTCGGTGGCACGTTTGGGTTACTCATGAAAGCGCCTCATATCCTGGAGTCAGTGAACCAGCAGGAAATCGTAGACGTCCTCAACAGGGCGTGGAGCAAGGCCAAGGCAGCCACGTGATCATTGTGTGGTCATCAGGCATCAATGACTTGCACTATGCTCTAATATTAGGCTAAGCAATTTGATCATTGTTATTTATCCGAAAATTTCATTATCAGACACATTTAGCATATTAAACAAAATTATCCCGTCAACACAGTGCGTATGTGCCGTGAAACACGGTGCCGTGAAACGTTTTTGATATCCTGTCAATACGACCTAATAACTGTGTATGAATATGTGCGGTGGCTGGGGTTATATTTTTGCATTTTACAGCCATTTGTAGGTGTTGACGGGATAAATAGAACAGTAGGTTAGTGCCGAGAATGGGAAAAATATCTGGCGCGGCACGGAAACGGGATGTGCTCGGCAGAGCCTCGCCCATCCCGTTTCCTGAGCCTTGCCAGATATTTTTTTCCCATTCACGGCACTAACCTACTATTCTCTAAATATTCCCAAGTAATCTTATTCAGTGGTGACGTAAATTCATCGATTTTGAAACTGGATACATATATTGGATGGAAAAGAAAATGTGACCTCGACTTCCAAATGTTCATATCTCACATGTGATGCATACTATTTCAGTATAATTTCTCATACTATCATTTCATACAATTATCCCTGACACGTTTCAAATACATAGTTATAATATTACCTTTGTGGTACGGAAATTAGTGGCCTAACACTTTTTTATCAACCCTACATTGTATTTCCAACTTTAGTTAGTTCGTTTTTGAACAATGATTTTGGTTTTCATCACCACATGATTAATACAATATTACAGAGTTGAAACATTTGTATGTGAGAGACACTTGCATCAACTTCTCTTACGAGAAATTGTACTGAATTACCGTAAACAGTTATTTTATATATGGCAATTTGAAAGTCAGGGTCATTTTTTTGTATCCACCCCATATATCATGATGCCGTAGTTCATAGTTTAAATATGTTCCATGATATATAGCTAGTGTACAAAATTTCCATGTTGCGACCAATTTGTGAAAGTATATGTATACAAATATATATCTCCACTGACCACCAACTCTCAACAGTATGGTTCTCCTTTTAATAGTGGTTTCTAAACACGTGGACACAATTCTGATTTTACTATAATGTGGTGCATGTTTATGAAAAGTCGAAAGATGTGTAGATATGCAATAACTTTTAAATGTCGTACTTCTAATTTTGGAAAATTGTTATCTGCACAAGTGGAAGAAGTCAATCGTTTGTATATGAAAGAAACAATTACCAACATCGTCATGTTGGATTAAAATAAATATGAACCATAATGATCTTCATGTACCAACTTATACTCGATGATCGCAAATACCGTTTGCCTGTATGTGCTCTGAATATATTATAGAAATGAATGGCCTTTTTGTGGAATTTATCGGGGTATAAACTTGGAAAAGTCGCGGGAATACTGGACGAAGCGATAAAAAATTACAATTTTCGAAAAATAAAAAATATATATTTTTCTTTTTTTTTTTGGATTTTTTTTCGAAAATTGTAATTTTTTAATGCCTCACCCAGTATTACCGCGACTTTTCCAAGTTTATATCCCCGATAAATTCAACAAAAAGGCCATTCATTCCTTATAATTCCATCATTTTAAATAAATTCATCAAGAAAATGTGTTTATTTTCCGTTTTCTTAAGAATTATTTTAACTGCGCCTCACGGTTACGGAAAGTAGTTCGGCGTGGGAGTTTATTGAGATATAAATTTTGGACAGAGACTTGCTACGGGTCAATCAAATGTTAGGGAATTGTGTAAATATTTTTGTGCTGGAATTATTATTGTAAGAAACGTATAGTTATGTTGTACATACTGCACACGTGCCTATGTTTTCACGACTGAAACCGAAACAAATATCTGATCAGTAGTCTAATGTTGATACATTGTAGTTTGTCATACCGCAGATAAGTTTCTCGGCTCTTGATTGGCTAGCTTGCCTGGTCATATATATTATATGACCTGCCAAGGCCGTCGGACATACATGTACAGGAATTGCGATTCCCCTCCGGCGCCTCGCGTCCAATGAAGACGCATTTTGCAAGCGTCTACCGATTGCGAATTGTATTCCTCACTAAACACAATAAAACCCCGAATTGGTCAATAAATATAACAAATTGTACACTCAAAACCAGTCTTTATTGCTTATTTTTCCTATAAATATTCTTCGCTCATCATAATATGAGCGAAAAATGCCACAAACTGTCCCGTTTAGTGTTTTCAAATCTCAACACACTAGGCTTCGTGACACGGCTATATTTAGGTCATAAACTATGGGTTCCACGCACGAAACGCGGCGTAGCAATGACAGCGAATATTTGGGAACCAGTCGCATTCTTCTAGAGGCGCCAAAGGGAGAGCAGATCGATAGAGCAGTGGAATATAAATTAAATTACACGATATAAAAAAACTGTCATAAAGTCGTTTTCGATGGATTTCTTACTCCATATTTAGTTTGTTTTCGTTTAATAAAAAAACAAAATGTTCATTTACGCCTTTATATTAAGACTGACGGTAGAAAATCGAATCTCGGATTATTTTTCTTCCTGAAAAAACGCAAAGATCAAAAGAAGACATATGTTTATACGGCCAAATAACGGATCTGCTGTATGACAAATACGTTATTGTGATTCTACACAGGCTATATGGTGTAATATTGCCCGTCTGAAGGTATGTTCACCCTCGGTTATCGCCTCGGGTGAACATACCTCCAGACGGGCAATATTACACCATATAGCCTGTGTAGAATCACAATAACTTCTAATATGTACATGTATAATGTCTATGCATTGTGGGATAAAATGTATGTATGTTTGTCTTACTAAGTTACAATAACAGTTGTTTGAGTCGCGTTCGTGAAATGAACGACCACATGCCCATTGTCAAGGAGTGCCTTATTACATTTGGACGGACCCCCGGCTAAAAAAAGAGACCTCACGACAGTTACAAACATAATAATCCTTAGACACACATTTTGGCCAAATATTATCAAAATCAGTGAAGCGGTTCATGAGTTATTGAAAAATGAAAGGTGTTATTAACGTACGTACGCACGTACATAGACAAACGCTATAGCACCGCTTGCCTATCGTCGAGGGTATAACATGTATGCAGATTTACACTGGTACATTCGCACAATCACGTTTGAATATTTATGCTAACAAGAATGACTGAATGACTCAATGTGGAACGACCTACAGTGGAACCTCTCTAAACCGGACACATATACATGTTAGTTGTACTTAATTTTGATATGCTACCTCCAATGATAATGTCTGTTCATGATCGCAAAGCATCCACGCGTGTCATGAAGTAGTCATATGTGTTTTACAGTGGAAGCTCTCTAAAGCGGACACCCTGGGGACCTCCCAGGGTATCCGATTTAGAGAGCTTCCACTGTACATGTATGCACTGATACGACTGCGCGGATTCGCAAGATGACGTGGAAACTTGCCTGTTACACACGTCCTTATTATGGCACCGCAACGATAGTTGCCGGTGGCATATAGTGTTTACCCTGTCCGTCGGTCCGTTTGTCAGTTAACAATTGTCCTTGGCCGGCGAACTACTTCTACATTTTTTGGCCGGTTCTCTTCATATTCGGTATACAACCCTACCATCAAGTGCAGGAGTGCGTAACGTAAAACTGTTCGCTGTCCTGCTGACCCATCCGCAGTTATGCCCCTTTTTCGACGCTGAAAATATTGTTTTTTCCTTGTCCGGCGAACTACTTCTACTGTTTTTGGCTGTTTCTTTCATATTCGATATACAACCCTACCATCAAGTGCAGGAGTGCGTAATGTAAAAACTGTTGGCTGTCCCATTGATACATTCAGAGTTATGCCCCTTTTTCGACTCTGAAAATATTTTTGTCCTTGTCTGGCGAACTACTTTTACAGTTTTTGACCGGTTCTCTTCATATTCGGTATACAGCCATACCGTCACGTACAGGAGTGCGTAACGTAAAAATGTTCGCTCTCCCGCCGATCCATCCGTAGTTATGCCGCTTTTTCGACTCTGAAAAGTATGTTTGTTTCCTTTTCCTTGTCCGGCGAAGTACTTCTACAGATTGTGGCCGATTCTCTTCATACTCGGTATACATTCCAACCATCAAGTGTAGGAGTGTGTAACGTAATAATTTTCCCCACCGTTCCATCCGCTGTTATGCCCCATTTTTCGAATCATAATATATATGTTTTCCTTATCCGGCGAACTACTTCTACAGTTTTTGGCCGATTCTCTTCATACTCGGTATACATTCCAACCAACCATCAAGTGCAGGAATGCGGAACATAAAATTGTCCCTGTTCCACCGATCAATCCGCAGTTATGCCCCTTTTTCGACTCTATAAATATATTTTTTCTCCAATCACTCACTCGGTGATTGCTGTTGTATTCATGAATGCTCAACAACGGTGGCATTTTGTTTTACAAAGAATTTGCTAGTTATATATGCCTTTTCTCAGCCTGGTGCCAATGTAGTTTAGCATGATGTTCTATTGACCTGTGCATAGGAAATTACAGAGTCATGTGTATACATTGATGACTAATTCCCAAAATTACATTGAGTGAATCCGACCAGTTAAATCGGGAATAGATGCAAATTCATGAATTTGCAGCAGCTGTGTGCAAGTGTATAACTTTAATTAAGCATACATGTAAAACAGAATAAATTATAAACAATAGTACATGCAACATTGTACATTTACTACTGGCCGTATATATTGTTATGCAATATTCTAACCTTTATTATCGACACTAATCGCTAATGATGAAGCAGGAACGAACAACAGTTATCATATGTTCGTTCATTTGACTGCATGCACAGGTGATGCGACCTTTATTTGCATGCAGCATGTGTGCAATATATCAGCAGTCGTATGTAACATGTATCATAACGGATGTTGCTGCTCGTTTGTCTTTAATGCGTAACCCATTTCATGCTGATGATATGCCTCTGTTTTCCCTCTGGAAAATCCTAAAATATTTTCTTTATATGAGCTCAGAAATATATGTCGTGACCACCATTTGAACCGTCTCGTCAAATGAGTGGTCACAGCATATAGTTTCATTGAGATATAACGAAAATAAAAATAAAATATTTAAAAATATTCTTACCCGTACATGTGTATTCCGCATACAATGGGTTAACAAAGTGAACGGACCATATTTATTTATAGTATCATGCTGAACATTTTTGTTTCTGGTTTTTACATGTTTTGTTTCTTTGATGAATTCTTGATACAGACATATGCAATATTATTAAACGTCATTCAGCATATTAGGTGTATTTGTAAATATCCCCTTAACATATCCCACCATTTTAATTAATATCCCATTAATTAATATTAATTCATCCATATCTGACAGCTTGAAAGTTTTATTACAACACAACATTGAACATATAATCCATGATCCGGTGGCCAATACAACATCCAAAGACAGCTATGCGCATTATCTACACACCATAAGGAATATGCATGCCAAGTATCAATCACCCAATCCACCTATTACGGTGCAATGTATTACGAGTTATCAGGCAATACTGACAAAATATATATGTTCAAAAGGGGGATATAATCCATGACCCGGGGTTCAGACCTGTAGCCTATTTCATCACCATTACAAAGTATACTTATCTAACAACGTATACTTTGTGGGCGAAATTTTCAATTTAAGGAACAATTTATAAATGATTAGTATACTGAATTTATTACATTATCACAGCCATTTTGGCTGTGATAATGTAATAAATTCAGTATAATAATTCTGCATACTTTTATACATCAAATATATGCAGTCGTTATTTCTATATGAAATAATGCATTTCGGGAAAAATAAATGATTGCTCCCTCAAAGTATACTTATCAAGATAAGTAGACTTTGCAATGTTAGTGACATCGGCTACTGATTATAGGGAAGAAACATGCCACGTGTCAAGCCTGTACATATTACGGTTGAAACGTGTTTACGTATTACATGGTGCTCGGCAGAAAGACGGAACGGGGATTGGGATGGATGAACAAAGGTAACGCTAAATGTCCCACCATCTAACTGTTGGCGTATAAAAGCACATGCATGAATATCGGAAAGGGCAAAACCCAACCACTGTGTAAATGCTCATATCAAACAATATTATTCATGATATAAGTATACGAAACGAGGTAGTACCGGGTCAGCAAACGTTAATGACTCGCCTTTTTCGCAAACGTTCGCATGCGAACGTTTACGAGAAACACGAGTGATCAATCAGATAATACTACCAGAGAGTCAGTGAACGTAATATATCGGATATTAATGTGTCGCGCTTCCGCCTTGGCATCATTCAGTAGCCTATTTCACCAACATTGCAAACTATACTTACATGTATCTAGCAAAGTATACTTTGAGGGAGAAATTTTCAATTTAAGGATAAATTTATAAATTTTTATTGTACTGCATTTATTGGCTGTGATAATGTAATAAATTCAGTATAATAATTCTGCATACTTTTAATCATCAAATATATGCAGTTGTTAGTTCTATATGAAATAATGCATTTCGAAAAAAATAAATGATTACTCTGGACTGTGAAAGCTGTAGCACGTATGCAATAGTTGGACAAGTTGTTTTGGAAATTCAAATTCATCATGGTGCAGATTGTATTTTCTCAGTAGCGGTCTAGTATATAAAGGGTCGTTATTCATGAAGTCATCACATGCTCTCTGCCACCGCGCTTCGTTGTCTGGATGCGACTGATAGTGTAGTTTTCGTATGAAGCTACTACGCTATAATCATTCCCACTGATGTGATACAACCGTTCTTCGTATAGACAAGTCGTTTTAATAGGTTGCCGGGCTTAGAAAGTCAGGAGTAGCTTATAAGTAGTTCCGGGACATCGACGTTAAAATTGGCATGGTTTGACGTCACGTTGCTGAGGCTAAATAAAGTAATATGCCATGAAACCGACAAATTCTGTCATTTCTAACGTCGATGATGGCCCGGAATTATATCTAAAGGAAAATACTCAATGGACATGCATTTCCAAGTTAGTTTGACCTATTTATAGAAGACCTAGATCCTATTATGTCAACCTGGTGATCTCTTTCGCGATGCTCTCTGATGGTATACATCAATGGTGGCCCGGAATTATATCTAAAAGAAAATACCGGGTGATCTTATTTGGCGATGCTCGTTGATGGTTGCTGTAGTTTCATTGGCCATTGTCTATCCCGTGTCATTTCTTTCCAATTCTGTCTTCATTACCGATACAAATCAAAGTACTGAACGTGCTGAAACTATGTTAGCTCCACAATATTAATAATAAGTATTATTTATTTATATAATGCTGTTTAATGGCTTATCATCAGCTAAAGTCATTTTAGTACAGTCAGTGTACGTGGCTTCGCAGACTTTACATATATGTTGATAATTATCAGAAAGAAGTATACAAATAAAGTTCGCCTTTGTTTGTATTTTGACAGACTCAACACCGGAAATATGTGTGTCACATGTCAGACAGTTCACGCGATCTCAATAATGCGCCATTGTTGTTATACTACGTGAATCAATTTGAAAACACATGGAAGTGTATATGGCTTCGCACACCCGAAAATCTTCCGATCTAACTTATATAATCTAACAAATAAAATTTATGTTCACTTTCAATCCATTCAAATAATATAGACATATTGAATGATTATTTATGAAGACACCCACAATGGTGATGTCTGACACCCAGCTACATCAACAGATTCAATTTACTATTAAAACGTTCCTCCGTGTATGAAAAACAACAAATATTATTGACCAAACACCCACACCATCGCACCAACGACAATAAACCAACATGACTGTACTATCCTACTCTCTGTGCCTGGGAGAGAATGAGACGAAACATCAATGGCTGAATCTAATCAGCAGTTGCTCCCGTAATACACGACACTAATACACAGCATCGGTGTGTCAGGTGTGGTATGTGTCCGGCCACAGGTTGAAGCGACGGACCATGGTCTATAAATACATTTAATATACAAAAAGCATCAATAAGTGAAAGAAAATAAGCTAAACAAATTCTTTACTCCCTCCTACACATTAATGTGATTTTTTTCTCTCACTTACTGATGCTTATAGGTATATTTAATGTATGCATATACATGTACCTTCGTCGTTACTTCAACCTGTGTGTCCGGAGGCTCTGTTCAGAGATCATCAGATAATATAAAATGAATGTACTGTATATAATCCCCACCAGCCCCAAAACAGTAATGCAAGATTATTTTTTATTTGAATATCTTTGAAGATAAATCATACATTATTGTTTGTTAACACTATTTCGAACAACCTTTAACCCTTTCAACACCAAGTAACTTAATACGATGTTCCATGCCAATGTTTCACGCTATTTCATTAATTTTGTTCTTTCAAATTATCCCATTCTCCTAAAAGGGTAATCTGTACGACGTTTAAAATTATTAACAAACAGTGGAGATCCTGATGAGACGGCTCGTTACGAGCCGGCTCATCTGGATCTGCACTGTTTGCAAACATTGTCTCAATAGAGGTCTGTGGTGTTGAAAGGGATAATGAAAAATAAAAAAATAAGACAGACACACCGCCCTATTTTTCCACAAAATTCGGATGATATTCAATATATTTATTTTATGTGACCTCAGAAGTCGCCATAATGGCCGCGAGGTATCTTTCCACTAAACTGGTGCGATACCTCTGGTGACAGTTCCGTTAACTATTGTTTAATGGGACAGTAGGTCAAAACATTGACTTTAATGTAAATATATAATGAACTAATTCAGAATGTGTGCTTTATTCATTTGTGTACATGTGCTAATTCAGTAAAATTCAATAATGAAACAGCCCAAATTCGACACTCATAATTATTATGAGTGTCGAATTTGCGCTGTTTCATTAGTATGTAGTTTTAAATGTAGAAATAGTTGACATTCCATCTCTGCTATACTAGGTAGCTCCAATGGAGCTAACCTAGTAAAAACATGAGCTCGTACCATTATTTTTATTCTTCTATTATAATGGCTAAGAGTCGTTTTCCGACTTTAATGGCCATACCTGCAGTGTTGTGTAGCTATGGGATATACCATTACACTGATATACCACTACACCGTCTAGGCTAATCTTGCCAATATTTCTATTTTATTTCTTCACAATACAGTCGAACCTCGAACGGCCACCTCTCTACAACAACACCCTCTCTGTAACAGCCGCCATATTACATCCAAAATCGATGATTTCCTCTATATTTAACCCTTAGACTGCCGAGCACGAAAATTGTCATCTGCTGTTGCTTTGCAATGTTTCTCAATAAAAACATGTTTTGACAGCACTTTAGAATCATTTCCATTGGAAATGATTCTAAAATGCTGTCAAAGCATGTATTTGATGAGAAAATAAATAAACAGCAGACGACAAATTTAATTCAGCATTAACCTCTCTACAACAGCCACCTCTCTACAACAGCCACCTCTCTACAACAGCCACCTCTCTACAACAGCCATCTGTTGAAGAGAGGTTGCACTGTACTTGGATATTGATCTTAAAATCAAACAACTTGATTGGCTGAGCCTGAACTGTGATACAGTTCAGGCTCAGCCAATCAAGTGAGTTGACATTGCTAACAGATGTTCAAAACTTGACATATGAGCAAGTGCATTATTTGCTCGGTACATACATGTGCGGTTCTCTGACAATATACACTATGTCTGTATAATGTAACAGTACATGTACTATATAAAGTGTGGGTTAAGATTTTAGTAAGTGTGATGACAATCGGGTCATTGTTAATATAATAGGTATACATTTTACGGGGACAGTTGCCATTTGTAGAATATGCTACAAGAAAGTGCTTGCAAGAATATGCTTGTAGAAAGATATCTTATATTGAAATGCAATGCACTATATTATTTCAATATAATATATCTTTCTACAAGCATATTCTTACAAGCTCTGTCTTGTAGCATATTCCACAAATGGCAACTGTCCCCGTAAAATGTATACCTATATCACGTCACACACACATATACACAAACACACACGGAGCAATTACCTTTGAAATGAATGATAATGTTCTAGACTATGTACTAGTTCGTTACCTCACCTGTGGCTGTGATCTGAGAAATGCGGCTTATGGCTTTTGCGATCAGTGTAGATCCAGATCAGGCAATGTTACTTCACTTGTGGAGTTACTCTAGGTGGAGAACATTGAAGGTTTGCTTAGCTTTCTCCATGCAACTAATCTAATTTAATCATTGTATACATGTTCCTCATTTCTATTGCGTTCATCATATTTTTATTTGTAACCTAATCATTTGATTGCCTGAAGGTAGTATCACACTGGGCTGCGACAGCTCGCGACTAGTTGGAGACACAAAATTGCGAGAAAATACGCGAATTAGCGACAATTTTCACTTGCAATCACACTGAATAGGTACTTACGACACGTTCGCGTATGTCGCACGAATGTTGCACGAATGTGGCGCAACACAATTGCGAATTTTTTTGCACTTGCGACTGTCGCCCGAATGTCCGAATGTCGCGCGACAGTCGCGCGACAGTTATGCGTGACAATTGAGAAATCTCAATTTATTCGCAATTTTGTGGCACTCTCAGGGGCCCCAGGGCAGATGGCGCCTGTCTCGCGCACGGAATGTCCGATTCTCATTTTTGTCTCCAATCAATCACAATTTAGTTTCATAGGTCGCCAACCCCTCACAAATTTGTCTCACATTTCTCGCACTTTATGGATAAAAATAAACAATTGGCGATAAAAAATTACAACTTTCGAAAAAAAATAATATATTTTTTTTTTCTTTCGAAAATTGTAATTTTTTATGGCCAATTGTTTATTTTTATCGCCAATTGCGAACCCATCTCGCCAATTGCGAACCCATCTCGAACCCATCACGAACCCTTCTCAATGAGCGGAATCCCTGCTTCATATATTCGTCCTTACTATGCCGCCAGTCTACGCTAGACGCTCAGGAGCTAGACTGGTCAGCCATTACATAGGTCCCATTTCTCCAGTCACAGCCACATTCGTGACTACAATCCCAGAGTTTATACATTGACGCCGTTGCTTCTGTTACAGGGGAAACAACCAATACAAGAACAAATATGCTGTCATGTGTTGTGGTACATAGGGGAGTTCCATTAGCAAGCGAGTATATATTTGTCTGGAGATTTTGGTATAGTGGCCGGCTTAGCTCAGTAGGTTGACTGCGGATCCGGAGACCCCGCCGGGTTCTATTCCCGACCCGCTGCCAGTGGCATTTTCGGCGTGTGTCCTTGGGCAAGACAACTTCGTGCTAGCCTTTGTCCTTTCGGATGGAGACTTAATGGGACTTTTTTTTATCAGTATATACCAGTAGCCTATTTCACCAACATTGCAAAGTATACTTATCTAGCAAAGTATACTTTGAGGCAGAATTTTCATAAATTTATTATTAATTTTTATTATACTGAATGTATTACATTATCACAGCCATTCTGATCAGCGTGTGCATCCGTACAGTCTGATCAGGGTACATATATATGGCTGTAACTGGAGAAATGTGGCTTATGGGCTTTACGAACAATGTAGATCCAGATCAGCCTGTGCATCCGCACAGTCTGATCAGGATCTGCACTGTTCGCCATTACATTAATGAAACTAGCAAGAAATGTAGATTGTAATCTGTCTACGGTAGAGTATTATTTGATCAGGAGCTACACGTGTCACAAATCCCATAAGCCTCACCTCTCCAGTCACAGTCACATATATACAATTGACTCTTACTTCAACGAAACACACTTGGCGAATCTAGAAAAGAACATATGTGAGCCAGGGGGCCGTTTCACTAAACATCGTACGATTAAAATGTTCGTAAGTGCAAAATTATGACAATAAATGTAAATCCATAAATTGAAATTTACAGACGATCCTAAATTTGCACTTACGAACATTTTAGTCGTAAGAAGTTTAATGAAACGGGCCCCTGGTTCTGATCGAACCTCCCGTATCGCATCGTCGTAGTTTGCCGATATTGATTTCGTAAATAGTTTACACACATGAAATTGAATACTGACAGAAAATTTAGAGCTGTTTGTTTTAAATCCAGATCGGTGATACGATATGGGTGGTAATACAAGTGTCAACCTATGTATTTTATTACACTCGTGCTGCACTCCGCACCGATGTAACGCATGTAATGCTCCAGGGGCCAGTTAAACTAAAGTTCGTACGACTAAAATGTTCGTAAGTGAAAATTTAGGATCGTCTGAAAATTTCAATTGATGGATTTACATTTATTGAGCATAGGCTGCATATGCAGCTATGATCAATAAATGTAAATCCAATAGTTGTTTACAATAAAACATTGTTAATGTGATATTTACAGACTATCATAATTTTGCACTTACGAACTTTTTAGTCGTAAGAAGTTTAGTGAAACGGGCCCCTGCTTCCTAACGAGATGCCACTCAGCATTACTTACTTAATCACATAAACGCGTTTTGCATCTTGTAACCGGCGCACATTTATTGCAGGCTTATGCCATAAGCCCATATTCATGTATTAGTGGAAGCTATTTTGTCACAAATATAAATATTGTGTATTGCGTTTGGTTAAAGCAATAGATGTACTTTAAAAACGTTATATTATTTGATTCTGCATTTATATACAATGGATATATAAATATAGCAGGATTGCGTTCAACTTTCCTTTTACTACGTGAATTAAATTTAACACACACCTGTATTCATAAAAAAGTACATGTACGTGCATACAATAAACTGTAATTAATGAAGTCTAGCATCAGGAAAACCTATAATTCATACACGTCATGTAACAATGAAGTTCATGCAGTAATATTAAAGTGATTGTGTCGCAGATGATATATCAGCTATACAATGTCTGGTTTTTCGCTTCATACAAAATAAATGCCATAATATATACTACATTTCACCATTTTATTTGATCACATTCCGACAAAAATACGTGTACCGAACATCCATCATCCATCATCAGAACATCAGAATTATAAACATTTGTTTTACCCATCCCCATTTTGTATAGGCGACTTATATGTACAATTAGATCTATAGTCTGTTTCACGAAAGCTGCCCAAATTTTACGGCTATATAGACAATTCAAAAACAATATTATATTCGATAATATTAAATTAAAGGAAAATTTAAGAATGAGCCTTCTTTTTATTTCGTGAAATTTGGTCAAATATTGATTTTATTGCGAAAACAAAATTTCCCCATGTTAAATCCCCCATGACATCTTCACGGAGATTACAAACATTTTAGTCAAACGAAGATAGTGAAACGGCCCCCTGTTATATAGAGACAAATGTGTGGGACAATGTAAGAATGTAAAACAAACATTGTCGCCAGAATCAAACTGTAACACGTGTAAGGCAGAAACATTTTATTGCCCACCCCCCCCCCCCCCCCCCACCCCCTCTCCGAAAACGATACATGTAGTGGTCATGATGTCTACTGATGAGGCACTACCCATCTCTACATATTCTGTTTGTGTTTTTGTTTTATTTATCCCCCCCACCCCCAAGAACAGTGATCCCAAACACTGAACGCGAATGCATTGTATTGCACTAGGTTGAATAATAAAAAAAAAACAGAAATAGAATAAAATGAAAAGTTCACAAAATAATACCCGATACAGTGAAACCTCTCTAAACCGGCAACCAAGCTGTGATATTATGTTTGACGAGTTCCTTCATCCTTTATCTCAGGTCATAATGTGTGTTCGTGATCGCATAGCACACAACTGTGGCTCAGAATGATCGAATGTCTGATTTACGGTGAAACCTCTCTAAACCGGACACCCTGGGGATCTCCCAGGGTGTCCGGTTTAGAGAGGTTTCACTGTATTTCCAGTCACAGAGATGTGGGGCTAGAATTGCTGCCACACCTATCACAAGCCCCAACGCTCCAATTGCACCCAATTATCATTAGTTCCCGTCGCCTTACTCCTACAATCAAACCAATACCGGCAGCAGTAATTTAATAACCTCCGTGTGGAAAATGCATCAATAGAGTTTGCGGTCAAGTATTGGAGGCGCTTTGTAGTACACAGGGTCGTAGATCTTAAAATTGAATAACCCTCTGACACATGATCAGCGTTCTGTACATTACATTTTTCTTTCTAGGTCGTCCAGTATAGATTGAGATGAACACATGGTACCGCGCTTGAAAAATCCCGTGTAGCTAAAACTACACCAACACATATCGCAACAGGTTACCTCGGGAGATCACTGTAATTCAACGACTGTATTGGAGCACGGGACGGCATGTATTATAGGAATGAATGGCCTTTTTGTGGAATTTATCGGGGTATAAACTTGGAAAAGTCGTGGGAATACTGGACGAAGGCCGGAAGGCCTTCGTCCAGTATTCCCGCGACTTTTCCAAGTTTATATCCCCGATAAATTCCACAAAAAGGCCATTCATTCCTTATAATTCCAGCATTTGAAATAAATTCATCAAGAAAATGTGTTTATTTTCCGTTTTCTTAAGAATTATTTTAACTGCGACTGACGGTTACGAAAAGTAGTTCGGCATGGGAGTTTACTGGGATACAAATTCTGGACAGAGACTTGCTACGGACCAATCAAATGTTAGGAAATTGTGTAAATATTTTTGTGCTGGAATTATAGTCTTATAATATTCTGTATCATTAGACAGTTATAGTAACTTTAAAAGTAATCAACTGATATATGAATGTTCGCTTTAAATACTTCCCGTTTATCCACCCTGATACACTTTGAGTAATTTGCCGTGTTGGCGTCATATTTATTAGTGTCTCACTGTGTCTTGTTTTCTAAGAGAACGCGTCGTGGACATCGACCTTTATGTTACATTTAGAAATGGCATTCCATCGTTTACAGTGAATTCAGCCTTATTTTAACACGTTCGTTTAGTTAAACATATGTTAGTGCTGTATTTAGACAGTACACAGTGGTTTCAATACATACAATTAGCCATTACATGTAATGAGAGCAAACTGGTTCGGCTACATTTTAACAACATTAGCTACAACCCTTCCCAATGATCGTGATAATGTAATGATGTTTTGATTTTTCTAGATGAAGCCTTCGTCTTCGATAATTACCGCATTACGGTCAATAGATGACGGAGATACGGTCATCTTCGTTGGTAGATTAGGTGCACTGAGTATTCGGCTATCGATTCGATTCTACAGACCTAGCACGTTGTGATACAGTAGTTGCAAATGTAGTATTGGCTTGTTGGACACGCTGTACGGCAATTTGTATTACAGTTGTTGCAGTATCAAGGTGTATGATCACGTGTACTAACAACAACACCAAGTACTGAAACTTCCAGAATCCATCCGATTGAAAGTACGTATTCTTTTATATTGTCCTTATTACGTAACGGATTTTGATGAGATATGGCCTATCAAACGCGTCTTGTTAATCTGCATTTGGTGGTCTCTGTATGTTCGCCCAAACTTCTGTCGTTTTTGCGAAGAATCGATTTCCGTGTCTCTGACACGGAAATCGATTCTTCGCAAAAATGACATAAGTCTGTGCCAATCTCCCTGAACCACCAAATGCATATCATGAAGACGCGTTTGCTGCGTCATATTTCATCAAAATCCGTTGCATTTTAAGGAAACTATCAAATAATACTTACTTTGGAGTGGGCGACATTGTTGTTGTTGTAACCACGTGATCATGCACCTCGGGTATGAAAGCAGGAGTCTGCTTAGCGATAATTGATGGTTGCACTGTCGACATACGCTGCAGATGCTGGGATAGCCGAATATAATATTGCCGAGACTGACTTCGATGCCTGTTTCGTGTTGTTTCGTTCATATTCGTAGAAAATGGCGCGAATACTGGTAGCAAGTTTTATATGTATAATATTAATAACGATAATTGCCCCAAGTTCAATCAATGCAATTTGTATGCCGATATGTAGGCGACTAATAATGTATGAAAATCTGAATATTATGGCATATTCAAAATATATGATTTAATTGCACATCAATACCATTCGGTGTGTCATGTTTTCGTGTAAGCGTGGGCATGTCGAGTGACTACACGAGGGACACATATGCCAGTTTGCGTAGTGCATGTGTCCCGGCTGTGGGACCCTGGTGACTAGCAGGTAGGGAAATCACCCAATCCCTTGTCCATCATCGTCTGGCAGTAGGAAATTACGTCAGTAATATTTTACTCTTGATTTGCTTTGTTTTATAAAGTATCGTGTGTGAAATGTAAGAAAACGTTTATTCAGTAACCAGATGAGCTGATTATCGTGAAATAATGCCCGCGTGATCTGGTGCTACCGCTAAACAAACTCGGTTCGCTACGCTAACTTGTTTGTTTCGCATACGGGCCCAATCATTCGTGCATTACTTCGTGCATTATATCACCGCACTCTTGTAGATACAAATATTTGTCAGAAGTGGTATTCGAACCAACGCCTGGATAACCAGATTGCGACCTGAACGCAGCGCCTTAGACCACTCGGCCATACTGACATGCGATTTACATATGAAACGAAGTAAAGTTGTCGGAATTAATTCCGAATTATTTATGAATGCATAAAATGCTATGTAATTATAAATGCGAAACTACGGACATGTTTTCGTGTCACTGACATCTGTGACCCTGTATGTATGGTCCCTGCTGTGACTTACATATTATGTGACATTCAAGCTGTCGCTCAATATGCATTCCGAATTAATTTTGAAAGCATAGACTGCAAGACTGCGACCGTAGTAAATATGCATCAGTGATGAATACATATGGTGTCTCCGAACTTGACATTAAAAGCAATGTGAGCGGCTGAATACTGTGCAAACAATCTCAAGAGTGTACTCACTGATTACTCCGCACTATTGATTACAAGGTTATTGTAGATAAAAATATTTGTCAGAAGTGGGATTCGAACCCACGCCTGGAGAACCAGACTGCGACCTGAACGCAGCGCCTTAGACCGCTCGGCCATCCTGACATGCGATTTACATATGAAACGAAGTAAAGTTGTCGAATTAATTCCGAATTAATTTTGAATGCATATAATGCTATGTAATTACAATATGTAATTGTAACCATATATGGAGAAATTACGTCAGTAATATTTTACGCTTGATTTGCTTTGTTTTTATAAAGAATAGTGTGTGAAATGTAAGAAAACGTTTATTTAACCAGATGAGCTGATTATCGTGATATAATGCCCGCGTGATTGGGTGCTACCACTAAACAAACTCGGTTCGCTACGCTCACTTATTTGTTTCGCATATGGATATGTATATCACCGCACTCTTGTAGATACAAATATTTGTCAGAAGTGGGATTCGAACCCACGCCTGGAGAACCAGACTGCACCATCCAAACATGCGATTTACATATGAAACAAAGTAAAGTTGTCCTTTCGGATGGAGACTGAATGGGACTTTTTTATGTGATTTTGATCAGTATATACCAGTAGCCTATTTCACCAACATTGCAAAGTACACTTATGTAGCAAAGTATACTTTGTGGCAGAACTTTTCAATTTAAGGATAAATTTATTTATTTTTATTATACTGAATGTATTACATTATCACAGCCATTCTGATCAGCGTGTGCATCCGTACAGTATGATCAGGGTACATATATATGGCTGTAACTGGATACATTTGGATTATGGGCTTTACGAACAATGTAGATCCAGATCAGCCTGTGCATCCGCACAGTCTGATCAGGATCTGCACTGTTCGCCATTACATTAATGAAACTACACTGTAAAAAATGGCAACGCGTGACGCGTTTCACTGGTGTTTAATACTGTAATTGTGGTGTTTTCATGGTGTGCAATTTTGAAACGCATGAGTCAGTGTAGCACACCCCCCGTTTAAACTGAAACGTCAATGTACGGTAACGAAATGGCGTGTGTTTAAATACGTACGCCTGTGTTTATACATGAAGCGCTGGTGTTTGCAAACTTTTTATAAATTTCTTCTCTGTTAGCATTAAATTACTGTTACCGAATTGTAAGTTTTAGTGAAAATGTCAAATAATTTACACCTTGACCCCATTCAAGTAACCATGAAAGACACAAATCCGGTGGCATTTCATTATGAAACACTGGGCGTACCAATGCCGTTTAATTGCGAAACGTCGGTGTACCGATACCGGCTGACAATCAAGGTCACCCACCCATATAATCTCTAAACCAGAATAGACAAATACCGTTACAATACAGTTGTTGTATATTTAATGATTATGTTTGTCTTATTTTATGTAATTTATTATAATAATGATTGTTTGTAGTTACAATATTTGCTCAAAACAATAAACATATCGGTGTAACAATCGACCGGAAATAATCTCTACCTCCATCCCCAATTTTTGGCGCACAAAGACAAACGGGACTTTCAGGATGAAACTGGTCTGGAAGTGCTGCAGGCCTTGGAATCGGAAACCTCGTACAGAAAGGGAAAGGGCCAGAAGACAAAGCCTGTTGTTCATACAGTTCAGGTATTTTACTGCGTTTTTAGCTCGACTGCTCGCATAGCCCAGGCATTGTCGTCGTCCACCTAAACCTAACGTGGGAATAATCGCACGACTTCCAGCCATGTCGGTTCAAGGTCAATGTCGTACTTGGAGGTCAGAGGTCAAATTGACGTTATTTTTGTGACATTATTTTTGTGTCCGCCCTGTATCTGCTTAACTGCTGGAGGGATTCTGAAATAACTTGGCACAGATGTTCCCCATATGGAGATAACGTGCAGAGCATGACTTTCAGTCACTTCGGTTCTAGTTCAAGATCGTACTTGGAGATTAAATGTCAAATGGATATTGCCAGTGGGGGTATTCGTGTGCCAACTGGCCATATTTCTAGTTCACTCATGTGTTTGTCTGGTGATCTCACATCATTATGTGCCACACTCGCTACCCCGCTGATGCTGGGGTCTTGTTTCCCTATTTATACCCCCCCCCCCCCCGTAACGAGTATACTGGAGTCAGCTTGTCCGTCCGTCCGTCCGTCCGTGCGTGCATCCGTGCATCCGTGCGTGCGTAAATTTCTTATATCTTCTGTTTCCTTCAACCGAATGTCGTGATATTTCGCACATGCAGTCCTCTAAGGGTCTACTATTATGCTGTGACAAATCCACGACCGTCATACCACCGCTTACCCCAAGGTGACCTAGGTTGTTCACAAAACTTAAATTTGAAAATTTCTACATGGGGGTGCTTGGGCCCACACAGGGTGGGGTGGGGGGGGTGGGGGGGGGGGGTGTCCGTAAGCCTTGCTTACTGACAAGCTCTAGTTTCCCATTGTTGCCGGGGTGTCCCGGTGATACAATGCATTCATAGGCGACTGTCTAGTTGATATTTTATTTATTTCAGGTTGAAGGTGGAAATTTGGACAACCTGCTTTCCTCTCCCGACAAGTCTGCACCAAAGCTGGTGGCCATCCTGAAGGAAGACGAGGTCGTCAACTTCGCGGTTGTGGCCGATTCTGTATGTCCTGATAGAAGCGACTAGTGTAGTAACAGCCCTCGCCGTCCTAATGAGGATCTACTACCTCGCAGATCTGGACTACCCCAAAATATATTCCCAAGTTCTGGGCTTTCTACAGTAAACTGTATTCCTACAATAATATGAAGGACACAAAACGCATGGCTTTATTCAATTCCTGAAACGGGTGACTGCACACATTGAGAATGCACAAATTAAGAAATGAGGAAATTTGAGGTGGGGGAGCCAAACAATGTAAATTACTTGGAGAAAATCTGTTTTTGTTTTCAATTTCTGCAGTCATTAAACGAACATTCACCCAATTTATCTTGCTTCCCGTCCAATATTCTGTAAATGGCCTTATTGTGTTCAGCCATCATCCAATATTATAATGTGGTGCAAACATTTAGTTTTACTGTTATGTTTGTGAACAAGTCATGTGCATTATCATATTTTGGGTGGCTCTAAAAAAATGACCCATGCTTCAAATGTCAATATTCTGAAAACGATGCTAGGTAATTCAATAAAATATCTCTTAATATGAATTTGATGTATTGGCTCCCAAGTTGTTGAAGTTTCAACTGGATAGTTTAAGTATTGACCATATGGCGGCGAAAGCAAAACTCACTGTGAAAAGGGGCAATGCCGGAATTAGGTGAAATATTTTTGTCTTGTCGAAGACTCTGCAAACACACACACTTTCGACCGGCATTGTGTGTTCGGACCATGGTTTATATTTTTAGCGCAACATGGTTAATACTAAGGCTTTTTAGTTGAAACTTTAACATATTAGGGACAATACTTTCAAATTATGTTTTGAACAAAAAATAGTTAAAATTGCTCGTATCATTTTCAAAATATTTTAACATTAGAAGTTCGGATCGTTTTTTATGAGCCATCTGATATATGTAATTCTTTCAGCGATTTAAAAATGTGTATGGTTACATACGGTACATAACTACTAAGTATTTTGTATAAACTACAACATCCATTAGCTTGCTGAATTTTGCAACATTATCTGGGTCTACGCTCGTCACCATTCACTAACTAGTAAGTCTAGTTTTGTAGTCGTGTCCGCATGGGAGTGGTTATAAAATGGCAAAGAACTTTAGAGTTACATATTTACAGTAAGTTTTGTACGTTTGCATATATTTATGAAACGTTTGTGGAAATAATTGAAATTGCATTTATGCACCCGGTCTCTTGAGATCTGGTTGGCATATATATATACTGTTTGGTAAGATTGCTTTTTATCCCCTCGCGAAGCGAAAGTGGATATAGGAATGCAAAAGTAGTCTGTCCGTGTGTCACGTTTTGGTTTCCGGATAACTAGTCCTACAGTTGTCGTCGGATGCAATTGAAACTATCTATACTTACTAATCACAATACCGAGCAGCGCATATCGTTACGGTTTCGCCGTCCGATGAATATCCCATTATAATTGTCTATTGTACTCATCATGTATTTGTATAAATTGTGAAATTTTGCGAAGATTGTACCTTATTTTGTTTTGTTACTTTTGTGTTTTATTAATAATTCTAGTCCTGCGAAAAATGCTAGTCTGTCTGTTAAATGATCTAGTCATATTATTACATTAATAATAAATCAGCAGAACTTTACAACATTGTTTCTTTTACATGCCATTTCTTTGACATCAGGTGGGAGGTAGGAGGGAGTAGCGAAGGGTAATTTAACAATCGGCGTTCATCCTTACCGGAATGCCGACTTACATGGTTTGGCCCTCATGTACCTCCTTTGGCCCCCTGGTACTTGAGAGATAAATCTTGTTATGCCCCATTAAGAAAGTAATAGGATTAAAAGCTAATCATATTGCTTTTGGGGTGAACTAAGTGATTCTGGTGTGGCATGGACCTGGCACCAGGTCAGGATATTCTAATTTCAGGGCTGAATGTAGTCTATGTAAACATTGAGCTCTGATTTTGGGAATTTCCCTCATTTTTTACAGGTTGAATACAGGATAGTCCATCCTGTTGGCCCGACCTTACATGACCCTGGCTGTTGATAGGCCGTTAAACACCAACAATCAATCTATCTTTGACATCAGTCGAAAATTGCCAATGCTGTAATTGAAACACATTATGTGTTTATTAACTTGGAAAAGATTGAAACGCTGACGCGTTTACCTGAATACAATTTTGGGTGCGCTAAATCAGTACACTTTATTTTTGAAACGTGTCACATGTTTCACTTTGAAATGCCTAATGTGTTTACTTTAGGTGTTCATGTGTTTCAAAAGTGTAACAGGAGAAGTGTTTCACTTTCAAACGCGTCCCATGTTTCATTTTGAAACACACGCACATGTTTAATTGGGAACACTAACGTTTCACCCTGAAAGCTCCCCATGTTTCAAGTGGAACATGTGACGCGTTCAGTTTTGCACATGTTTCAAAAGTGTAACAGGGAAAGTGTTTCAAATTGTGTGCAAATGTGAAACACCAGTTTTTACAGTGTAGCAAGAAATGTAGATTGTAATCTGTCTACGGTAGTGTATTATTTGATCAGGAGCTACACGTGTCACAAATCCCATAAGCCTCACCTCTCCAGTCACAGTCACATATATACAATTGGCTCTTACTTCAACGAAACACAATGGGCGAATCTAGAAAAGAACATATGTGAGCCAGCGGGCCGTTTCACTAAACATCGTACGACTAAAATGTTCGTAAGTGCAAAATTATGACAGTCTGTAAATTTCAAATTAACAATGTTTTCTTGTAAACATTTATTGGATTTACATTTATCGAGCATATGCTGCATATGCTGCAGCCTATGCTCAATAAATGTGAATCCATAAAGTTTAGCGAAACTACGGACATGTTTTCGTGTCACTGACATCTGTGACCCTGTATGTATGGTCCCTGCTGTGACTTACATATGATGTGACATTCAAGCTGTCGCTCAATATGCATTCCGAATTAATTTTGAAAGCATAGACTGCAAGACTGCGACCGTAGTCAATATGCATAAGTGATGAATACATATGGTGTCTCCGAACTTGACATTAAAAGCAATGTGAGCGGCTGAATACTGTGCAAACAATCTCAAGAGTGTACTCACTGATTACTCCGCACTATTGATTACAAGGTTATTGTAGATAAAAATATTTGTCAGAAGTGGGATTCGAACCCACGCCTGGAGAACCAGACTGCGACCTGAACGCAGCGCCTTAGACCGCTCGGCCATCCTGACATGCGATTTACATATGAAACGAAGTAAAGTTGTCGAATTAATTCCGAATTAATTTTTAATGCATATAATGCTATGTAATTACAATATGTAATTGTAACCATATATGGAGAAATTACGTCAGTAATATTTTACGCTTGATTTGCTTTGTTTTTATAAAGTATAGTGTGTGAAATGTAAGAAAACGTTTATTTAACCAGATGAGCTGATTATCGTGATATAATGCCCGCGTGATTGGGTGCTACCACTAAACAAACTCGGTTCGCTACGCTCACTTATTTGTTTCGCATATGGACCCAATCAGTCGTGCATCATTTCACGATAACCAGCAGTAAACGGTGTATATCACCGCACTCTTGTAGATACACATATTTGTTAGAAGTGGGATTCGAACCCACGCCTGGAGAACCAGACTGCACCATCCAAACATGCGATTTACATATGAAACAAAGTAAAGTTGTCCTTTCGGATGGAGACTGAATGGGACTTTTTTATGTGATTTTGATCAGTATATACCAGTAGCCTATTTCACCAACATTGCAAAGTATACTTATATAGCAAAGTATACTTTGTGGCAGAACTTTTCAATTTAAGGATAAATTTATTTATTTTTATTATGCTGAATGTATTACATTATCACAGCCATTCTGATCAGCGTGTGCATCCGTACAGTCTGATCAGGGTACATATATATGGCTGTAACTGGATAAATTTGGATTATGGGCTTTACGAACAATGTAGATCCAGATCAGCCTGTGCATCCGCACAGTCTGATCAGGATCTGCACTGTTCGCCATTACATTAATGAAACTAGCAAGAAATGTAGATTGTAATCCGTCTACGGTAGTGTATTATTTGATCAGGAGCTACACGTGTCACAAATCCCATAAGCCTCACCTCTCCAGTCACAGTCACATATATACAATTGACTCTTACTTCAACGAAACACACTTGGCGAATCTAGAAAAGAACATATGTGAGCCAGCGGGCCGTTTCACTAAATATCGTACGTCGTAAGTGCAAAAATTGACAGTCTGTAAATTTCACATTAACAATGTTTTATTGTAAACATTTATTGGATTTACATTTATCGAGCATATGCTGCATATGCTGCAGCCTATGCTCAATAAATGTGAATCCATAAAGTTTAGCGAAACTACGGACATGTTTTCGTGTCACTGACATCTGTGACCCTGTATGTATGGTCCCTGCTGTGACTTACATATGATGTGACATTCAAGCTGTCGCTCAATATGCATTCCGAATTAATATTGAATGCATAGACTGCAAGACTGCGACCGTAGTCAATATGCATAAGTGATGAATACATATGGTGTCTCCGAACTTGACATTAAAAGCAATGTGAGCGGCTGAATACTGTGCAAACAATCTCAAGAGTGTACTCACTGATTACTCCGCACTATTGATTACAAGGTTATTGTAGATAAAAATATTTGTCAGAAGTGGGATTCGAACCCACGCCTGGAGAACCAGACTGCGACCTGAAGGCAGCGCCTTAGACCGCTCGGCCATCCTGACATGCGATTTACATATGAAACGAAGTAAAGTTGTCGAATTAATTCCGAATTAATTTTGAATGCATATAATGCTATGTAATTACAATATGCAATTGTAACCATATATGGAGAAATTACGTCAGTAATATTTTACGCTTGTTAGTTTGCTTTGTTTTTATAAAGTATAGTGTGTGAAATGTAAGAAAACGTTTATTTAACCAGATGAGCTGATTATCGTGATATAATGCCCGCGTGATTGGGTGCTACCACTAAATAAACTCGGTTCGCTATGCTCACTTATTTGTTTCGCATATGGACCCAATCAGTCGTGCACCATTTCACGATAACCAGCAGTAAACGGTGTATATCACCGCACTCTTGTAGATACACATATTTGTCAGAAGTGGGATTCGAACCCACGCCTGGAGAACCAGACTGCGACCTGAACGCAGCGCCTTAGACCGCTCGGCCATCCTGACATGTGAAACGAAGGAAAGTTGTCGAATTAATTCCGAATTTATGTTGAATGCATATAATGCTATGTAATTATAATATATGGTTTGATCATGTCCAGCCGTGTGCAAACGTTTGCTGTGGCCCGAGGGAACTATTTGGACGCAAGGCCGCAGGCCGCGGGTTCAAACAGTTCCCGAGGACCACAGTAAACGTTTGCACACGGCTGGACATGCTCAAACGTTATTGTTAGATTTCCAACCAAAAACTGATGTAATTTGAGCATTACATGTATATTCAGTATTTTCAGTACTTTTATAAATCGTCCCATTCACGTAGATAATTTTCGGTATTCATATTCCGGGGCCGCGTCATGAACGTCATGAACGTCATGAAGTAGTGACGTCATGAAGGCACTTCCGCGTAGTGACGTCATGAAGGCACTTGGTCTACGCGCGGCCCCGGAATGAGCATTGCGTAAAGCCATATGCAAACAGCACGCGCTGTATGTTTGCACATATGTGCAAACAATGGAAACCATGTAACAATATGTAATTGTAACCATATATGGAGAAATTACGTTAGTAATATTTTACGCTTGATTTACTTTGTTTTTATAAATTATCGTGTGTGAAATATAGGAAAACGTTTAATTAACCAGATGAGCTGATTATCGTGAAATAATGCCCGCGTGATTGGGTGCTACCGCTAAACAAACTCGGTTCGCTATGCTCACTTATTTGTTTCGCATATGGACCCAATCAGTCGTGCACCATTTCACGATAACCAGCAGTAAACGGTGTATATCACCGCACTCTTGTAGATACACATATTTGTCAGAAGTGGGATTCGAACCCACGCCTGGAGAACCAGACTGCACCATCCAAACATGCGATTTACATATGAAACAAAGTAAAGTTGTCCTTTCGGATGGAGACTGAATGGGACTTTTTTATGTGATTTTGATCAGTATATACCAGTAGCCTATTTCACCAACATTGCAAAGTATACTTATGTAGCAAAGTATACTTTGTGGCAGAACTTTTCAATTTAAGGATAAATGTATTTATTTTTATTATACTGAATGTATTACATTATCACAGCCATTCTGATCAGCGTGTGCATCCGTACAGTCTGATCAGGGTACATATATATGGCTGTAACTGGATAAATTTGGATTATGGGCTTTACGAACAATGTAGATCCAGATCAGCCTGTGCATCCGCACAGTCTGATCAGGATCTGCACTGTTCGCCATTACATTAATGGAACTAGCAAGAAATGTAGATTGTAATCTGTCTACGGTAGTGTATTATTTGATCAGGAGCTACACGTGTCACAAATCCCATAAGCCTCACCTCTCCAGTCACAGTCACATATATACAATTGACTCTTACTTCAACGAAACACAATGGGCGAATCTAGAAAAGAACATATGTGAGCCAGCGGGCCGTTTCACTAAATATCGTACGTCGTAAGTGCAAAATTATGACAGTCTGTAAATTTCACATTAACAATGTTTTCTTGTAAACATTTATTGGATTTACATTTATCGAGCATATGCTGCATATGCTGCAGCCTATGCTCAATAAATGTGAATCCATAAAGTTTAGCGAAACTACGGACATGTTTTCGTGTCACTGACATCTGTGACCCTGTATGTATGGTCCCTGCTGTGACTTACATATGATGTGACATTCAAGCTGTCGCTCAATATGCATTCCGAATTAATTTTGAAAGCATAGACTGCAAGACTGCGACCGTAGTCAATATGCATCAGTGATGAATACATATGGTGTCTCCGAACTTGACATTAAAAGCAATGTGAGCGGCTGAATACTGTGCAAACAATCTCAAGAGTGTACTCACTGATTACTCCGCACTATTGATTACAAGGTTATTGTAGATAAAAATATTTGTCAGAAGTGGGATTCGAACCCACGCCTGGAGAACCAGACTGCGACCTGAACGCAGCGCCTTAGACCGCTCGGCCATCCTGACATGTGAAACGAAGGAAAGTTGTCGAATTAATTCCGAATTTATGTTGAATGCATATAATGCTATGTAATTATAATATATGGTTTGATCATGTCCAGCCGTGTGCAAACGTTTGCTGTGGCCCGAGGGAACTATTTGGACGCAAGGCCGCAGGCCGCGGGTTCAAACAGTTCCCGAGGACCACAGTAAACGTTTGCACACGGCTGGACATGCTCAAACGTTATTGTTAGATTTCCAACCAAAAACTGATGTAATTTGAGCATTACATGTATATTCAGTATTTTCAGTACTTTTATAAATCGTCCCATTCACGTAGATAATTTTCGGTATTCATATTCCGGGGCCGCGTCATGAACGTCATGAACGTCATGAAGTAGTGACGTCATGAAGGCACTTCCGCGTAGTGACGTCATGAAGGCACTTGGTCTACGCTCGGCCCCGGAATGAGCATTGCCTAAAGCCATATGCAAACAGCACGCGCTATATGTTTGCACATATGTGCAAACAATGGAAACCATGTAACAATATGTAATTGTAACCATATATGGAGAAATTACGTTAGTAATATTTTACGCTTGATTTACTTTGTTTTTATAAATTATCGTGTGTGAAATATAGGAAAACGTTTAATTAACCAGATGAGCTGATTATCGTGAAATAATGCCCGCGTGATTGGGTGCTACCGCTAAACAAACTCGGTTCGCTACGCTCACTTATTTGTTTCGCATACGGACCCAATCAGTCGTGCATTATTTCAAGTGATCAATTATATTGTATTGTATTGTTTGTATTGCGTTGCGTTGCGTTGCGTTGCGTTGCGTTGCGTTGCGTTGCGTTGCGTTGCGTTGCGTTGCGTTGCGTTGCGTTCGTTGCGTTTGCGTTGCGTTTGCGTGCGCTGCGCTGCGCTGCGCCTGACTGTTTGAAATCGCGTCACGTATTGTGTATTGTGTATTGTGTATTGTGAATCGCGTCGCGTCGCTTCGTTGTATTATTGTATTGCATTGTCGCTTCGTTGTATTATTGTATTGCATTGTATTGTTGTATTACATTGTGTTGTATTACATTGTGTTGTATTGAATTGTATTGTATTGAATTGTATTGTATTGTATTGTATTGTATTGTATTGTGTTGTATTGAATTGTATTGTATTGTATTGTATTGAATTGTATTGTGTTGTATTGAATTGTATTGTATTGTATTGTATTGAATTGTATTGAATTGTATTGAATTGTATTGTATTGTATTGAATTGTATTGAATTGTATTGAATTGTATTGAATTGTATTGAATTGTATTGAATTGTATTGTATTGTATTGTATTGTATTGTATTGTATTGTATTGTATTGTATTGTATTGTATTGTATTGTGTGGTATTGTGTGGTATTGTATTGTATTGTGTGGTATTGTATTGTATTGTGTGGTATTGTATTGTATTGTGTGGTATTGTATTGTATTGTATTGTATTGTGTGGTATTGTATTGTATTGTGTGGTATTGTATTGTATTGTGTGGTATTGTATTGTAGGTATTGTATTGTATTGTGTGGTATTGTATTGTATTGTGTGGTATTATATTGTATTGTATTGTGTGGTATTGTATTGTATTGTATTGTATTGTATTGTATTGTATTGTATTGTATTGTATTGCATTGTATTGCATTGCATTGTATTGCATTGCATTATATTGTATTACATTTTATTGTATTGTTTCTTTTGCATTGCATTGAATTGCATGACATTGTATTGTAATCAGCTATCAACTAACGAAATCGCATATCCTGCGTCTGGAACGTTTCTCCAACTGGATGTTGATGCGCTGGATGATAAGCCGCTAAACTGATCGCAAACACAGAATAATCTGATCTGTGGCCAGACAACATTCTGATCATCTATTACATTGTTGCAGCAAGCACACGCTATGCGCGGCGTGTCAGATCACTGGTGCTGTTCTCCGCGCCGGCTTAAAATATTCCACTTCGAATGGAATGGAATGTACAGTGGAACCTCTCTAAACCGGACACCCTGGGAGGTCCCCAGGGTGTCCGGTTTAGAGATGTTCCACTGTAAATCAGACATATGACTATACCAAGGCATGCGGACGTGCTAAATGCGAACTAGAACCCGCATTATCATCAGCGATGTGTGACAATGAAACACACGAAACTAAGGATACAGAGACTGCATGCGTGTCCGGTTTAGATAGGTTCTACTGTATCAGAGTATCAGTTAGGGCCAAGCAATTTAGATGAAGAAGAAATTTATAGTAAAATGGTATGTTAGAAATACTTCGAAACAGGCGCTGGGTTCCTGACGAATTCCCATTCAGCTACATGCAGAAGAAGATACTGTATAAACACATTTTCGTCTAGTAACCGGCCGGTTACTAGACGATAAATACGTTTGTGCGACAGCTAAAAGTAGAGCTAAGTGGCATCTCGTCAGGAAATCGGTGCATTTTTCAATGTGAACCATTTTACGCTGGCACTGAATGCAGCACCATTGTAGATACTCATAGAGAATAGTAGGTTAGTGCCGTGAATGGGAAAAAATATCCGGCAAGGCTCAAGAATTTCTTTATTTCTCATCAGAAGTATATGTTGTGACCACTCATTTGAACCGTCTCGCCGAGACGGTTCAAATGAGTTGTTCACAACATATACATTGGCTCAGAAATAAGGAAAATAGATAGAGAATAGTAGGTCAGTGCCGTGCATGGGAACAAATATCTGGCAAGGCTCAGGAAACGGGATCGGCGAGGCTCTGCCGAGTACATCCCGTTTCCGTGCCGCGCCAGATTTGTTTTCCCATTCACGGCACTAACCCACTATTATATTTATCCCGTCAGCACATACAATGGCTTTAATATAACCCCAGCCACCGCACATATTCATACGCAGTGATTATGTCGTATTGACAGGATATCAAAAATGTTTCACAGCACCGTGTTTCACGGCACATACGCACTGTGTTGACGGGATAAAAGGTGTTTCACTCACTGAATGACGACCGCTATGACGTCGACACTCTCTCTTTGTTAGCTTATATTTAAGGGTAGGAATTGGCTCGAGGACCTTCCAAACCCGGGCATTTGAGCCCAAAAAAATGTCAGCCCGTTTGTTTCAGAATTTACTAATATATGCGATACTGTCGAAATGTGTACATTGAATGAAGGAGGCGATGAAGCAGTTACTTTAACCTAGCTAGTTCATTCTCCTATCGCAATATGGCGGTGTGTCATACCGTGAAAGGGGCTGAGTGTGAGTGCATGTGATACATGCTATGACACTCCGATCGGTGGTCAGGATTATTATATATACAATACACTGGTCATAAAGGTCATATATAAACACGATGCCTTCACAGTCACAGTCACTGTCAAAGATGGCTGTGACTGGAGAGGTCGGGCTTAAGCGATTTTGCGACCAGGGTAGATCCAGATCAGCCTGTGCATCCGCACAGTCTGATCAGGATATGCACTGTGCAGCATTCCATCAATAAAACACCCGCCATGCTTCTAGCAAGCAATGTAGATCTTTATCAGGCTACAGGAGAGTGCTGCAGCGAAACCTCTCTAAACCGGACAGTGTGCTATGCGATCACGAACAAACATGATCATCTGAGATAAATGACGAAGAAACTCATAAAAAATAAGATCACATGTGTGTTTGATGTCCGGTTTAGAGAGATTCCACTGTATTTGACCAAGAGCTACACTGGTCATAAATCCCATAAGCCCCATTTATCCAGCCACAGCCACAGCCACAAATGACCGTAGTGAAACAGACGGTCTGCGACCACTCTGTGCTGTGCAACAGACTCGCCAATAATGATAGAGTAGGTTTACATGATGCCACACTATCCTTCTCAATGACACTTAGGAAGATATAATTACCGCTATTACTTGACAATTACATGGCAATACCAGGCGGCAGACTGGCATTCAAGACAACAATTAGTGGCACCATGATAATACTTGCGATTGGCGTCTTGGGTATTTTGTCTCAATAGAATACGTTACACTTTCACATACACAGTGGAATCTCTCGAAATCGGACACCCTAGTCGGTCCCCAGCGTGTCCGGTTTGTGATATTTCACTGCTGTGGAAGCATGTGAACACGCAACAACATGACAATGCCAGGTGCATTCAAAACAGCAATATGTTGTCCCTTGATGCTTGATACAATATCATGTGCTTTGCTTCGTGGACATAATTTCGATAAAGTATTTGCCTAGTTCGTGTATGCAAGACCTATGCAGTGGATTCTCCCAGATGTATATTATTTATATAGAGAATAGTAGGTTAGTGCCGTGAATGGGAAAAAATATCCGGCAACGCTCAGGAATTTCTTTATTTCTCATCAGAAGTATATGTTGTGACCACTCATTTTAACCGTCTCGCCGAGACGGTTCAAATGAGTGGTCACAACATATACTTTGGTTCAGAAATAAGGAAAATAGATAGAGAATAGTAGGTTAGTGCCGTGAATGGGAACAAATATGTGTTGACGGGATACATTACAATAATACTATCGTTACAGTAAGTATTTCACGAAAATTCATAATCAAATTATCTCCATGTTTATCACATCACGGTTTCTGACATTGTTTATCAGTTTCGCATATGTTCTTTCTTGGAGATAACATAAACATTTTAGAATTTGATGAAATAAAATAGTGCAGTTGCTTACTATAGGTAATTTTATTGCATGATCGTGAAGCGAACAACAGCTTAATGAATGTACGATGCATTATCTGAGAAAAGGCCACATTACTCTATGCCCATGTACAATGAAACACAAACGGAAACCTGATTTTCTGAAACTCGGTGCATGTGCAGTGATGCCAAAACAGACGAAAACGCTTCGCATGCGCAATGAATCAAACACAGAGAAACGCACAGACAACACAATAACTAGTTTTCTGACAAACGTAGCGCAAAGCAAAACGTCACGTTTCCATTTGGAACAAAAACGCAGTCGTTACAGTACATGTCAGCTGTGTGCCTGTCTCTTGAATACTACACCATCATACCATATTGAACGAGCTCCAATAATATTTAATTGAAGCATGGTATTTCAGAGGCCTCTATAGTGGTATTGGCAAACAGTGTAGATCCAGATGAGCCGGCTCGTGACGAGCCGTCTCATCAGGATCTGCACTTTTTGCAAGTAATTTGTTTTTCAGAACAAAATACCATTTTCATAAATGGACTAGTCCGAAAATCATTTTGTGACGATTGGATCTGTTCGGAAATGAACATATAAAAATCAATTCCAGTTATTTAGGGTTGCAAGAGTTAAGCGTGATATTTCCGAGAAAGCTGCGACACCAGCAAGATTATCAAAGCTGTGGCAATCGCTACAAGGGATAACACAAAATCCCCCGTGACGCGCGGAAGTCAAGAAATGTGAAATAAATATGCCGCAAATGTGACACGAGTTCCAGACTCCATTTGTTGAATTGAATTAAAAGAGACAAATCGTATAACTGGCAAAGGAAAACACATAAATCCCTTATAATGTTACGCTGTATTGATATGTGGATGTGAGTGGGGAAATGGGGCTCATGGGATTTGTGACCAGTGTTGGTCTTGATCAAATATCAAACGCATGTAGCCTGATACCGATCTACACTGTGTGTTCGATATAATCATGGTGGGTGGTTCTTGTTGGAGTGGCGAACAGTGTAGATCCGGATCAGACTGTGCGGATGCACAGGCTGATCTGGATTACACTGGTAGCGAAAGGCATAAGCTACATTTTTTTCAGTCACAGCGACATATTACGACGCTAGAGTATAAATCACACCATTTTTCTATCGGGAGAAGGTCTCTAGCACTGAACAGTACATGTATTGAATGCATGGGTCCATTTTATATTTTATAAATAAGATGAAATTATGTACTTTCATTGGTCGAGAAGTAGTACCTAAAATAAACACGTGCATTGCAACTGCTTCTTTGTTTGTGTCATTGACTGTTCATTGACAGACTCCATGGCATAACTATGATGATATGGTGTTAAGTGAAAGTAAGCATTACTGACACACAATTACATTGTAATAAAAAGTGGGCCTATAAACTGTTAGAATGGCAATTCAACGACTGCAAAAGGAATATATGGGAATAAGCACAATACATGCACTGTATAGCAATATTGCAAAGTGGTATGAAGTATTATCAGTAAATCTGTTTGACAATAGAATCGTCTGACAGACTGGTTATAATATAAACTAAGCTCCGGTATTCCGACCCTTATCGCATCGCCGATATTGATTTCGTAAATCATTAATATTTTCCTCAAATGACGTCGAATGTTGACACAAAATTCAGAGCTCATGCGGAATTAAATTTACGGAAGATATTGCATTTTTTCGAAATCAATATCGGCGAAATACGGCGTTGCGATAAGGGAGGTAATTCCAGGGCCGGGTCATATTATCAGACAGTGTGAATCCAATTCAACTTCTATAAACCATATACTTCACATAAATATAGGACATAGCGACTCGTAGACGACGGACTAACATGGATGGGGTGACTTATGTTGGAATTATTTACGTCTAGCAAATAGAGAGCAATACGTCCAAAGGAGACTGAGCTGGCTACACTATCGCCGGCGTTAATCTTGCCAATATTTGGATTTTTTTATGTTTAAAATACCAGAAGATTATGCTTTAAATCAAGCAGCTCGATTACCTAGGCCTCACATGTGTTACAGCTCAGGCTCCGACAATCAGATTGCTTGATTGTGAGTTGTTATTGCCAATAGATGTTCAGAAACGTTGATAATTATGGCATGATTAACGCAGGCAGCTATGTAGTAGACATACTCAAACATTCTCAAAAATATGAGAATTACTTTCAAAATGTGTAGGTCCTGATGAGTTCGGCTCATCCGGATCTGCACTGTTTGATTAAACCGCTTAAGTGGGCTTTCGTTCAAAAGGGTAACCCTTTGAACCCGAAAGCCCGCTATATCGGTTTATGCAAACAGTGCAGATCCAAATGAGCCGGCTCGTAACGAGCCGTCTCATCAGGATCTGCACTTTTTGAAAGTAATGTTCATAATTTGGAGAAAAAAAAACCCACCCCCTTTTCATAAATGGACTTGTCTGAAAATATTGTGTGACAATTGGATTGGTTGCAAAACATGTCAAATCCATTCCAGTTACTTAGGGGTGAAAGGGTTAATCTACATGTAAAAAGCAAATTACGAACCTTCTTATTTGTGGCTGTTACTTTAGAAATGAGGATTATGGAAAAGTCGTGGGAATACTGGACGAAGGCCGGAAGGCCTCGTCCAGTATTCCCGCGACTTTTCCAAGTTGTGACTTTTGACCAAAGTGGTTCCTGATCAAATAGCACTCTCATGTAACCTGAAATCGATCTACATTGCTTGGTAGAAGCATGACAACGGGTGTTTTATTACGGAATGTCGAACAGTGCAGATCCTGATCAGATTGTGTGGATGCATAGACTGATCTGGATATACACCGGTCGCAAAACATATATGCTCCATTTCTCCAATTCCCTAACTCAAATGTGCACCGTGTATGACATGATCAGACCTCAAACGGTAGGAATTCCTCGGCGGACTTCGGAATTCCTACACGTTTTCTAGGCGCCATTGCAAGAGGATCCTGGGACAAAGTACATGTATCGAAAGACACTAACTAGCCTGTGCCCGGTTACTCAAATGCCTTAACATTCCGCTAAGCTATATAGAGAATAGTAGGTTAGTGCCGTGAATGGGAAAAAATATCCGGCAAGGCTCAAGAATTTCTTTATTTCTCATCAGAAGTATATATTGTGACCACTCATTTGAACCGTCTCGCCGAGACGGTTCAAATGAGTACAGACCACTCATTTGAACCGTCTCGCCGAGACGGTTCAAATGAGTGGTCACAACATATACTTTGGTTCAGAAATAAGGAAAATAGATGCAAAAATTGTATTGACTGGATATCAAAAATGTTTCACGGCACCGTGTTTCACGGCACATACACACTATATAGGTTACTCTGGTATGTTCTACAGTTGAACCTCTCTAAACCGGACACCAATACAACACATGCGATCTTATTTTTGATGCGTTTCTTGGTCATTTATCTAAGGTGATAATTCTGTTCGCGATCGCATATAGCAAACAGCTATGGCCCAGAATGATCAAATGCTAGATTTACAGTGACACCTCTCTATGCCGGACACCCTGGGGACCTCAAAGGGTGTCCGGTGTAGAGAGGTTTCAATGTATAATAGCTTCCACGTCGTTAGTAATAGATGTTTATTGCGTTTGCAACAAATGTAGTCCCAGGTCAGCCTGCGATTGCGCAGGCTGGCCTGGGTCTTCACCGGTTGCTAATGTAACAACCCCTCGTTTTCAGCTTGTGTCGGGAAATTAATTTGTTTGCGCAACTTATGGAAATTGATTGACGTTTTGTCATTTTCTGCCAAAACATTATTAAATATCCAGAAGACGGGAGACGTAATAGCTAAAATCAATCAGTCTGCTAAATATCTGCTGTGCCATTTAATACATTACACCATGTAAGTTGGTGTTAATCAACGAGTAGAAAAGGATGCCCGCAAACCGTTCCAAGACGGTATCGTCACGTATACTTGTACAGTCTTTGTATGTATTCCCCTTTTAATAAACTTCAGCTCCTCGTTGCTCGCGACATGAAAAGTGTAGATTTGTCACGTGAGATGCTAATACCGAGATCATGCCCACTATATACATCAAATGATTGCATGTACATACACCATGGCTAACAACAAGACATACAAAGAATGGTCCAACTACATGTAGTATATACAAAGTATAAACATAGCCAGGCCTGTCGCATGATATACAAATCAATGAATGAACGAAAAAGGTGCACGCCTGTCAGAAAAGACACATAATACACATACTGTAATACTGAACAAAGCTGGCTTGCCTTGTAACAGTATTGCACCAAAATGTTTCGCCGATGCGATTGCACCTGGTTAGCGCTGTGCCGCAAACATCCCGCTTACATTGGTTCCGTCACCGAAACATCACTAATGCCGTTACCTATCACACTGTCACATACATGTATGTGGGCCTGGCTGACTGGAGAAATGGGCTTTAGGCCTTTCACATGTGTGTAGATTCACTGATCCTGGGGCCCGATTCACTAAACTTCGTACGACTAAAATGTTCGTAAATGCAAAATTATGATAGTCTGTAAATGTCACATTAACCATGCTTTCTTGTAAACAATTTTTGGATTTACATTTATTGAGCATAGGCTGCATACGCAGCCTATGCTCAATAAATGTAAATCCATTAATTGAAATGTTCAGACGGTGCCAAATTTGCACTTACGAACATTTTAGTCGTTCGAAGTTTAGTGAAACGAACATCTGGTATGGATAGGTACATGTAATGTTTGTAAAAAGCGACAAACGTGATTTACTGAATGAATCGCAAACAATGCGTAGATGCGCAGGCTGATCTGGGCCTACATTGATCGCATAACCCATAAGCCCCATATCTCTCATATCAGGCTGCAGGAATATAGAGAATAGTAGGTTGTGCCGTGAATGGGAAAAATATCTGGCAAGGCTCAGGAAATGGGATGGGCGAGGCTCTGCCGAGCACATCCCATTTCCGTGCCGCGCCAGATATTTTTTCCCATTCACGGCACTAACCTACTATTCTATTTATCTCGTCAACACCTACAAATGGCTGTAAAATGCAAAAATTGTATTGACTGGATATCAAAAATGTTTCACGGCACCGTGTTTCACGGCACATACGCACTGTGTTGACGGGATAAATGTTGAATGATATGGAGCTACACTGTTCCAAACCCGATTGCGGGTCACGTCGTCATGGCGTCTGGCGTACAGGAATTCGCCTTTTTTGTCGGTATTGCAATATAAATAATAAGAAAATGGAGTTATCAGGCTCTCGAGGGAAGTTACTCTTTTAGTTTATACAGCAATCGCAAAACAGAGAAACAAATATACCCAAAGGAGACAGACAAGCCTAGATATTCCAAACTATGAAACGATTTACCGGACATATACAACAGGCTAATCACGGTATTCACTATTAACATGCAACGGGGTGCGCACTATACTGTCTATTCCACGTTTTGCTGCCGACGAACTTTTGGCCATTACATCCAAAAAACTATTTAAAAGTAAGTACTTTTTCATCAAAAACAAAAAAGCCACCCTCCCCAAAAAAGTTTATTGATTTTATTGCGAAAAAAACAACAACACTTTCATATGGGAATTTAACATGGGGGCTAAACATAGATTTTTTAATAGTTTATTTGTGGACAGATTTTCAAAATGTAACTTTTGTTTTCTTAGTTACACCATTTCAAAGCTATCTAGCCAGGTTTCGAAGTCAATTTCCAAACTTTTTCGTTTATTGACTCCTTCCCCACCTGGTCCGCCTCTTTTTCCCCCATGTTAAATTCCCATAGGAAGCCTTGGAATTCCTACGCGTTTTCTAGCCTTGCCTGATAAACTTGATATTAAAGACACTAGCCTAATATTCTCTATATACATGTACATAATGAATGCATCAAATGCGTCATAAGACACGCACAGCGATTAATCCACAATAAACCAAGCGGGACACATGTGCGCAGTCTCCCACACAGTGATAATAGTCTCGTTTTTCTTTGGTTTTGCTATATGACCCAAAGGGTTCCAGCTCAGATCGGACACAACACACAAATAGAGACGGAGATACCCAGAGAAGACCCGTGACCCATGTAACGAAGGAACAAAGGCAAAACACCATGATAAACACGCGAGTCTTCAGTGTTTATAGTATAAAATTGAATGAAAATTTGAGCTTTACATGTAAGTATTAACGCTCGCATATATTTTGTTTGGTAAATTGTTCACATGTTAATTTAAGAATTACCATTATCTTGTTGAAATACTTACATTATCTGAAATACATAGAAGATAGTTCAAACATGATCGCGGTAAACCTATTTGAAATACGGACTTCTCGTATTATTCAGCGTCCAAGGGAAGAAGTTTTTGTATTTTATACAACAATACCAAGCTGAAAACCTGTGATCTCGAATACGTGTACACTTTAATCCGCATTTAACTGTGAGTTAACTGTGATGGTGGCTTTTGACTTCTCGAACGAGATTCGAAACTACCGATTATACCCTCTGCTCGATGGAACATACCAAAATATGTGCTTATCGGCTTCTTCTTGCACGGTGGTTGCAAACAACAGTTGGTAGGTTTTTCCATCACCGCCCCGGTGATGGAAAACCCTATCATCTCTTGTTTACAACCAGCGTAGAATCCGCTCACCCTGAACTACCGATGTTCAGTTACTGTTCCCCCGTACTGGTGCATATTGGAAAACATGGCGATAAGTGCGGCGCTTGAAATAATGAATTGGGCGTCTGAATAACTGTGATTGATCATCCGGTGTAATCGCGTGTCAGATATACAACGGCATACGTACAAATTCGCGCGCTCATGAATGTTTTCGTCAGTGTATCATAACTGATATATTACAATATCATGTTGATCGTCAAACGTTTGGATTTCCATTTTGCGGTCGCGCGCCGACAACGTCGTCAGAACACTTTTCGCTGTGCGTTCATGTCGCCAATTTGAAGCGTCTAAGATACAGGAGAAATACATGAAGTGGATTGGAGAATAACTAGCTATGTCTAGAAAACAACAATTAGTTTACGTGTACCTATCGAGAGGAGTACCCGTCATAGGAGGAAATTAGTAACACAACATCAACAGCTGGGTGAATGCCAGACGCAACGGAGATAGTCCGTTATGTACGTTATCCGAAAACATATGTGCACGAAGCGACTTACATCTAATCAATTGGAAATCTTAATGTCAATAACATGGACAATACACCGAGCCATAATGTAAGTTTTTATTATTAATATTAAGTAAGCTGGTGTATCGACAATAGGGGATATTTTAATAGAAGCTACACACCACTCGCGAATATTGGACAAAACACGAATCTAGGTGTATTCCGTACTGAAGTGATTATTATTCCGTGCGTGGAATGAAGTGAGCGAAAACCGCAGCCGTGTAACGAACATTCCCAACAATTCCTTGTGTACGAAACATTTTTTTCTTGAAAACTGGAATTTCGTAAGTGTGTCTAATTAACTATTTGCGTCAAAACTGGGATACAAAATTAACTACACGATGGCGACATACGACACAATCTGGACACTTTGTCGCTGTGTACTCGGCTTGTTGTTGGCTGTCGTGGAATGCGGTGGCAACGACGACGCGAAACGGCTGTACCACGACCTCCTGATCCAGAATAAGTACAACAAGCTGATCCGGCCCGTGGGTAACAACACTGACAAACCCCTCACTGTGAAGATGGGCATCCGGTTGTCGCAGATCATTGATGTGGTGAGTACAAAGAACCGCGGTCAATCCTTAAATAGCCGGAATGAGCTATTTTTTTTGATTTACAAACGACTACAGTGAAACCTCTCTAAACCGAACACCTAGAAAATAGTTGTTGTTAATTGTATTGGGTTCACTGTAACTGATATCGACTACTAATGACTCTTCGTGTTAGCAATTAACAGCAGCATGTCTCGGTACGCTCATATACCTGAATGACAGTGGAGCATATCTACGCCGAACACCCTGGGGATCTCCCAGGGTGTCCGGTTAGAGAGGTTCCATTGTATATTTATGTAACCCGTTCAACCCTAACACTCTGGAATGAACTGTGCCATGTTAATATTCTAACCAATCCAATCGTCGCATTTTCTCAAAATAATCACATGGAAATTACTTGCAAATCAGGCAGATCCTGATGAGACGGCTCGTTACGAGCCGGCTCATCTGGATCTACATTGTTTGCAAACACTGCTATAGATGACTTTAATGTTGAAAAGGTTAATAAAAAACTGGGTAATTATGCCGATGACTAAACAATTGGTACAGCCTGTGTATATCTGATAAGCCGGCTCTTTACGAGACGAGCCCAATCGTCTGGAGCTGCAATTTTTGCGATGCAAACATTTACATATTGAAGATGGGCATACGGTTGACGCAGATCATTGACGTGGTGAGTAGTTAACCAGCCCATTGCTAGATAGTGTTTCGTCAATTGAACAATAATTCCTCAGTCCATGGTTTGAGAAAAAGTATCGTGTACATCGAAACCCGGATCCCGGGTTTGATGAAGTTTGTATAGTTGGCTTGCCATAATATGTTAGCAATGGATCATTCGTGTGTATGTACCAGCCATTCTATTACTCAGAACAGGGGTGATTGTCAAGGTCAAATCATAAAATATGCACAAACTGTGTAGATCCAGATGAGACGGCTCGTTACGAGCCGACTCATCTGGATCGACGCTGTTTGCAAACGTTGACAAAATATAATGGAAACGTGGTTGTTTCATGATAATTTTCAGGCTGTGGCAGTAATGCTTGGTATCTATTTTACCACTTATACTTACTGGAATGGATTATTTCATATTAATCTCCAGAATATTCCATTTATTGGTAAAGGGGTGTTTCGAAATCACTAAATACATGTATTTACAAACATCGCAGATTATGATGTCACAGCTTGTCTTATCTGAATATACGCTGTTTACATACAAAGAGTGCAATAATCGAAACGGTTCATGTTGATTGATGTTAATATAGGGCCGACATATTACAATGCCGTGGAAACCAGTTTACCTCTTAGTAATTGGAACGGGCTCGTTCATGTTAATTTGCAGATTAGATTATTCCATATAACCTAAATGGGGGTGATGTTGTGACAACAGCAAACAGAAAATTGATATAACGATGCGACTGCTCGACTCATCTGCATCTGCGTTTTTTTTTATCGTATTGCAAATTGGTTGTTTTGTATGTTAACCCTTACACTGCTACACTATTTCTCTCGACAAAAACATGATTTGACAGCACTTTAGAATCATGTCAAATGAAAATGATTCTAAAATGTTGTCAAACCATGTTTTATTGAGAAATAAGGCACAATATAAAGCAACAGCAGACGAGAATTGATGTGTCTAAGTGTTAATTGTCAGGGCCAGGTTGCTCAAAGCTTTTGTTAGCTTAACAGACTGTTAAATCCTTAACAATGTTAAGGATTTAACAGTCTGTTAAGCTAACAAACCTTTTGAGCAACTGGGCCCAGTCTGTCACTGAACATGGTCGTTGTGTGTAGTTACATGCAACCATTACACCCATCAATAACTGGAAGCGAACCTTTCATAGATTTGTAGGGGATTGTATTTATCAGAACGTGGATAATGTTAAGAACACAACTCCACATTATATATAACCAAACAGTGTGGATAATGCTGATATGGGTACGAGTCGGCTCATCTGGATGGATATACATGTACATTGTATGGAAACATAGACCTTCTAGGCAGTGTCTTCATAAGGGTCGAATAAATTATACAATGTCTAACATAGCATCATTGACACATACATGTATGCTGCTACAATAGCACATTTCAAGGGTCAAGACATCCCACATCTCGACAATGAAATACCCTAATTGCGAGTATACGGGCTGGCGTGTTTCAAGTGCAATTTCGGATCGTTTGCATCCTGATGAGACAGCTTGTTATGAGTTGGATCATATGGATATACCATCAGTATGTTTGCAATCCTTGAGATTAAATGATTAACATGTACAAGTATTATCTTTACCGGTACCTATACAATTCCAAAGCGGTGTAATCTTGTCAGTATTTGTCAATTTCTTTACTTCAAAATACTTGAATATTGTGCTTGATATCAAGCAGCTTGATGCTGAGCATGAGCTGTGCTACATTCCAGGCTCAGACAATCAAGTTGCTTGATTGCGAGTTGGCATTGCCAATATATGTTGAGAAACATTGATAATCTGGGCAAGATTAACGCATGCGGTTTTGTAAGATGGTTAAGGTAACATATAACTACAAGTACATGTATACGAGGGGTGATACAAATATACGTGGACATTTGCTAATGTTTGTTTATTACATGGTACAGAATCCTTACATTTTACACCAGTGTACATCTAGCAAGTGTGCACAAGTTGACATATTCATATGTAAATAGGCTTGAACCGTGCACATTATATGTGTATTTCTGTATCCATAGTAACGAGGTACCGACGCAACCCAAATAGTAAAATGCTTTGTTCTATGTTATATGACCTGCACATTCCGCTGACTGAACATCGGCTGCTTCTAGTGATTAGTCATATTATAAGGTTTGATCATGTCCAGCCGTGTGCAAACGTTTGCTGTGGCCCGAGGGAACTGTTTGAACCCGCGGCCCACAGGCCGCGGGTTCAAACAGTTCCCTCGGGCCACAGCAAACGTTTGCACACGGCTGGACATGATCAAACGTTATTGTTACATTCCCGGTGTGTGTAGTGATAACATGTACAGCGATTTGAAAGCGGTCGCTAAATGTTATTACGCAGAAAACGTCGTCGTCAGAATAACCAGAAACCAGTGCAATGAAACATTTTTTCGTGGATCTAGAGTAAACCACAACACAAACCTACCTTATACAGTGGGGTCAGCGTGTAAGTGCACACACGAACGAACACGACAGGTTGGTTCACTACCCACCCAAAGTGTATGTTGTTACCACTCAGTTGAACCGTCTCGCCGAGACGGTTCAACTGAGTGGTAACAACATACACTTTTGATGCGAAATGAGAAAAAATGCATGAAATACAGTGGGGTCAGCGTGTAAGTGCACACACGAACGAACACGACAGGTTGGTTCCAACCTGTTTTTTGTTCGTTCGTGTGTGCACTTAACGCTGATCCCACTGTAGTTGATGAAGCATTTGAATAATACATCATCAGTGTGTCGATCGCTGTTATTTAAGTGACATAAACGATTTTCAACGGACTTGATGTGCTTGCGAACAGCGTGTGTGTGTGTGTGTGTGGGGGGGGGGGGGGGGGGGGGGGGGGGGGGGGGGGGGGGGGGGGGGGGGGGGGGGGGGGGGGGGGGGGGGGGGTGGGGGTGGGGGTTGGTGACATAATCCAATTGTCAACGTAAAACGCGTAGCACCAATTAGGACTACGATGAAAACAGATCGACGTCCATTACGAAACGATTCATAATACATTGATAGAACATTTGCAAATGAGTAAGGTTTTTGTCAGATGAGTTCCCAGGTTACTGACGGATGCAGAAATAGAATGATGAAGGTATCCTCAACATTTCTCAACGTCAACCACAACGTGGCGGTCCGACGTCAGTAACGTCACAGGGTTGCGCCGACATGCAGGAGATGTATGTTTTCAATGCGTCAGTGTGAAATAATTGCGTAAGGTTCATGGCATTTCTAACCATCATTGAGTATCGCTTACTGTTCCGGATGTTGTAATTATAATTTCTGTACGACATAAGATCTTGAATATATAGCGAAAGTCCACGTATTATTTGATCACCCCTCATATGCCTCGTGCTTTGCGGAGTATATCGATCCAGAACAAACCCAGCGCTTTATTCAACCGTACAGATGGTACCTGCATGCATACTGTTTTTGTTATTATATTTTCCAGGCTGTTACCTTTACACATACAGTGTTGGTAACATTCATTTTCCTTTCAAACTAATCTGTAGCCTATTTCATCAACATTGCAAAGTATACTTTAGTAGCAAAGTATACTTTGAGGGAGAAATTTTCATTTTTTTTTTAAATTTATTAATTTTTATTATACTGAATTTATTACATTATCACAGCCATTTAATGGCTGTGATAATGTAATAAATTCAGTATAATAATTCTGCATACTTTTAATCATGAAATATATGCATTTGTTAGTTCTATATGAAATAATGCATTTCAGGAAAAATAAATGATTACTCCCTCAAAGTATACTTTGCTAGTAAAGTATACTTTGCAATGTTGATGAAATAGGCTACTGATTGGTGCCTGTTTAACATTCGATACATCATGACTTGGAATATGTTTATGCCCCCGCCACCGAATGGTGAGGGGGGCATATGGTGTTAACGGCGTCCGTCCGTACGTACGTACGTGTACGTACGTCCTGAAACATTAACGCTCGGGTAAATGGCTTATCATTTCTGTTTCCTTTCTCGGATCTGCTTCACATTTCACACACGCATTGCTCCAATGGTCCTCTATCGCCCTCGCTAAGCCCAGGGTCAAGGTCACAGACTTGGTGCGTTCGAAACCTTAGCGCTCGGGTAAATGGCTTATAATCAAATATGCATCGTTTTCCTTGGCTGCCAGCGGGGGCATTCGTGTGCCGACAAGCCACATTCCTAGTTTGAGTTGTTATGATATTGGATGCCCGCATGTATGTAATATGTAGCTGTGACTGGAGAAATAGAGAATAGTAGGTTAGTGTCGTGAATGGGAAAAATATCTGGCAAGGCTCAGGAATTTCTTTATTTCTCATCAGAAGTATATGTTGTGACCACCATTTGAACCGTCTCGCCGAGACGGTTCAAATGAATGGTCACAACATATACTTTGGTTCAGAAATAAGGAAAATAGATAGAGAATAGTAGGTTAGTGCCGTGAATGGGAAAAAAATATCTGGCAAGGCTGAGGAAACGGGATGGGCGAGGCTCTGCCGAGCACATCTCGTTTCCGTTCCGCGCCAGATATTTTTTCCCATTCACTTGCACTAACCTACTATTCTATTTATCCCGTCAACACCTACAAATGGCTGTACAATGCAAACATTGTATTGACTGGATATCAAAAATGTTTCACGGCACCGTGTTTCACGGCACATACGCACTGTGTTGACGGGATAAATGGGGTGTATGGGTTTTAGGACCCGTGTTGATCCAGATCAGCCTCTGCATCCGCACAGTCTGATAAGGATCTGCACAGTTCGCCATTTCATCAATTAAACACGTGTCTATCGCGCACGATATATGGGCATCAGGCCACAGGTGTGTGCTATTTGATCAGGAGCTACAGTTGTCACAAATCATATAAGCCCCATTTCTCCAGTCACAGCCACATAATATTATAGAGAATACTATAATCAATGGAGATCGTGAACACATGTACAACAAAATCTAAAGTCCTACATCATGATAAACATGTGCACAGCGGTGATGCTTATTCAAAGCGACACAGACATGAATTTGACGACCAGCGAAGTACAATCTCAATTAGTCAGGGCTATATCACGGTTCGTCCGTATGTACGGGGAGATAATCCGCGAGCTTTAGTGAGTGGATTATCGATCGTACATGCGGACGAACGTAATCTAACTGTGTTATCACATCCTCACGGCCATACATTGCCCGTGTACTGTGTAACTGCAGAAACAAAAGTCGAACATGTATCAAAGATGTGATAGCAAACACATAGCATATACACTATACAATGCAACCTACGACCGACAACGAACAATGCATCATGAACCACCAACAGTGCCAGCAGATAACAAACACACTAAAGTACAGTTCAAGAAGACATGACAGTAAGATCGGCCTCGGAACAGCCCGTGAAAACATAGTTTACGGGGGCGTTTAAACCTGATTACACAAATCTTCCTCTTACGTCACCATGATGTCTCACAGGGACAGACATATACAGTAACACGGCCGAAAAGGAAGCGACAAAACAGGAAGGCAGCGTGCAATTGTAAGACAATGGTGGCCCCCGTCACCAGTTGTTCTAGACAATACGTAGTATTAAATTGTTAAAGTGTCGATATTTTATATACATGCACAATTACTGGCAACTTAAAATACACGAATTCTTAATGTATGTCAAGCAGGCAACCATTACAGAATGTACGTCAGCAGTGCGCTTGGAATATACAATAGTATACACACTGATGTACAATATACAATAGTATACACACTGATGTACAATATACAATAGTATACGCACTGATGTACAATACAATAGTATACACACTGATGTACAATATACAATAGGTACATACACACTGATCGTACAATATACAATAGTATACACATGATGTACAATATACTATAGTATACACACTGATGTACAATATACAATAGCATACACACTGATGTACAATATACAATAGATATACACTGATGTACAATATACAATAGTATACACACTGATGTACAATATACAATAGCATACACACTGATGTACAATATACAATAGTATACACACTGATGTACAATATACAATAGTATACACACTGATGTACAATATACAATAGCATACACACTGATGTACAATATACAATAGTATACACACTGATGTACAATATACAATAGTCAATACACTACACATGATGTACAATATCATAGCATACACACTGATGTACAATGTACAATCATAGCATACACACTGTGTACATACAATAGCTACACACTGATGTACAATATACAATAGCATACATTTTACAACTAGATGAGTACAATATACAATAGTATACACACTGATGTACAATATACAATAGCATACACAGATGTCTATCAATGATACACAGTGACAATATACAATAGTATACACACTGATGTACAATATACAATAGCATACAACACTGATGTACAATATACATAGCATACACATGATATACAATATACATAGCATATAGATACACACTGATGTACAATATACAATAGCGTACACATGATGTACTATCATAGTATACAACACTGATGTCAATTATTCTATAGTATATACAACACTGTATGTACATATATAGCATACAACTGATGTACAATATACAATAGTATACACACTGATGTACAATATACAATAGCATACACACTGATGTACAATATACAATAGTATACACGCACTGATGTACAATATACAATAGTATACACACTGATGATATACACACTGATGTACAATATATAGTGGAACCTCTCTAAACCGGACACCCTGGGATGTCCCCAGGGTGTCCGGTTTAGAGAGGCTCCACTGTAAATCAGGCACATGAACACGGATAAACAGGCATGTGTGATTTTCGATCATGAAGAGACATTATCAACGGAGACAGATGACAATAAGCACATATAAATTAGACTGGCATAGCTTTTATGGATGTCCGATTTAGAGAGGCTCGACTGTACTGCTACAGTTATCTGCATGTATCAATCTACGACTGCATAACCATGCATATTTACATGTACCATAGCATATGCTACATACCGGACTCAACTGGATGGAACAGATAAGGATCCGAACAAGACGTATGCTTTTGTTGAATTTAATAAAACGGCGTTGTAGTCGAATGTTCTCGTATGTGGTATTTGTGCACCATGGGCCGTTTCACTAAACTGTGTACGACTAAAATGTTCGTAAGTGCAAACTGATGATAGCCTGTAAATTTCACATTAACAATGTTTTCTTGCAAACAATTACTAGATTTACATTTATTGAGCATATGTTGCATATGCAGCCTATGCTCAATAAATGTAAATCCATCAATTGAAATTTCTAGACGATCCTAAATTTGCACTTACGAACATTTTAGTCGTACGAAGTTTAGTGAAACGGGCACCTGCCTACTAGTACATGTATCAGCTCGCATGCAACTCTCGAAATAGACAATCTTTCATATTAAGATTTTGATTTTATAAAATATAAAATTTTGTCAGTGGATTCGAGTACATCTACTTCAAAGTCATATATATACTTTGAATCCACTACCATATTCAACATTATCACATGAAAACCTTTTTATGACGTGTTGTAACCCATTTCATAAATGTGATAGGACACACGTGTAATAACACCTGTATCCGATTTCAACAACATTGCACAGTATTCTTATCTAGCAAAGTATACTTTGAGGGAGTAATCATTAATTTTTCCGAAATGCATGATTTCATACAGAACTATAACGATTGCATACATTTGATGATTAAAACTATGCAGAATTATAGAAAATGGCTGTGATAATGTAATAAATTCAGCATAATAACAATTAATAAATTCATTCTAAAATTGAACTGTTCTCCCTCAAAGTATACTTTGCTAGGAAAGTATACTTTGCAATGTTGGTGAAATAGGCTACAGGTCCAGGAGCGAATTTGATTTCAACTCCATGCGAAAATAGTCAATGGCGTCTTCTCACTGAAACGTATCAGTTATCTTCAAGTTTTCTGCTATTTGGAGTGTGAAGTCATGAGATAAACATAATCTCAAACTCGTTTCCATTTGATATGAGATTTATGAAACTCGTCAGCAATTGTATGCACCTCGCCAGAGGCACGGTGCATAAATTGTGCGTGACTCGTTTCACAAATTTCATATCAAATGGAAAAGAGTTTTAGATCCGCTATATGTGTAGCCATTTATATCCCGTCAACACAGTGCGTATGTGCCGTGAAACACGGTGCCGTGAAACATTTTTGATATCCTGTCAATACGACCTAATCACTGCGTATGAATATATGCGGTGGCTGGGGTTTGCATTTGCATTTTAAAGCCATTTGTAGGTGTTGTCAGGATAAATAGAATAGTAGGTTAGTGTCGTGAATGGGAAAAATATCTGGCGCGGCACGGAAACGGGATGTGCTCGGCAGAGCCGAGCACATCCCGTTTCCGGCCAGATATTTTTACCCATTCACGGCACTAACCTACTATTCTCTATAATTTCCCGTTCTACTGACATGATACAAGAAGTTGCAACGTCATAATGCAATCAAGTTTCTACTAAGTATTTTAAACATTTCCTCGTGTTAAATCCCCATAGACCATCTTCACTCTTTGAAGATGGTCTATGGGGATTTAATATGAGGAAATTTTCCAATTGCAAAACTGTATGATGACCCTTGTACACATTCAGACAAATGTGGCGTATAACTTCATTCACAAATATTTAGTATGACTGAATAATAATTAAATGACACTCAGATGTGCATTGATGTTTCCACTTACAAGATTAGCATCGGGTCTGTTTGTTCTCAACCGTCTAGTAAATCATATCGCAGGATGATTTGAACTGTTTGTTATACGTTGTAGTGTGTCACCTACAGGCGCTGCCTCTATTGGAAACATTCTGGGAGATGACCACGATAAGTTCTGCTTTCGGTCAAATCCCATTAGTTATCATGTATCATGTATTACTTGTATTGGATGAATAAAATATTGTTTACAAAAAAAAAATAAAAAAATTCTAGAGTTAAAGAAGTTGACCTTTGAACCTTACTATCGAGTAACTCGATTCATGATAGGGATATGCCATTTTGTTTGCGGAAAATAATCATACATACTTTCTTTATTTGTGTTTGGAAGTATATGTCGTGACCACCATTTGAACCGGTTCAAATGAGTGGTCACAACATATACTTTCATTGACAAATAACATAAATAAAAATAAAATAATTGAAAAAGGTTCATACCCGTGAAATACTACACATTTCTGTTTCGGGACCAAACAATTAAACATAGCCTCGTTTCTTATGAAATCAATACACCCGTTTAATAAATATCGTATTAAATCATCACTCATTTAAGATCCTCCATCTATTAACGAATTTCTAATTCGATTTCGGTGAGCTACCGACAGGGAAAATGTAAATTACGGCGCTTACGATCACAGGTTCTTGAAGAACTGTTCATATTGTATTGCGGTGTTTATGGCTTATTTCGGTATGGTGGTTTGTGCGCATTGTCACCAACACACAATTTACGTCACCTCCCGCGAATTACACGTATAAGTACTGTAATTTACGTTGACAGTATAAAAGGGGTCCGATAGTTCGGAACGCTGAATGTGTAGATAATTGACGATTTATGTTGTGTGTAATGATTGAGCATTAGTAGTTGCACAAAACTATGTAAATTACCCACAAAACAACGAAATCCATCCAAATTCACCAAAATAATGACCGTCTCCTCAAGGAGTCGCCGCAAATCAGCTTGCGCATACACACGGTCTGATCAGGCCGTTTACTTCTCGCAGTTGAGTCACACTCCGTGATATAAATGAACAGGTTCAATATAGCCGCATTTGCAATCTATACTTTGTTTTGTAGTCGTGTTCGAAGATTAGCATGGATATGTTGACTTTGTCTTGCAATTGTAATGTTTAACAAGGTTTATGCTACCTGAAATATATATTCCTAATGTCCTACATTTTATTGCATAAAATCGGCTTTCACAGTTTAATAACACAGTGTAATAAAATTAATAAAACACTAGTGTACTAAATATTCAAATGATCCCGCTATAGAAAACATGCCAGGTAATCAGCACAGCTTCATATTATGATGATGCGCTTATGCAATAAATATAATCTAACATTTGTGATATGATGTGATTATGATGTTTATTAAACTCTTTGACTGTTTTCATAAGAAACGGCGAGGCTATGCGTTTAATAAATATAATATTAAATCGTCACAAATGTTAGATAATATTTATTGCATAAGCGCATCATCATAATTTGAAGCTATGCTGGTTACCTAACATGTTTTTCTGTTACGGGCTCATTTGTATATCAAATCATCACTCATATAAGATCCTCTATGTATTGCAGATGGTATCACATTTCTAAACGTTTGGCATACATGTACGTTACGCAATTGCATTGGAAATATGGCAAACGTTTGTAATGTTATTCAAGTAAGCGTTCAAATAGGTCAGGCACGGACGGACTCCAATAGGTCAGTTTCTGGTTTAACTCGCCACAATGTGAAACACATTTATTTATAGAAATTAGGAGAGAAAATAAATATTTATCGCGAGCACTTCCGTGGGGAATGCTAATCAAGTCTGCAAAGCGATTGCTGAATAATTTCTATATTACCGACAATCAATTGGACGCCATGACATTTTATTTTATTTAAAATGTGCGACTATGGTTTGTTTTTGCAGTTGAATCAAAAGTGCTGTCGCCGTTTTAATGCAATACACGTAACGCAGTCAATAAACATTATAATAGCAAGTAAAATATATTCAGTGAGTACATGCATACTCGTATATCCATTTAAGATATCTGATTGGCGTACGGTATTACATGTACGAGACACAGTACACGCACTGTAATTAAACATGATTGTATACACATGAATGAAACCTACCCGAATTATATGTCTGTAACGCAGGGCGACTTGTAAGTCACCCTGCGTTACATACAGAAAATTCGGGTTACATGGCACCTTGTTGTAAAACGTATCTATCCATGCCACATGTGTCTTGAGAATGTATCGTTTGTTTCCTTATGTATTAGTCTATGTTACGAACTGTGAGAACAAAGGAATATAATGTAATACTAGATGGAAGCCGATGGCGCACCATCGCATTTATAGCATTTGCTTAAGTCTGAAAGAGGGAGATAATCCTTTACCATTTCCAAGGGTAGAATGAAAATTCCAAAATCACTTTCAAAATGCCCATCTGCACACCATAAGGAACAAGGTGCATGATACCGTGGTTATAACAACAAAAACAACAACATTGGATGAAAGTGTTGAAATCTCGCCCACTTCAAAGTAAGTATTATTTGATATGTTCCTTAATATGAAACTGACTTTGATGAAATATGGCGCAGCAACGTGTCTTCATGAGCTGCATTTGGTCGTCCAGGGAGTTCGGCACAGACATATGTCGTTTTTGCGAAGAATCGATTTCCGTGTCTACCAACACGGAAATCGATTCTTCGCAAAAACGACACAGGTTTGGGCCAAACTACAGACCAGGAAATTGAGCTTAACCAATTTCATCAAAATCCGTTACCTAATACGGACAATATAAAATAATACGTACTTTGAATCGGATGGAATCTGGAAGTTTCAGTACTTGTTGTTGTTAGTACCACGTGACCATTCACCTTGAGGAAGCCACGCGCCGAATATCAAGTCTCTAGCTATTACGGTTGAAATACTTGCTTACAAGAAACGTGACGGACAAGACATACGGACGAGAGAAGGACGTAGTGACGGATGCACAACTGTAACGAAAACAATTTCTCCATTTATTTTTCCAAAACGTAGATATAATAATGCATATAAGTACATGCATGTGTACCGACATAGGATGCATACAAACAGTAGTTAATAACATCAAGGAACCATAACATTGGTAAGACTTCTGAAGCTCGATAATGGCTTAAACTGGCGCATATCTAATTAATGAGGCAAGTCATGTGGTTTTGTGAGTTTCCATGTAAAAACATTTACACAAACTGTGATATTTTCTGTACATGACGTCGAAAGTTGGCGAAAGTTTCATAGCACATGCGAAATTCTATTCCACATTTGCTCTGAACTTTTCATTAACTTTAGATGTCACTTACGGAAAATCTCATACATTTTGTAAAATTAAAAATATTTTTCTTGAATAATCTCTCATCTTCCGATGTATAAAATACGGTGTTCCGTTTAGGTCATCGCTATATCGTCATCGTACTATCGTAATATCGTTATCATAACATCGTGATATCGTACTATCGTCATCGTTGCATCGTATTATCGTCATTGTATAGTCGTACTATCGTCATCGTAGTATCGTACTATCGTTATCATAGCATCGTGATATCGTACTATCGTAATCGTAGCATCGTGATATCTTAATCGTGATCGTACTATCGTCACCGTAGTATTGTACATGTACTATTGTCATCGTAGTATCTATCGTACTATCGTCATCGTAGTATCGTACTATCGTCATCGTAGTATTGTATTATCGTCATCGTATTATCGATCGTACTATCGTCATCGTAGTATCGTACTATCGTCATCGTAGCATTGTACTATCGTCATCGTAGTATCGATCGTACTATCGTTATCGTAGTATCCATCAGTTGGCCCTGATAATATTTACTATCAACTGCTGAAGCATCTAACTCAATCTCCTTGAAATATTTAATACCATTTGGGAACAAGGCGTCATGATATAATGTAGCTAATCATACATCGAAAAGCCAACACAACGGACCCCTATCAAATTATCTTTTTGATAGCTTCAAAAATGTAAATAATTAAAAGTGGCGTTAAAATTAGGAATATTTTTGTTTTACATGTACGTCAATTTGCCGCGACGTTGCCAGTCAATATCGTGACGTTATTGACATATAAACTAGTGGACTGCTGCAGTGAGAGAATTGTTGTAGAGAGGAGGTTCGACTTCAATTTTCCACACCCCATCTAAGTTGTTCTGTTTTAGCCTCAGGCAAGCTCGTTAGGCAGCGTTCGAAGCCATATATATGCATCTAAAATTCACGGCGTATAATGCATTGTGTTTCAGAGGTTGCCACTGTTGTGACACTAGTTTGGTATCATTTCACAAGCTATTAGTAGACCACTACCAATATTATGAAGTACAGTGCAACCTCTGTACAAACAGCCACTCATGGGAAGACTCAAAACGGGCTGTTGTAGAGAGGTGGCTTCTGTATGGAGGTAAACTATTTAGCAAATTGTACCAATCTGGATATAAAATAGTGGCTGTTACAGCCAGGATGTTGCTGTAGAGAGATGACCGTTCACGGAGGTTCCATTGTATATAGCAGCGCATAGACTACAGGGGGCCGTTTCACTAACCTTCGTACGACTAAAATGTTCGTAAGTGCAAAATGATGATAGTCTGTAAATTTAACATTAACAATGTGTTCTTGTAAACAATTATTGGATTTACATTTATTGAGCATAGGCTGCTTATGCAGCCTATACTCAATAAATGTAAATCCATAAATTGAAATTTACAAACTATTCTAAATCTGCACTTACGAACATTTTAGAAACGGTCCACAGAGACGGTAACCGATAAATAAATACAATTTCGTATCAGACATTGACGTTGATAAAATGTATCACGCTCAATCCGCGTTCTAAAACTACTTACGCTGACGTTTGTAAAAGGTGTCGACTGACGTCACATGACGTACTGAATCATGGCATTGTGATGCCACAACATAAACAAGTCCAGAACAAATACTAACTGATTTGAAAGCACATAAAACTGTATGCCGCAAAAATATGCATTTTAATTTCAGCCAGCCTAATTTTGCTTTTTAGTAACACGGACGCTCCGAATTAATAACATCATCCATTTACTGGCACATCATGTGTGAGTATTGAGTCCAATTTCAGATAATAAATATTATATACATGTATGTATATTTATTGTTCAGTAAAGTCGCATCAATGTACATACATAATAACAATACATTTACACGTGCATTAAAATAGTACATTGCCATTCTGTGTAAGAATTATAAGAGACTACTATAGATCAAATAGCTACATACATATTACATTACAGTAAAATTGCGTTACACGGTTGGTACTGGTACACTAGTTTCTGTCACTGTGTGTATCACCTGGTTAAACTAGATTGGTCAGTAAGCGAGGCTTACGGAATACCCCCCGCGTGGGCCCAGGTACTCCTAAAATATGTAAAAATGTCCAAGTGTGTGGGCTTGTGACCTTGACTCTGGGATTAGCGCGAGCGGCATGAACGTGAATTTGTCACAGGGTGGTAGAGGTCCTTTGGAGCAATGAGTGTGTGAAATGTGAAGCAGATCCGAGCAAGGAAATAGAAGTTATAACCGATTTATCTGATGTTATGTTTTGTAAAGAGACTACCGTATAACCTCGAATTAACGCCCCCGGAGGCGTTACATTTTACAAAGGGGGGGGGGGGGGGGGGGGGGGGGGCGTTTATTAGCCATAAAAAAAAAAAGAAAAAAAAAGAAAAAAAAAAAGAAATTACCAAGGACCGCCAATTTTAAACACAAATAAGGATTTAAGGATTATTTGTGTTTGAAATTGGCGGTCATTAAATGGTAAATATTTTTTATTTATTTGGGGGGAGGGGGCGTTTATTGGAGGAGGGGGGCGTTAATTGGAGGTATACGGTATGTATGTGACGTTGACCTCGAGATCAGCGGGGATTTGTCACGCATATGAAATATTAAGAATTTTCAATGAAAGAAATAGAAGTTATAACATATTTCTCTGATGTTAAGTTTTGTAAAGAGACTAATGTATGTGACCTTGACCTTGGGATCAGCGGGGGTTGGACGGTAATGGATTTGGCACAGCATGGTATTAGAGCCATACAGGTAATGCATGTGTGAAATATTAAGAATTTTCGATGAAGGAAATAGAAAATTAGAACAATATTTCTCTGATGTTAAGTTTTGTAAAGAGACTAACGTATTTGACCTTGACCTGGGATCATCGGGGGTTTGGACGGTCGTGGGATTTGGCACAGCTGGTAGTAGAGCCTACAGGAATGCAATTGTGTGAAATATTAAGCATTTTATATGAAGGAAATAGAAGTTGAACAATATTCTCTGATGTTAAGTTTTGTAAAGAGACTAAGTATTTGACCTTGACCTTGGTATCAACGGGGGTTAGATGGTCGTGGATTTTGCACAGCATGGGAGTAGAGCCTTACAGGAATGCATGTGTGAAATATTAAGCATTTTAGATGAAGGAAATAGAAGTTATAACAATATTTCTCTGATGTTAAGTTTTGTAAAGAGACTAAGTATTTGACCTTGACCTTGGGATCTACGGGGGTTGGACGGTCGTGGATTTGACACAGCATGGTAGTAGAGCCTTACAGGAATGCATGTGTGAAATATTAAGCATTTTAGATGAAGGAAATAGAAGTTATAACAATATGTATCTGATGTTAAGTTTACGGACTAAGTATTTGACCTTGACCTTGGGATCTACGGGGGTTGGACGGTCGTGGATTTGGCACAGCATGGTGGTAAAGCCTTACAGGAATGCATGTGTGAAATATCAAGCATTTTAGATGAAGGAAATAGAAGTTATAACAATATTTCTCTGATGTTAAGTTTACGCGGACGGACGGACGGACGGACGGACAACCTGACTCCAGTATACCCCCCCACAACTCGTTGCGGGGGGTATAAAAACCCAAAAAAAAACCGTGACGTCAGCATCTTATCTCTAATACCATACTAATAAGCCCTTGTGAATAGGAAACAACTAACGCTAAATAGCCATTGTTAATCCCTATCTTAAAATAATTACGATACAAAACAGGTATCATGAACAAAACGTTATCACCCCGAGTACAGTGGGGTCAGCGTGTAAGTGCACACACGAACGAACACGACAGGTTGGTCCAACCTGTCGTGTTCGTTCGTGTGTGCACTTACACGCTGACCCCACTGTAACTATAAGTACTTAGAGGACACATGCATAAACAACTTGTGATGATAACTTAGTACAATAATACATTATTTACACAATACAATACAATATCACATGTATATCGAAATAGAGTTAAAGATGATGCTCATCGATATAAGAAGACACGCATTCTTTTCCAAATACGACGGCAGGTTTTGGAACATTCATTCATGATATCACACACTTTTCAATATCGAGTAATAAACGCTTTCTCGAACAATTCATTTCTAAGGTCAGAGTACAGTTCGCAAGTGAACAACGCATGCATTTCAGTTTCAACAGCATTATCATCACAAAATAGACAGTCTTCAATCTAGTGCAATACCTTTATGCGGTCCAGTTTCCAACCTTAGTCTACTTCAGATGTAAAACCGGAGTGTAGGACATAATACCCCCCGGACATAATCCCCCCCCCCCATGTTTTTTGACACAGGAGGACAAAATCCCCCCCCCGTCTAAAATGCAGGCAGGACAAAATCCCCCCGTCTAAAATGCAGGTAGGACATAATCCCCTTCGTCCAAAATCACAGGACATAATCCCCCACCCCGTGGAAATGCGGCCTAGGACATAATCCCCCCCCCCGTCCGCAAAAACATATGTAAATATGCGAGAGTGATTATGTAAATCCTGTATTTTAACATGATTGACGAATGAACTCTATACAATAAATAACAAATCAGGTATCGAGTATCTTTATTGGCACAAGCACATTAATAATTCAGCACACTATTAACCAAAGCACATATACTTCAAGGATTTATCCAAGAGAAACAGCTAACCATAATCTCACATTTCATCACAAGCAAATGAATACTGTTCACATTAATAATTCAGCACAATATTAACCAAAGCACATATACTTCCAATAATTACCACAATAGCATCAAGAAATCAATGATTCAAACAATTAAGATGAAAGTGACCGTAAAATAAAGATACTCGATACCTGATTTGTTATTTATTATATAAAGTTCATTCGTCAATCATGTTAAAATACAGGATTTACATAATCACTGTCGCATATTTACACATGTTTTTACGGACGGGGGGATTATGTCCTAGGCCGCATTTCCACGGGGGGGGGGGGGTGGGGGGGGGGGGGGGATTATGTCCTACCTATGATTTTGGACGGGGGGGGAGGGGATTATGTCCTACCTATGATTTTGGACGGGGGGGATTATGTCCTACCTGCATTTTAGACGGGGGGGGGGGGGGGATTTTGTGTCCTACCTGCACTTTAGACGGGGGGGGGGGGGGATTTTGTCCTCCTGTGTCAAAAAACATGGGGGGGGGGATTATGACCGGGGGGGGGGGATTATGTCCGTATCCCGTAAAACCGGTGTCAATTGTACGATATTTGCATGATTACGTAATAAAGAAAGTACGTACTTGAATGCTACCCATGATAAGTAACGATCATTAGTTCGGACAGAATACACGAGACTCGCTTCGACGAGACACGAGATACGCCAATTTGTCGTGTTAGTGGAGTTGCTTGTCGGTAACAGTGCATGCACCAGATACCGACACACTACGGATGACCTTACATATAGGTAAACTTATTTTCCTGCCGACGAACATTTGGTTGTTAAGCACATTAAGTCTAACAAATATTTAAAAGTCAGTACTTTTTCATCAATAACAAAAAGTCACCCCCCCCAAACAAAATTATTTTATGAAATTCCATCAAATATTGATTTTATTGCGAAAAAACGATTTTCCTATGGGAATTTAACATGGGTAAAACAAAATTGGAAATTGACTCCGAAACCTGGCGAGATAGTTTTAAAATTATGTAACTAAGAAAACAAAAGTTAGATTTTGAAAATCGGTCTACAAATAAAAAAAATATTTAAAAAAAAATCTATTTTTAGCCCCCATGTTAATTTCCCATTGGAAAATCGTTTTTTTACGGCAGCTTAAAAGAGACATGCGCAATTATTTTTCTATGTCGTTCCCACGACATAGCATCTCGTTACCACGACATAGCATCTCGTTCCCACGAGATAGCATCTCGTTACCACGACTTAGCTATGTCGTTCCCACGACATAGCATCTCGTTCCCTCGAGATAGCATCTCGTTCCCACGAGACAGGATCTCGTTCCCACGAGATAGGATCTCGTTACCACGAGTTAGCTATGTCGTTCCCACGAGATAGCATCTCGTTGCCACGACATAGCATCTCGTTCCCACGAGATAGGATTTCGTTACCACGAGTTAGCTATGTCATTCCCACGAGATAGCATCTCGTTACCACGACATAGCATCTCGTTCCCACGACATAGGTAGCCAATGAAAATGCAGCATAATTACCGCCATTTTTTCTTTCAGCCATAGTTGAATATAGTCCGGCAGCCAAAGGCCGATTTGGGGTTTTACCTTGTTTTGAATAAAATGGTTTTTTTTATTACTGACTTTGCATGTCCAGACCTTCTAGTTTTGAAATCCAACTGATGACAAGCTTATCACCTTTAAGAAATTTGCACAAATTCAATATGGCTGTCAAATAGATATAATGTGCCATATAGTTGCATTAACATAAGCAAATTCAGCAATTTAAGAGCGTAAACTGGGTGTATTTGACATAGTGATGAAAATTGGCAAAGTTAAAATTCAATTCCTTAACTGCACTATGGAAAAAATCCAAAATGGCCGCAAAATGTGACCATTTGACGTAATTTCACTAGTTCGTCACAACAAAGAGAATGCTTTTTATCCAAGCATATTTGCTTGGATATAGTCCTTATACGGTTTTTGAGACCTCACATGATTTATGCAAATGAGTAATTGTCGACCAACGAACGTACTTCATGCTTCATGATTCTAGCTACGCCACGTGAGAGAGTTCCAAAGCGAGCGGTGCATTATGAACGTGTCACTCACATTTTTGGCCAGCTACATTTTTTTTCAGCTACAGTTATATTTTTAAAAACAGTTTGTGATTTTATAAAATATTAACTGTCGTGTTTCATAATAAATATTTTGTTAGGAAGGTTATATTTTTAGCGCAATGATCGACCGCTCCACATGTAATTTATACGTAGTTATACGCCATGAAAAATAGTTCTGATAGTGAGCTAACATTATATTGTGTAGTGTAATACATGTGTTGTTAATTTTTCTGTACGACATTTATATTACAAAATGTTTATCTGATTTAATATAATATAAACTGACATGTATTAATTTGAGTATATTATTTTCACGCGCACTGATACTATTAACCTCGTGTCTCATGAAAAGTAGTTTCCGCCATTTTATGCCGACAAATTACAGAATCGTTTACATAGTCATAGGTCAATGGCTCGATAAAATCCAACATTGGACAGCGAAATGATGATGATTTAAAACAGAAACATTGTTTTTTGACAGTTACATACCGCATGCTTTAAATAATCATCTTGAGCCATCGATATTATTAATCATTGTCCATTTTACTTAAAACATCAACTAATCTATAATGACGTTTACACAGAAAATGCAGTACGATACACTTCACAAAGGAAACATTGTCTTAGAGTTTGAATCATTTTAGGTTCCGCCGAACGAACGAGTACGCCGAAATATATTTCCGTACAAATCCACCAAATATTTATTATATACCGTTCAACAAAACATGCATTCCTCAATCATTAACTTAAATTCCGATTAGTGTGATGAAATGCGACTCTCTATTATTTTTGTTGAACAATCCGAGCGCCTGTGATGGCTTCAGTTTATGCAAATTGACAAGGTCATTTCGCGCACCAGAATCGATACAATAATTTAATAATTCAGGGGTTGAAATTTCACTCGCCCAGCTCGCCATGGCGAGTGCTTTTTGTGGCGGTCGAGTACTTTCTACAGGCACTCGCCCAGTTTGGCGAGTGAAAGATTAGGTCCGGATTTTTTTTTTGGAAGAAATTGCCAATTAATTCCATCGATAACGGCCAACAAATGGTATTAATTCAGCGACCATTTGTTGTTTACAGTTTACGTCAATTTGCGGGAAGTAAGATTCAAGCAGTGTCTATGTACACGGTTACGGGTAGAATCTCTAGCGATTTTGAACACGGTCCATATCGGGCAAGTTTAATTCACGGATTATTTGTCGGCTTTACGCGGCCGGGCTAACAAATAATAGGACTGCGAGTATAGACTGATGTATATGCGGCCACATATATCGTCTCGTATACAGTTGGGTTAACGCGCATTTCAGACGCCGAACATAACGGCTTGGGACGAAACGGTCGGCGCCGGGTCCGAAACCATTGAATTTATTAATTAAGGCAGCACGCAGCGCATGCAAACATAGCCACTATAAATTAAACTAAATCTATGTCACTCAACGCTTATAGAAAATAAGAAGTGTGCAAGCCTCTGAGCAAATTCGCTGCTATTTGTTTGTTTATGTTCATTTAATACTTAAAATATAAATAACAATAATAGTGAATATGTCTCATACGTTTTTGGTAATGATCATATGTAAAAGTTTTTTTTTTATAAATAAGATGCAACATTACAAAAACTGGAAATAGCAATTTATTTTTAAAAAAAACTGGGCGAGTAACTTTTTGGACCTGGGCAAGTATTTTTTTTTTATTTTCTACCTACCTTGGTTCAACCTTGGTTGAAGGCCGTTTCTTGTAAGCTAGGCTTGTACTGGCCTATTTTAGCGACGTAAAATTGGATAATTGTCTTTGAAACTGGGGGGAGAGCGCAACTAAATCATGGTTAAAATGTCTGTACAATATTTTCACGTGTTGAATTTGCTGGGTCTCTTCTTCCAGGCGGAGTTGAGTGAACTTTTGAAACTATTTAGTTTGTTCGAATTTACACAATCACTAGGGAGTGCATTCCAGTCTGTGACGACTCTTTGAGAGAATACTTTTTGTCGCAACTGCGAAGGATTTCAGGACTTTCAGTCCTTTGATTATAATCTTGGGTTTATTGAAACAATAAATGTTTATTTTTGTAACTTTTCTGTGTAATTGAATAATTGTCTAAATAGCAGAACGCCAAAAATGGCCGCCAATTATAAATATAATACATTATACGTGCAATCGCATCACTTCATAAGAAAACATATATAATTGCACTCCGACCCTATCAGAGCAAATGTGCATACGAATATTGTATGTAGATACACAATGATTTTAGTACCTTAGGTACACACTTAGATCATTGTTTCAACAGGATTAGTCTAAAATGGCCGCCAACTATTTTGATATTATTGTAGCAATTAGCTTATATAATTGGACTCGTATGTCACATCTAAGAATGTAATTATACCAAATACTGGTATTAAGTCAAGATGATCATTTGTTTTCTTAACTTAATATACACCATTAGACAACGTTCAATAACAGAAGTCTAAAAATGGGCGCCGGATAATAATATAGTACATTCTACTAGTAATCAAATCATATACGTATAAATAGTACACTTGGTTATATACGTTGGCTTATTCAGTTTATTTTGGAAAGCCTTCTTGTCTTGCCATTCCACATCAACATTCATGCTGACAATATTCTGACACCAAATTATGTAATTATAACTTATATAGTGGGCGTTGGCAAGAATATGTAGGGTGGAACTTTACAGTAAACATTAATGACTTCCTAATTTGAATGAATGCAAGAGGGTTTCTTTCATACCATTGGTTCCAAACGCTTCAATGCTCAACAAGTTCACTGTGAAATCACGCGAATTGACTAACCTAGCTAGTACAAATGGAGAACACACACATATATATATATATATATATATGTAAACGGTCCCATTAGCGTTATTCCCATAGCAACTAAGGACTCCCACTGATATTATTACATTCTGGCAAGTTATTTTTTATGCGAAAGGTACATACATTCTAATAAAGGGCGGTACGTAAATGGTGATTTATGTACCTTTTAATATCACTTATCATTTGATAAACTGAAAACAATTGATATATATTCATATTTTTATTGATTATGTAGAGCAAATTATATTTGTATGATGAGATAATGTAATATTTCTATAACATTCTTGGTTTCAATGACAAGTCGGAATTCAACGTCTGACATGCATGTGCAGTTGATTTTATTACATACAACTCAATATGGAGGGCATGCATATGACATGTTAACATACGTAAATGCTGAACAAAGAAATCAAATGTAATCACAAATTCAATAATTATGAGAAAAACACTGATATAATGTAGAATAAAAATTATAGTGTGGACATAACTAATACACATATGAATGATATATACGACAGTCATTCCAGTTGAGCCACTACTAACTCACGGTAACAATAACTGTTATAGTCATTGCAGACTACAATACATATAGTACACACCAATATATACAACATGACAGCATTCAAGGTACAATGCAATGGATATAAGAAATACAGTAGTCACAAATTTAATATACTAATATGATAATGCTAAACAACGTAACTGTCATACCTTGCGGCTAGAGTATTTGTGCCATCATATCTTCTTATTTTCTTATAGTCATATCTACAATATTAACTTTCATTATTTCATGTATACTGTGTATTTCGTTTTAATTAGTTTGTCGTTATCGTATGATATAGTATTCGTTTTTGATTGCCTTGTATATTGATGTCCTTTTGAAGCTTGATGGCGAGGTAAGCGGGAGGTTTGCCAAACAGTTCAGTTTCAACCATCCAAGTGTTCTGTGTTATGCACTGTCCTATCCAAGGTGGCATCCTTCTTGTCATGTGTCCGTGTACTGTCCTTCATTGGGATTTGATTTTCCTGTTACTTTACCCGTAGTTCATTGGGGAATAGTTGTTGGTGTGCTTGTTCTACATTTCTTATACTGTTTATGTAGTGTATGCACTGTTGGTTTCGTTTTGGGACCGTACACCTCTGATCGTGGAGTGCATGTTTGTGCCGCGTTGAAGGTTCTGCGACCACCGAGGTGCGCATGTCATTTGCTTATTAGGAAGTATTTATTGCGTTGGTTTCTTATGGGTCTCACTTTTCTACTGTGCTATCTATTTTAATAATCATGTCATTATTATGCGATCGTCATTGATATACATTTGTAAACTATTGCTATAACAGTGTACTCCCTATAGAGCTGGACTGAACTTAATTATATAACTTAATTATTAAACGATGATTGCTATAATTTATATTTGGCAGCCGTCTTGGACTTCTGCTATTGGAACACGTGTCTAATTACATAACAAGGTTACAAGAGGACACAAGATTGACATAAATATGTGTTTTTTCTTTGTAATAGGTCAACGTGACATTTCATATTTTAATCATTACACATTATGATTGTCATTGCCAGGTAATTTATATCTGGCGGTCATCTAAGGCTTCTTCTTTCTATTGACACAATTGTATAATAGTGCATTTGAAAGTTCAAAGTTACATACAACGTTCAATGTGTCAATAAACCTGAGATATGTATACTAATATGCTTAAACTAATCAATAGCCCCAGTAATTAGTATGCAATTTGCGCAGTATAAGGCAACGTGACTTTTTTGTTAAATATTTGGCGGCCATTTTTGACTTCTGCTATTGGCACAGTTATTTAATTATGTGTCTAAGTTACTGAAAACGTTCAGCGTATGCCTAAATCCAATACATCTATACCAATTTACTACGATATGGCGCTTATATACTTAATTATCAGTCCGTTTACATTATTGTTATATGATACTATGGCTATATGTGGCGGCCATCTTTGACTTCCCCTGTTCAACAACTTGTCTACGAACATATCGAACGTACTGAAAGCGTTTGTTGTGGCAATATATTCAATATCAGTATCATGTTTGCTTTGATATAGAGTGTGAGAGTAGTTATATGTAAAATACGTTACATTTGGCGGCCATTTTGGATTTTTTCCATGTCACAGTGAATTGAATTGAATATTAAAAATGTTGACCGCTTATCTGATAAGTCAAGTAAATCCACTTTACGCTCTTAAATTACTTCAATACCTCACACGGCATACTATAACTGTCTGGCGGCCATTTTTAATGTATGCACATTTTTTAAAACGATCAAAGATGACAGAGTGTCATTAGCCGGATTCTGGATGTGGATGGCATGGACAAGCAAAATCGCCAATAACAAAACTATGTTAATCAAAACAATGTTAAGCTACCGGCTGTCGAACTAAAATGGCGGTCATTATGCTTCATTTTCATTGCCTACCTATCTCGAGGGAACGAGATGCTATGTCGTGCGAACGACATAGCTAACTCGTGGTAACGAAATGCTATCTCGTGGGAACGAGATGCTATGTCGTGGTAACGAGATGCTATGTCGTGGGAACGACATAGAAAAATATTTGCGCATGTCCCTTTTAAGCTTCCGTATTTTTTCGCAATAAAATCATTAATTTTTTTAGGGAGGGTGACTTTTTTGTTACTGAAAAAAAAATACTTTTAAATGTTTTTTGGATTTAATGTGTTTAATGGCCAAATGTTCGTCGGCAGCAAAACGTGGAACAGACAGTAGGTTATTTGCCTGATCAACGTCCATGTTATTTCTGAGTACCTATAGTCTGTTTCACGAAAGCTGCCCAAATTTTACGGCCATATAAACAATTCAAAAACAATATTTTTTTCGATAATATTAAATTAAAGGAAAATTTAAGAATGAGCCTTCTTTATATTTCGTGAAATTTGGTCAAATATTGATTTTATTACGAAAAATTGATTTCTCTATGGGAATTTCACATGGGGGGAAAAGAGGTAGAGGAGTGTGGGAGGAGTCAAAAAACAAAAAAAAATGGAAATTGACTCCGAAACCTGGCTAAATAGCTTGGAAATGATCTAACTAAGAAAACAAAAGTTAAATTTAAAAAATCGGTCCAGTATTTCTGAAATTCTAAAAAATTTCCCCATGAAGATGTCTATGGGGATTTAACATGGCGAAATTTTGTTTTCGCAATAAAATCAATATTTGACCAAATTTCACGAAATAAAAAGAAGGCTCATTCTTAAATTTTCCTTTAATTTCATATTATCGAAACAATATTGTTTTTGAATTGTTTATATGGCCGTAACATTTGGGCAGCTTTCGTGAAACAGACTATAACTCTAGTTACATTGCATTACATAATACAGTTTTGGGAAATAATTTTCATGAAAAATCGCACATCTTATGTACAAAATCACATGGTTCGTCTCATATGATATGTTAGAGTCATAATATCTCTTTATTCAGCGGGCCGCCGAGCTTCCTAATAACATTGATTACGACAATGCGAATGCCGCGTGATGGTGTCTGGAACTTGGAAAGGGTTACCCCGGAAGACCTGATAGATTGATTTTCTGATCTCGTTGATCAAAGAGCTGCCAACTGCTATGTAAACGATTATTGGTTAACTGGGCATGAAATGAAAAGCCTAAACTCGGCCTTGTATTAATTATCGTTCTCCGATACAGTCGCCGTGGCTGTGGATCTATTTGTTTAATACGGTGAAGATCCTACAAACCGGGGGCCCGTTCGTTAACTGGGCATGAAATGAATCGCATGAAGTCTGTCTTGTATTAATTATAGTTTTCCGATACAGTCGCCATGGCCGTGGATCTATTTGTTTCATACAGTGAAGACACTACAAAGCGGACAACCAACTGTGATTAAGTGTGAAGTTTCATTCACAGTTGTATATGAATATCGTACTTGTTCATGGGTTGCGCAGGGACCACACATGCCTTTGATAAACCGTTGATCATCAGGTCGTTATAAGTTTATAATTCCAGCACAAAAATATTTACACAATTCCCTAACATTTGATTGGTCCGTAGCAAGTCTCTGTCAAAATTTATATCCCAGTAAACTCCCATGCCGAACTACTTTCAGTAACCGTGAGGCGCAGTTAAAATAATTCTTAAGAAAACGGAAAATAAACACATTTTCTTGATGAATGTGTTTCAAATGCTGGAATTATAAGGAATGAATGGCCTTTTTGTGGAATTTATCGGGGATATAAACTTGGAAAAGTCGCAGGAATACTGGACGAGGCCTTCCGGCCTTCGTCCAGTATTCCCGCGACTTTTCCAAGTTTATACCCCGATAAATTCCACAAAAAGGCCATTCATTCCTATAATAACTTCTTAGACGCCTCATATGATTACTGATATAATTTCGTATTTAGGACGGCACTTGTGTTGCAATACTCATACATAACCGCCTGCGTTAATCTTGCCAATGTGTCAACATTTCTGAACATCTATTGACAATCTCAACTCGCAGTCAAGCAGTTTGATTGGCTGAGCCTGAACTGTAACACAGCTCAGGCTCAGTCAATCAAGCTGCTTGAATCCAAGCACAACCTTCAAGTATTTGTTTAATACCCTACGACCCGTACAACCAACTGTGATGTATAAGTGTGAGGTTTCATTTACATTCGTATATGAATATAGTATTCGTTCAAGGTTCTAGTCCTGAGCCGGTGCATATTGTTTTCCATCCGGTGACATGTGCATGTATACTTTCCGATGGGGCGAGCAGCGTTTTCTCATTGATTTGACAACATGGGTAGGCATGTGCTCATCTGCTACCCATTTTCATATCATTTGAATGTCAAATACTTGCCTTTCTGAATTGATCACTTCAGATACCGAATGTATTGAACACCGCCCATAACCTACTCACCATCACATAGAAGACGCATTTAACGCGGCTCGTTGTGCATACAAAATACATTAAAAGTTCCAACGATATGCATTGCCATTTGAGATCTAGACCCGCCATTTGAGACACGCCATGCGAGTTTGTACCTAAGAACATGTGATATTTGTCATGGTTTACAGAAACTGTGATGATTTCTGTAAATGAAGTCGAAAGATAACGAAATTTTCATAGCAAATGCGGACTATATTTCTGCATTTGCTATATGAAAATTTCGTCATCTTTCGACGTCATTTACAGAAAATATCGTACATTTTGTAAATATGTTATGAAAAATCGCACAGGTACAACATCACATGGCGTATCTCATTTGATTGTGAGATTTGCGACTTTTCATGCAACATATTTACAGAAACTGTGATATTTTCTGTACATGACGTCGAAAGCCGACGGAATTTGCAGAGCAAATGCGGAATTCTTTTCGGCATTTGCTCTGACAATTGAGTCAACGTCTAATTTCATTTACGAAATATATCACAGTTTCTGTAAATATTTTTCACGGAAAATCGCTCATCTTGTCAGGTACAAAATAACACGGCGTGTCTCATTTCAATTCCTAGTCTACATGTAAGTGAACATAATAATACTTCGTCAGTTATCAATAAAAGGATCGGTCAGCTGTTTCAGAAGCTACGATTCCCAAAGGCAATGTTACGACACGATCTTTATTTCCGCGTAAATCATATACCATTTCCTGTCTTCTCTGGAATTGCGACGCTAACTCTCTATATATTGTACTTAAGAAGAGCGGGTGTATTGTTTATCGCATTCCGTGTTATTTTATGAGGACACAATAGTTGCCATTGTCAGGCAAGGCCAATTTCATGCCCATTTAGATATTGGACCCTTAAGAGGAAAGTATTGACACACTCCGGTACGGGCAGACATCGGTATTGCAAAATAACACGTTGATGGTATCCGACTGTTGGTTTAACGTCGCGATTTTGCCGCAACAAAAGAAAATGGAATTCCAAGATTTGTCGCCTATGGGATTCGGTGAAGTGGAATTGTATTGGATATGCGAGGAACGTTTTGTGAAATAGAAATGTGGCTGTGACTGGGGAATTGGGGTTTATGGGTATTGCGAACAGTACAGATCCAGATCAGACTGTGCATCCGCACAGTCTGATCAGGATCTGCACTGTTCGCCATTCTCTTCATCATTGAAACACCGTTATGCTTCTAATACGCAATATAGATGGGAATCACGCTACAGGAGTTGCGCTATTTGATCACGAGCTACACTGGTCACACATCCTTTAAGCCCCCTTTCTCCAGTCATAGCCACAAATGAAGTCGGTGGAGACTTAAATAAGGCCGGAATAACGATGCAATCAGTCGATCTTTCAGGGTCTGTATAATCAGACTGGCAATCGTGCATCGGATACATATTATTCTACTATCCCACCGCGACCACTTTTTATTTGTAAAATAGAAAACCGAAAAACGAGACTAGAAATACACCCGGGACGAGTAAAATTAAAAAAACTAGTTTAGTCTTTGCGCATATGCAGTTTGATATGATTTATATACAATTTCATTTATCGTGGAATATGAGTATACAGCGGCCAACTGATATAAAAAGTATACTATTTTAAAGTTTAGTACATGTATTTTCTGAATACGAATATGATATGTCTTCATAATAGTTTTAACCCATGTTGAATGTACGAATATATGCAAAGCGATGACGTCAAACATACATAAAATTATTGCGTTTCTTTAAAAACTTGCATAATTTCACTTATTGCATAAAATGGGCGCTCGTAGTGTATTAACACAGTGTAATACATAGCATATTACACTAGTATAATATATATGTCAACTAGCTCGTTCTCAATGTATGGTGATATGCTTATACAATAAATATAATTTAATATATGAGATGTATTAAACTTATTGACTCGGCAGTAAACTCGTTTAATAAATATCACATTAACCCATTTTATGCTGAGTATACGCCATTTTATTTGTGGAAAATCCTAAATATTTTCTTTATATGTGCTCTGAAGTATATGTCGTGACCACCATTTGGACCGTCTCGTTGAGACGGTTCAAATGAGTGGTCACAACATATACTTTCATTGAGCAATAACAAAAATAAAAAATAAAATATTTAAAAACATTCATACCCGTAAAGGTGTATTCCGCATGTAGTGCATTAAATAATCACTCACTTAAGATCCTCTACACATAAAGTAGAATGTACATGTACCATTTTAAAGCTATAGATCAACCGTCCTGATGTCACGTTACAGGAACATGTATCATCGTGCTAAAATAGAGGTTGACTACATTTTCTATTTATGACCACAGCATGACACATACATGTACTTATACATTGCATCATCTTCTCATGTGATTTTATAACTTATCACATCTTTGATACATTTTCGTGTTTTGTTTCTGCATTTACACAGCACATGGGCAATGTAAGGACACGAGCATGTGATAACACAGTTAGATCACGTTCGTCCGCATGTACGATCGATAATCCACTCGCTAAAGCTCGCGGATTATCTCCTCGTACATGCGGACAAACCGTGATCTAACTGTGGCATAAAATATAGATATTATTTAGAGGTTAATACATGTACGTGGCTTGTTTGATATCAGCCTAGGTATCGGCCCGATGTAACTTGGCATCAGCCTGAGACCGAAGGTCGAAGGCTGATACCAAGTTACCGAGGGACATATCACACAAGACACGTATTAACGTCTTTATTACTTAGATTACTTAGATTACTTAGATATCAATTTCAATATCAATCATCCGGCAGTTGTGATAATCCTATATTAAAAATCTATACCGTTATCCATGATTGAATGATGAAATACGGAGCCTACAAATTTAAATTCCCGGCATCTGTCAAAATTTACGCAGCCGATAAAGTAAACATAGGCAATGCGCATTCCCAAAGGAACTGGTTTAATACGCGCGCGAGACATGGTATCGGACTGGAAACGGCGGTATCAGACTAGTAACGATGGTATCAGACTAGAAATGTCAGTATCAGACTAGAAGTTTCAGTATCAGACTGTGTATGTTATTGCTGTAGGCAAATACAGGAAATTCCTAGGCAAAAATTGATATGTAAGTAATAACCTCGTGTAAGACACTGTTATTTATTATTTCAGGATGAGTTGAATCAGGTGATGACGACCAACGTATGGCTACGACAGGTACGTATAATGCAATCCATCCAAACCAATAAGGCCGAAACACGACGCTGCTGTAAGGGCGGTAATACCTGGGCCGGGCTGACATACATGAATGGTCCCTGATGTAACTAAGAAAATATTCCAGCTTCAAAACTGTCATTCGGAAAATTTAATTTCCTCCTATGGCAATTCGTTGACGACCTGTCTCCGTGTTGTCAGAAATCTACAGACCGTTTCTATAGTAGGCGTATGGTATACGCCTACTATTGGAACGGTCTGTAGATTTCCGTAGAGCTTTCGACTTGATCAACATGTAATTGAATGTGTTCAAATTGGCAAAGCACTCTATCATTGAAGTGATCTGATAAAGTCACTTCCCGTATTAGCTCGGATTAATCCCGCGGGGTGAAACGTGATGGCACACTTCCGTTACTTATAAGTTTCCCGAATGTAATAGCAATACTGGACAGGCTAGTGTCATATTTATAATTATAAATTGTTGTAGGAGGCATTTAAGCGGTTGTGTTAACATCAAGGTCAAATGTTACATATAATGTGGGTTTTTTTTGTTGATTTTTTGTTTCCCACCTTCATTTCATTTGTCGATTCTACTAAAACTGTAAAGCGGTTATGTTAACATCAAAGCCAGGTATAAAGCCATATTGTGTAGATAATGTATTTGCGCGTATGTTAGCATCAAAGCCATACTATATATACGCCATAAAGTGTTTTTGTTAACATCAAAGTCAGATATTATTTGAATTCTAAACATGATGTTAACCTGTCCTTGTTATAAGGATAATGAAATTTCATGTTTACATGCAGTAATGTTCAAAATAAAGAGCCATACACACGAACTCGCGGAGACAAATTATCCCTATACAAATGCAACAAAAGTAACGGTTTCAGTTACGCAATATTAATTTGACATACGTAGTGCCCTACACTCTACAAACAATGGTGCATGATCGCATAGTCACTAAGACAAACTAGTTTACTAAAATGTTATGCCTGAAACGCAAGATTCATATGAATTCTACTAATAGCACGCGCTGTCAGTGCATTTGTATCATAGACGCATGTTGCTCATCGCATGACTTATTGACATTAAATTGGACGATGCTGTTTGGTAAAACATTATAGGAATGAATGGCCTTTTTGTGGAATTTATCGGGGTATAAACTTGGAAAAGTCGCGGGAATACTGGACGAAGGCCGGAAGGCCTCGTCCAGTATTCCTGCGACTTTTCCAAGTTTATATCCCCGATAAATTCCACAAAAAGGCCATTCATTCCTTATATTTCCAGCATTTGAAGTAAATTCATCAAGAAAATGTGTTTATTTTCCGTTTTCTTAAGAATTATTTTAACTACGCCTCACGGTTACGGAAAGTAGTTCGGCGTGGGAGTTTACTGGGATATAAATTTTGGACAGAGACTTGCTACGGGCCAATCAAATGTTAGGGAATTGTGCAAATATTTTTGTGCTGGAATTATATTTTAATGACAACATGTTACATGTATAACGCTGTATATTTTATGAAAATAGTAACTTAAACTACGGACAAGTACTTTGGTGGTGCATGCAAATTACAATCACACAACTATGATTGTTTGTTTGTTTGTTTATTGGTTTTTAGCGGCCTGTTAACAGATAAGGTCATGTAAGGCCGGGCAAACGGGTTCGATCCCGTTTTAACCTGCTGCATTGGGGGTAAGATCCCAAAATCAGAACGGAATATTTACATCGCGAACAAATATATTCAGCCCTGAAATTAGAATAACCTGACCTGGTGCCAGGCCCATACCACACCAAAGTAACTTGGCCCTTTCCCCTAAAATAGGATTACGAATAATCGTAATACTCACATAAGGGGTATAACCAGATTCAACTGTCACAACTTTGTAACATATGCGGCCAGTTTACACAGACAAGTCTGAAGTTTGGTCATTGCTCATACGATTTGCAATTGAATAAATATTGAATTCGTCAACAGCCTGTGTGTGCCTACTTATCATCGATTATCTTGGCCCCCTTGATAGTGTCTCGTAATTTAAATTAATAGACACAGTTAACAGTGCAGTAAACTCGTTTATTGCATTAACTACGACTCACAAATTCAGGCAACCAGTGGCCCGTTTCACTAAACTTCGTACGACTAGAATGTTCGTTAGTGCAAAATTTTGATAGTCTGTACATTTCACATTAACAATGTTTTCTTGTAAACAATTATTGGATTTACATTTATTGAGCATAGGCTGCATGCAGCCTATGTTCAATAAATGTAAATCCATCAATTGAAATATCCAGACGATCCTAAATTTGCACTTACGAACATTTTAGTCGTACGAAGTTTAGTGAAACGGGCCACAGCTTTGCATTGACAGAATATGTACTGACTAGAAACATAGTATCGTATCAGGCGTGCATTGACCTGACACGACTATCCGGGTTGCAATTACATGTATTTGAAAATTGACGTTTAATTGTACTGACGTTTCATTTTATTTGAACGACGTCACATGACCTTACCGAATGACGTCAGTGTAATGATTCAACGTAACCAAGTCCGCGCTCTTTTCAACGAAAACTAGTTTATATTTGATCATCGGCTAGCATAACAGGTAACCTGATAAATAGATTACCGGCCTAGCGTCTGTTGATATCAAGTTTACCAGGCTCGGCTCGGAAACGGTATGAATTTCTCGGCGAACCTCGAAATTCCTACTCGCTTCCTAGCCTTGCCTGATAAACTTGAAATTAAATGACACTATGATATTATCTATACACGTATATAACGCATTGTATTGCGTTTTTGTGTCAGAGCAGTATTATGCGCACTGAACACACTAACCCAAAACATTCGGTCTGTAACGCAGGGCTACTTAATATGAGACACGTCATGCTATTTTGTATCTTCGGATATCTGCGTAATTTCATTAATTGCGTTTACAAAATTTACAATATTTTTCATAAATAAAGTCAAAAGTTGACAAAATATTCGGAGTACATGCGAAATATAATTTCGTATGTACTCTGAAAATTTTGTCAACTGTTGACGCCATTTACGGAAAATATTGTAAATGTATTTCATGAAATTACGCAGTTGTGCGAAGGTACAAAGTAGCATGGCGTGTCTCAATTATGTAAGTCGGTCTGCGTTTCAGACACAAAATCCGGGTTATAAACATACCAAATAGTTATCATAACGGGGCTAGATCGGTTCTCCACCTCTGGCGATGCCTTTGGATATTTGATTATGAAAAAGGAACACGCCAGTAAAATATTACTCCCTTTGATTACGAGGATCTGCGAGTCAACACGTAATTCGGGCAATGTGATTGAGTAGCGGGATAGATTTTCAAAACGGCATCAATCTTAATAGACCTAGAAGACATTCGATGTACGTGTCAGAAAGAACAAATCATGTATCAAATTAACTCCGAATAAACAATCAGTTGGGTGTGATAAATCATCGTGCCTGTACATATTCGCCGTCGGTCGATATACGATATGTCATGCCGATACCAGCCGTCAACAGGGCTCATTACACAACAGCCTGCGTTTATCTTTCTCAGAGTTTCAACGTTTTGTAGCATCTCATGGCAATCTCAACGTGCAATCAAGCAGTTTGATTGATTGAGCCTGAGCTGTAGCACAGCTCAGGCTCAGCTAATCAAGCTGCTTCATTTCAAGAAGCACAATTTTCAAATATTTTGAAATGTAATAATTGACACATATTTGCAAGATTAACGCAGGCGGTAGTTAAGTGTATTTGCCAACGGTCGATATACGATATGTCATGATGTGAGCCGCAACAGACTCAGTGGAAGGTCATATGTGTGGCTGTGACAGGTGAAATGGGGCCTTTGGGATTTGCGACCAGTGTCGCTTCTTATCAAATAACACACTTATGTACATGTAGCCTGATAACGATCTATATCGCTTGTTAGAAGCGTGACTGGCGTTTCATTGTGAAATTGCGAACGGTGCAGATCCTGGCCAGACTGTGCGGATGCACAGGCTGGTTGGATCTACACTGCTCGCAAAACCGATAAGACCCATTTCGTCACAGCCATATATTTCCTATTCTATCGTCCATTGTACGCAATTGTGTGGAATCCAGTATACGTCAATGTACATCAATGCGTCGACTATATATTTAATTACTGAGCATATTGACTGTATACTGATTATTAATACACGTACTTCGAATACTTGTCGTAGTTGATATTACTGCATTTGAAAAGGCAGAACTTGCAAAATTGAGAACGTACCCAATGGCGACCAATGAACGCACAAAACAAAATGCAACACAACACGTGTTGTCGTGTATCATAATAGTAAAATGAGAAAACATCATGTGATTTTGTAGCTAAGAAGATGTGCGATTTAGCATGATACATATTTACAGAAATGGTCATAGTATCTGTCAATGACGTCGGAAGTTGACGAAGTTACAAATAGCAAATGCGGAACCCTATTCTGCACGTGCTATGAAAATTTCGTCAACTTTCGACGTCAATTACAGAACCTACCACATTTTCTGAAATAGTTTTCATGAAAGATTCCACATCTTCTTACTAGGTACACAATCGTATGGCTGGTCTAATACATGTACATGTGCTACTATTACTAATTCCATATACTACAGATATTATTGGTGTTTACATGTATGTCGCTTCGCTGCGTGAACATAATTGTATACGTTGCAGGTAACAAATGGTATACATGTAGAAAGTAATACAGCTACCACATACAGAGCCGCCTGCGTTAATCTTGCCCAGATTGTCAAACATCTATTATCAATGCCAACTCGCAATCAAGCAATTTGATTGTCTGAGCCTGAGCTGTAGCACAGCTCATGCTCAGCCAATCAAACTGCTTGATTTCGGAGCAGTATGTGAGATGACACGGTGGTCGCAAGATCGGATACGTGGGTTTTCTCCGGGTACTCCGGTTTCCTCCCACATTAAGGACCGCCCTTTCGCTTCCATATACATTGTATGCCGTATTATGTGCTTTCGCGTTTGTTTGTTATCGTTGTAAAATAAATAAAGTTGCAAAACAAGTATTTTCAAATAAGAAAGTGACAAATTTTGTCACTTTCTTATTTGACAAATTTGTCACTTTCTTATTTGACAATACTTTTGTTAAACTATTTAATATTGGCAAGATTAGCGCAGGCGGTAGTGTAACCTCGTGTCTCTCTGCCCGTGCTGCCAGGAATGGTCGGACAACAATCTGGTATGGCAGCCATCCGAGTATGGCGGTGTGGACCGCCTCTATGTGCCGTCAAAACTCCTTTGGCTGCCGGACATTGTACTGTACAATAAGTATGATATACATCCAACCGAGGCGGCGTCATCTAGGGTATGGGAAGATCAAATCAGTGCCTCAGTATACTAAAAGGGTCTTCTTTTAGTCACCATTTAATATGATATTATTAAGAGTTTACTGATTTCATATGGAATATGGAAAAAAAACTCGGCTCGGCTCGGTTTCTTATGAAATCAGTCAACGAGTTTCATTGTTTTTCTATTTATATGAGATCACTATAGAAAACATATTACATGTACTTGATCATTACAATTTCAATGCATGTGATGTACCTATGCAATAAATACAATCTAACATTCAAACATGTGCGTTTATTTAATTTCTATGTATATAGAGAATAGTAGGTTAGTGTCGTGAATGGGAAAATATCTGGCAAGGCTTAGGAAACGGGATGGGCGAGGCTCGGCTCGCCCATCCCGTTTCCGTGCCGCTCCAGATAGTTTTCCCATTCACTGCACTAACCTACTATTCTATTCTATTTATCCCGTCAACACCTGCAAATAACATTAAAATGCAAAAAATACCCCAGCCGCATCCTCAAAATCGGAGAATCGACTAGTATGACAACCGCACATATGCATACGCAGTGATTAGGTCGTATTGACAGGATATCAAAAATGTTTCACGGCACCGTGTTTCACGGCACATACGCACTGTGTTGACGGGATAAAGTTGTATATTAAATCAATACAAGTTTTCAAATGTTAGATTATATTAAGTCGATAAGATGCACATCACTATGCATTGAAACTTTAATAATCAACTACATGTCGCATGCATGCTTTGTATAGCGATCTCACACACTGGTGTATTATGAAAATACAACATTATGCAAATATATGACAAGTAAATAGAAAATAGTCGTGGTATAATATTACACACGTAGTAAACTACATAATTAATGAATATACGAATCTGATGGCAATGATTTTATCTCCCTTTACACTAGAATGATAATTATGTTAACATGCATGTTCGAGTTTGTAAGTCAATGTGCTGCAGTCGACCTTTAGAAAGGCACCATATTCGAGGGGGGACCAGTAGCCTATTTCACCAACATTGCAAAGCATACTTATCTAACAACGTATACTTTGAGAGAGAAATTTTAAATTTTAGGATAAATTTATTAATTTTTATTATACTGAATTTATTACATTATCACAGCCATTTTGGCTGTGATAATGTAATATATTCAGTATAATAATTATGCATATCATCAAATATATGCGGTCGTTAGTTCTATATGACATAATGCATTTCGGGAAAAGTAAATGATTACTCCCTCAAAGTATACATTGCTAGAAAAGTATACTTTGCAATGTTGGTGAAATAGGCTACTGGAAGCATTTGCACGTTACAAGTTATACCGCACACTAATGTCTGTTTGAATTAAAATTGCCCACATTTTACGGTTAAATATATATTACAACAACAATAGTTTTTACTGCTATTGAAAATATTAAATTAAGAATTAACCCGTTTGTCATTTCATGATTTGTCAAATATTAATTTTATTAGGAAGATAAAATTGCCCTATGTTACCTCCCCATATACATCTTCACATGTCTATTGGGATTTTACATTGCGAAAATGTCAAGACATACGTTTCTAATTTAAAAAAAATACTGGACCGATTTTCAAAATTTAACTTCTGTTTTTCTGTAGAAAGTTAATAATATACCTCGTATAGTGTGCATAATGATCAACTTATGGCTGTAATGCTTCAGTAACGAGTTTATCGTCCATGCATGACCATTGTCGATGCATACATGTTTGTGTTATTACATGTATTAGTGATATGCATGCACATAGTGTCTGTTTCACGAAACTGCCCAAATTTTACGGCCATATAAACAATTAAAAAACAGTATTTGTGTCGATACTATTAAATTAATGGAAAATTTAAGAATGAGCCTTCTTTTTATTTTGTGAAATTTGGTCAAATATCGATTTTCTAATTTATGACATGAGCCTTCTTTTTATTTTGTGAAATTTGGTCAAATATTGATTTTATTGCGAAAAAACAATTTCCCCATGTTAAATCCCCATAGACATCTTCACAGAGTGAAGATGTCTATGGGGATTTAACATGGGGACATTTTTTGAATTTCAGAAATATTGGACCGATTTTCAAAATTTAACTTTTGTTTTCTTAGTTAGATCATTTCCAAGCTATCTAGCTAGATTTCAGAACCAACATACATTTTATTCGTTTTTTCAACTCCTCCTCCTGGTTCTCCACCTCTTTTTTCCCCATGTTAGATTCCCATAGATAACTCATTTTTCGTAATAAAATCTATATTTGACCAAATTTCACGAAATAAAAAGTATGATCATTCTTAAATTTTGCTGTAATTTAATATTATCGAAAAAAATATTGTTTTTGCATTGTTTATATGGCCGTAAAATTTGGGCAGGTTTCGTGAAACAGACTAGTCCACTGTATTTGGGATGGATAAACATCACCATTTAGACCATTTATACACCGACATGCATATTCATGAACATGTAAGGCCATACGATGCACTTTTGTTCTCGGAGTCCAGATACAACCGTTCCAGAAATATCACTGCATGTCAGGGGCCCGTTTCACTAAACTTCGTAGGACTAAACTGTTCGTAAGTGCAAATTTAGAAATGTCTGGAAATTGAAATTGATGGATTTACATTTATTGAGCATAGGCTGCCTTTGCATAGTTTTGCATTAACGAACTTCTTAGTCATACGAAGTTTAGTCAAACGGGCTCCTGGCGATTGTATGCGTCTGAAGAGGTTACAGTACAATAGTAACTGTATTAAACATATATGTGAAAAACATGTTAAATTGGCAAGGAAAGTGCATCTGGCGAAAGAAATCAGAAACGAAAATCTCATAGAAAATACATATACAAACTCCTTGTCTGAGAACCAATTTACTTTTGTATGGCCGAAGTAATTAAATACATTTTTACATCCACATATATGTTTACAGTACAACATGACGTAAAAGAGAATGCATGCGTGCTACGTAGCATGTTATTCTTCTAATGTGACATTTCATTTTTATTTGTGGCTGTCATTGGAGAAATGCGGTTTATGGGATGTGTGACCAGTGTAGCTCCTGATCAAATAACATACTCATGTAGCCTGGTAACTATCTATATTGCTTGATAGAAGAAGCATGACATGACGAACGGTGCATATTCTGATCAGACTGTGCGGATGCACAGGCTGATCTGGATATACACAGGTCGTGAAAACCAATACACCCCATTTATCCATTCACAGACACATATGGGTACATGTACCGGGTACGTGCATGTCTATCGTTGTCAAAGTCGTGAACTGCTTGCTCAGAGGTTGTCACCTCTGGAATCATAACAACCACATTATACCGACTTTCTCTGCTGGCGGTTGCCCGTTTGCTGCCTTAGTGTGTCAGTAAATTAATTACATAACAATCAAGGTGCATGGTCACATGGTTACAACAACAACAACGTCGCCCACTCCAAAGTAAGTATTATTTGATATTTTCCTTAATATGCAACGGATTTTGATGAAATATGGCGCAGCAAACGCGTCTTCATGAGCTGCATTTGGTGGTCTATGAAGTTTGGCACAGCCTTATGTCGTTTTTGCGAAGAATCGATTTCCGTGTCGGAGACACGGAAATCGATTCTTCGCAAAAACGACAGAAGTTTGAGCGAAAATAAAGAGATATTGAAACGGTACTTGTTGTTGTTGTTAGTACCACGTGATCATACACCTTGACAATGTAGTTGTATATATGAATATATGTTGTCCTGGATCAGGGCATATATACAACTTTCTTAGGAGATGCTCGGAACTCATATGCGGCTGTGACTGGAGAAATGGGGCTTATGGGATTTGTGACCAGTGTAGCTCCTGATCAAATAGCACTGTTCTGTATCCTGATAACAATATGTATTGCTTGTTAGAAACATGGCGGGTGTTTCACTGGTGGAATTGCGAACAGTGCAGATCCTGATCAGACTGTGCGGATGCACAGGCTGATCTGGGTCTACACTGGTCGCGAAATGCATAAGCCGTATTTCTCCAGTCATATCCACATATTCGAAATCCTGCAGTTCTAGAACTCAACCTCGACTAATGGAACTCCTAAGTTCGGGGACTGCGTCGTGATAGTTAATAACATTATTAAATTTTGTACGAAAAAGAAAAACATACGTACGAAGATTTCTATACAATGACTTCACATTTTTAAATGTGATTCATTACTGTTACCTGTACTTTCATACACATGATGTACATGTAGTCCTTAAATGTGAACAAAATTACAATCTCATGCGTTTAAGAATGGGTGAACACTGTCGTCTGTGGTTACCTATATTATGTGGCTTTGACTGACGAAATGGGGCTTATGGGCTTTGCGACCGGTGAAGATCCAGACAGCCCGTGCATTCGCACCGTCGGATCGGGAATTGCGCTGTTCGCCATTCCAACAATAACACACCCGGCATGCTTCTAACAAGCAACATACATCGTTACCAGGCTACAGGCGTGTGCCATTTGATCAGGATCTACACTGGACACAAATCGGATAAGCCCCATTTCTCCAGTCACAGCCATATATATGCTTCGTTAGTTCCAGTAGTAGATTCGTTAGTTGTGCGACACCACCGCCGCGATAATCTCGTTGAGTGAAATATGTGTAAATGTGTTTATTACAATATACTTGAATATTGAGATCGAAACCAAACGGCTTGATTGGCTGAGCCTGAGCTGTGCTACAGCTCAGGCTCAGACAATCAAACTGCTCGATTGCGAGTTGATATTTCCAATAGATGTTCAGAAACATTGATACTTTTCTCAAGACTAACGCAAGCGGTAGAGTAATATTTTTAGTGGAGTGCTGTTCGGTAAAAGTGCGTGTTCCGGTTACGAACAGAACAAACACCGTGACCTTAGCAGAGCTTCCAGTAACCAGTTATGCCAGGCGTCATTCGTTTCCTCCATGGGAGCAAGATTAACATTTTCACCCCTAACTATCTGGAATGGATTTTGATATGTTAATTTTGCAGCCAATCCAATAATCACAAAATCTTCAGACTAGTTCATTTATGAAAAGGGGGTATTTTTGTTTTATCTCAGAGATATGAAAATTACTTTCAAAAAGTGCAGAGTCCTGATGAGACGGCTCGTTACGAGCCGGCTCATCGGGACCTGCACTGTTTGCATAAACCGCTATAGCGGGCTCTCGGGCTCAAAGGATTAACGCAGGCGGTGGTGTATTCATTGTCCGTCTGTATGGATGTCGTCCTGGTGTTTAGGAATGGGTGGACACGGGACTGCAGTGGGACCCCCGGGAATATGGTGAGATAGACAAACTGGAGGTCCCCTCCCAGAACATATGGTTGCCCGACATCGTACTGTATAATAAGTAAGTATGCATGGCCAGTACAAGTATGTCACGTGCAAAACAGTATCCGCCGCTCGCACTCGTATAAATGGTTGCTCAGCTTGTTGTTTTCTTATTTCCGTACGTTTTCTATACCGTTTTATCCGTCAATTTGTGGTTATATACTGGAAAGTAATTTTGATTAATGTGACTGCAAGCTATATTGCAAACACGAGATACATGCTGCATTAAAACACAGTTAAAACCTTAAAACCTTAAGATTAATACAACGTGTAATTACGTTTAAGGTATTCACTGTGTTTTAATGCAGTATTTATTTAGTAGTGTCTACAAGTACAATTTAACGCAATTTAAGTATTGTTTAATTCGTAGCAATATACTGTATATTGTTTACAAAAATCGTCTTTAAATTGGACGAAACAAATTGCTGAATATCTATATATAGTGCATGTAACATTTGCCAGTTATAGAAACGTATTAATAATATCAAATACAAATATGACTAACGATAATCTGAGAGTAACATTATTATTGTATATATGTAGCTGTGACTGGAAAATGAGGCTTGCGAGTTTTGCGACCAGTGTATATCCAGATCAGTCTGTGCATCCGCACAGTCTAATCAGAATCTGCACTGTTCGCCCTACCATCAATTAAACATCGGCCGTGCTTCTAACAAGCAATACAGGGGGCCGTTTGACTAAACCTCGTACGACTAAAATGTGCAAACTTATGATAGTCTGTAAATTTCAATTGATGGATTTACATTTATTGAGCATAGGCTGCATATGCAGCCTATGCTCAATAAATGTAAATCCAATAATTGTTTGCAAGAAAATATTGCTAATGTGAAATTTACAGACTATCATAATTTTGTACTTTATCAACCTACGCTAGAGGAGTGTGCTATTAGATCAGAATCTACACTGGTCACACATTCCATAAGCCCCATTATCCAGTCACAGTCAGAAATCATCACACTCATACTCTACATACTGTTGATCTACATTTTCTATTTGATTTCAGGTACCTAATCCCAAACCTTTCTTTCAGCAATGTCCACCAACTAGCTTATTCCCCGGAATAAGCACGTACCCCCTCCGGGTACTTACTATCCCCCACCAGTGCCCCCTCGGGGGTCTGGCTATGTGTAGCATAATACACACGATGGGAGGGGCAGCCGTGTCCCGGGGATAGGGTGAGAGCGAATAGAGATCACACAGCAGTCACGGCAGTTTGAAAGATTCGCACTTCCATCCCGGCTTTCCCTTCCTCGAATTTTCCTTGGTGTTTAGCACATCATACGTACTAGTACTTACTCTCGAGTTGTATTCACATGTTATGTTTTCAAGTTCATGCCAACATATCAATTTACTTTATACGCAATGTATTCTACATACAAATTACTGCAAGCTATGGCTCAGTGCGAGTTCTTGACATAATATCAACTTACTATATATAGGCAATGCATTATACACACTTACTCCCGAGCTGTATTCAGATTCCATTTTATAACGATCTATCAACTTACTATACGCGCGATGCATTCTACACGGTTCCAAATATACTGCTGACGAGTATTCATATCCCCTGTATACCACGAATGCATGACAAAATATAAACTTACTGTATACGCAATGCATTCTACACATAGTCACTTACACCCGAGGCGTGCTCACATTCCATGTACTAGGCTAAGAACTATACAAGTTCATGACAGACAATAAACTTACCACGTACATGTATACGTAATATATTCTACAAATTGCGGCAAAATGTGTCTCCGTACGAGTTCATGACACATTATCAACTTACTATAACGCAATGCGTTCTACACACTTGCATTGTACTCCCCGAGTTATATTCACATTCTGTATATACGAATTCATTACAAGATTTCACTTGATTGAATACGCAATGCATTCTACAAACGAATTACTGCAAACAGGCCTCAGACGTTGGCATAGCGGACCTGTTCGTCTAGAGATACGTATTAAAACATATATTTTGAACGATTGCAACTTGCGTCAGCATTCCTATCTAAAGTTAATTACATGTAGTCTCATCGAGTTAACCATGCTTGTGCCATTTGTGGCTGTGACTGGAGACAGTAGACGTATGGGTTTTGAAACCAGTGTAGATCCCGATCAGCCTGTGCATCCACACAGTCTAATCAGGATCCGCACTGTTCGCGATTCTAACAATGAATGAGACACCCTTCATGCTTCTAACAAGCAATATAGATCGCTATCCAGGATTCATGAATGTGTTACTAGAATTTGTTCGGGAGCTACCCTGGTCACAAATCAGAAAAACTCCATTTCTCCAGTCACAGCCACATTTGTGCGCGGCAATGCTGCGACATGTATGCAATTACTGTAGCGGGAATTGTGCGTATTTGTACAATATCTACGTCTGGACAGCCATACAACAGTCCGATCATAAATCCCAGATGACAGTATGTAGTCGTATGGAAAATATTAACTATATATTCTATATCCCGTGTCACAAATGAATAACTTCACGCCGCACTGTTGTATTAACATGTATTAAGATGTGGATGGCGCGCTGATTGTGTAGCATAGTTCAGTATATTACTTCTACATTTGTAAAATATGACGGGTGTTTCTGCGAAGGAACCGTGAACAGTGCATATCCTGATCAGACTGTGCGGGTGCACAGGCTGATCTGGATCTGCACTGGTCGCAAAACCCATAAGCCCAATTTCTCCAATCACAGCCGAGTTTAAATTATTAATTATGAAAAAAAATATAAAAAAAACATTTCATTTCAAAACAGTTTTATATTGATTTGCACAATGCACGGGTGATGGTAACCTGCTCACATATCGTTACTGACTGTTGGTTGTTATTATCAGTAACAAGCAAAGCTGGTTTTGTTTCCATGGTAATAAATATACACACAGTCAGCATTGATATAATGGTGGTGGCACATATGCTTTTTCCCAGGTTTTATTTGACTAACATTTAATGAATACTCAGATTCGGAGAAAGTAAGTGTACACTCAGTTAGTATGCAAGAACGTACGGTACAATATGCGATAAGAGTCGCGCGTAAATGGAACACACAATACTACCGATGGCGGATGTAACCCTAAGACTCTTTTGTGCAAATGTCATTTGACCTTGGTCATGAGAGCAAGGACTGCATGTGTGTGCTATAGAATGACAATATGGATGGTGACAAATGAGTATACACGTCAGTATGCAGTTTCAAGCCAATACTACTTACGGAAACAGAGATAGTAGGTAGCCGACAACGTCAACACAACTCTCGGACAGACGGGCGAACAGACGGATGTATGTACACACGGACAGATGAACAGACGGACAGACGGACAAGGTGGCGACTACATGTACGCCGAATATTTTACGGGGAACATGTTAATGAATTGGTTGCTTTTTGAAATTCAAATGACTAAAACAAATCGCGCACAGAGCAATACACACTATCACCAGTATATCCCAATTTCGCTACATCTATATGTAGATTTATGGTGCCGTCATGACAATGTTTTGCTTATTACACTTACTGGCTCACACTCAACTCAGAATTTGGCGTAGAATAATGAATACAATGGCAGCTGTAATGAAGAAATACATCAGCCCAATATATATGCACATTTATGAATATAAATTGCACAAGCTCTAACAGGTTTACCAGAGTCGGTGAAGAGTCGGAGATAATACTTATACATGTAGTTCATCCTACTTTCTAAGCCAACCGCTGGCCAGTATTGTGCTTCACTTATTTCACAGATTGCAACGTTTAACCCCAGTAAGTTGTGTATTAACATATTTAATGATTAACTGTTCGACAGGAAATGGAAAATCAATACTCGGATGGGACATTTCAGTGTACACTTTGTTGAACCATAAGTCAGTTATTGTTCACATATTGGATTCTTCAGGAACTAAATGCTGCGGTCGCTAGCGCTCCCTCGCATTTAATTCCTTAAAATTCCAATATGTGAACAATAACTTATCACAGCCCTATTTCACGCACGTACAGTGGGGTCAGCGTGTCAGTGCACACACGAACGAACACGACAGGTGTCGTGTTCGTTCGTGTGTGCACTTACACGCTGACCCCACTGTAGCAGAATAAATGACATGTCGCAGAAATGAACAAAGTAGTGTCATTTTCACCAGCTAATTCAGGCATATGTTTACCGATATAAGCAGTCAAAATTAGATACATGTTTTCAACAGCTCATACCTTCATACTATTCATGTGGCGAACAGCGTATATACTATTAATATGTCAACACAATACGAAACATGTATATGATGTATACAGTGAGTCATATGCCTGTATATCCGATTATACAATGTATCCAGGAACATTGGTATTCGTAAAACACCACAGCAATTAATCACATACGTATTTTACCAAACTATTGCAGCTTCATTTCGCCTTCAGTTCTGTTGCGGTTTTCCAATATTTGCACATTCAACAAACATAGCACTCATTCTTTGCAACTGTAAGTGCGTCATGCAAAACAGTCATATCGGATACCAACTGAAGTAAATATCACCGCAACTATCGTTCACAAAAGGAATCAAGCCACACAGGAATAATACTACAATTTAAATGACACACTATTAAAACACAATCAACTATAAGAAATCAACTATAAGAAATCAACAGCACGAATACGGTATCGTGTGCACGGATAGAATGCGGTAATAACAGTATACATTCATATTACTCCGTACATTAAATGATTCAATATTGAAACATAAAACTAGCACATTGTGGGACAAATGTATACATGTATTTACAATAATGTACATGTAAGCATGCTACAAATTAGACCCCAAGCACTTTATATCACAGAAATCAATTATTTGAAAACTAGAAACAAACCAATGTAATATAAATACATTGTAAATATAATCGAAAGGAGACGCACGTAAACACAATATATCAATACGTATTACGTACATGTATACGTGTCCGTGTATGATCAAAGAAACTCCATGAAACAGAAGTTAAGACACAATATAATCTAAATGGACTCAAAATAGCGCGGGTAAACCAAATTGTACAATATATAAACGACACATAAACGCCTGTATACTAACGGTTGCAAATACATATAATCTATAGAACTTACGTGGACTATAGAATGAAACTTTGAATGATGACACATAAATGTATGAAGTGTCAAGCCAATCCGACATACGGTAACATTGCAGATACATTGTAGTCAGTAGCCGAACACTTTAACGCAAATCTCAGACAGCCAGACGGACGGACAGAGTAGCGACTAAATACCTTATCACATAAAAATATACATTGTATATCTATTTGGGGATACATAATAAAAATGGTAAGGTTAAAAGTGACATCTGGATAGTTAAGTGCACATGTCTGTTGTTATTGGACTGCAGGATAACATGTCATTTGATGAAAGAAAGTACGCAATATGGGATCGCACTAATCATTGCAATACGGATGTAACACAACATATAAATGAGAACATAATATGACAAACAGCTATAATATATACTGTCGGATATCCGTATTAATCTTTGTACTAGCACATCTAATCCATAAAACTGTCAGTATTTGATCGAATATTGCTATTTATTACGACCATCAGACATTATCCTCCGATTTATGACTCGTTAAGCACTCAGGTGTGCCATAAATCCAAATGGAAACGAATATCAGCAGCGCATATCGCACTCGCGATGCCGTGTCCCGCACGCTGTTCAAGGCTAGTATCTTCCAGTGCCGACGGTCAATACGAGGTTACGTTGATGACAAAAGCCACCCTGGACCATCGAGGGGGCGTTGTCTGGGAGCCGCCCGCCATCTACAAGAGTTCGTGTACCATAGAAGTAGAGTTCTTCCCGTTCGACATCCAGCTGTGCACACTGAGGTTCGGATCCTGGACATACGGCGGAATGGAGGTGGACCTGGTGCATGTTTGTTCCACGAGCTCCCACGCGGAGGAGGTGATCGTGAACGGCATCGATCTCAGAGGCTTCTACGAGTCCGGCGAGTGGGACATCCTAGAAGTCACTGCCGAGAAGACGGTTAACTACAGCTACGCTCCTGAGATCACATTCAACGTCACAATGAGACGAAAGACATTATTCCACACGGTGAACCTAATTATTCCTTCCGTCGCAATATCCTGCTTGACCATTCTCGTGTTTTACCTCCCCTCTGACAGCTGCGAGAAGATTACTTTGTGTATCTCTATTCTGCTCTCACTGAATTTCTTCTTCCTGCTGTTGGCCGAGATCATCCCACCTACGTCGCTGGTTGTTCCCTTGATCGGGAAATATTTACTTTTCACCATGATATTGATCACGTTGTCCATTATCGTCACCGTGATGACGCTAAATGTGCACTTCCGGTCGCCATCGACGCACACAATGGCGCCGTGGGTGCGGCGTGTATTCCTACACATCTTGCCGAAGATGCTACTCATGCGCAGACCAAATCTCGAAAACGAGAAAATAGCCAGAACTCTCGTGCGAACTTGCAACGGTCTGGAAACGAGAGACAGGTATCTAGATAGGCAAGACCTAGACATGGACCTGACCAGGATTCCACCGGCGACGCAAGATCTACTTTCCAGGGCGGATGGCGACACAGTGGTGATGAGTAGTGAGCCGCTGTCCGCGGACGTCCAGGAGGCCATAGATAGCATCATCTTCATAGCCGAGCACCTGAAGAAAGGCGACTATACGGCTTCGGTAAGACTTGATGTCGTGTGGACCGGTAACGTATACATGTAGATTACACTATATTTTTTATCACAACTATTACAAGTACATACTAATCGTGGCCCGCCATACAGTGGGGTCAGCGTGTAAGTGCACACACGAACGAACACGACAGGTTGGAACCAACCTGTCGTGTTCGTTCGTGTGTGCACTTACACACTGACCCCACTGTATGTATTTTTCCATTGCACAGTGACATAATGTTATAGTTTACAGCTAAATTGTGATGACAGATTTTCCTCGTTAATGTTCTGTTGTATAAGTACCATACATGCAAACGCAATACATTATAATTATACTAAATTGACAAAGCGGGTCAGGATAGAGGGATCTGTTAGGTTTTCCGTTTGTAGAATTGCTCCTGATGGCATTGAACACACATGTAGTATGATACAGCCTTTCGTACACACATCATGACATATTACATGTATTAGCGACGTGTGCGACCGGACCAGACTTGAGGCGCAGGCTGGTTTGCTGTTTACACTGATTGCATATTCAATACAACTGCTTTGTTCTAGCGCATCACATATATGCCATTATGTGATATGAACTGGCTATAGTTCACGTCCACGTAAGCATGCTTGATATGATAACACTTTATGCCAGACATCGTGATACATGGTTGTGCTGATCGACACGTCTATTCCCGCCCGCACTGTGATAAATATCCCAAGCCAGGATCAGCCATTTTATGTCATGTGAGATACATGTAGTGTATGATTGTTAACCCATTGGACCCGAAAGCCCGCTATAGCGGGATTTGCAAACAGTGCATATCCAGATGAGCCGGCTCGTAACGAGCCGTCTCATAAGGATCTGCACAGTTTGCAAGTAATTTTCATATTTTTTTAGAACAAAAACACCCCTTTTTCATAAATGGACTAATCTGAAAATCATTTTGTGACACTGAATTGGTCGGAAAATTAACATATCACATGAGTTTCTTGGTCATTTATCTCATGTGATAATGTCTGTTCGTGATCGCATAGCAGTCAACTATTGCTCAGATTGATTAAATGCCTGATTTACAGTGAAACCTATCTAAGCCGGACACCCTGGGGACCTCCCAAAGCCGGGAACACTGGGGACCTCCCAGGGTGTCCGGTTTAGGGAGGTTTCACTGTATTAATATGTGGCTGTGACTGTATCAATGGGGCTTATGGGATATATGACCATTGTAGCTCGGGATCAACTAGCACAATCATGTGGCATGATAACGGTCTATATGTATTGTATATGGCTTTTTGGCGAGTGCTTCATATATGGAATGGCGAACAGTGCAGATCCTGATCAGCCTGTGCAGATGCACAGGCTGATCTGGATATACACTGGTCGCACACCATTAAGACACATTTCTCCAGTAACAGCCACATATGCATTTAATACACATATAATCATATTGGTTTGACTGCAAACATTTCAGTTGGTACTCGAAAACACAATTATTCTCATCGGTATGAAGTTAAATGACATTTAGAATTATCATTCATATTTGTCTGGCTGCAACCATTCCATTTGCCACACGGAAACGCAATCTTCGCACCGGCCCATCGGTATTTAGACACACAGCATCGTCAACTACCTGCAATTACACCCGTCTTCAAAACACAATCTGTTTTAGATCGTGGAAGACTGGAAGTATGTTGCCATGGTGCTGGACAGACTGTTTCTATGGATATTCACGGTCGCCTGCATGGTGGGCACATTCGGCATCCTTCTGCAGGCACCGACGTTGTACGACAGTCGGGAACGTATGACCCCGGTCGACGTTCACGACAACTGCTATGCTCAATAGAGGTGTTACAAGTAGCGTGGACGTACATGATTGTGTTAACATACATGCTCATTACTGTATTTTATCTTTCTCTTTACTTATTTTACAGCATGTGTAGTATGTGTTAAATTACGAAAAGGCGACTATTTTGACATCGACAATGTCGCGTATACGAGTAGCTTCTCTCGTTGATATACAGCCGTCCTAGTTTAAATATAATGTTTGGCACATAATTCCAGCACAAAAATATTTACACAATTCCCTAACATTTGATTGGTCCGTTGCAAGTTTCTGTCCAAAATTTATATCCCAGTAAACTCCCATATGCCGAACTACTTTCCGTAACCGTGAGGCGCAGTTAAAATAATTATTAAGAAAACGGAAAATAAACACATTTTCTTGATGAATTTATTTCAAATGCTGGAATTATAAGGAATGAATGGCCTTTTTGTGGAATTTATCGGGGATATAAACTTGGAAAAGTCGCGGGAATACTTGACGAGGCCTTAACAAATTACAATTTTCGAAAAAAAATAAAAAACGGTTTTTTTTGTGTTTTTTTTCGAAAATTGTAATTTTTTATCGCTTCGTCCAGTATTCCCGCGACTTTTCCAAGTTTATACCCCGATAAATTCCACAAAAAGGCCATTCATTCCTATAATAGCTCACAAATGACACATGGGTGGCTGTGATTGGAGAAAGTGGGGCTGTGGCGTTTGCGACCACTGTAGATCCTGATCGGCCTGTGCATCCGTACTGTTAACCACTTCCATCAATACAACACCCGTCAGAAATACAGATCGTTATCAGGCTAGAGGAGTGCGCTACTTGATCAGAAGCAAATTTGGTCACATATCCCATAAGCCCCATGTATCCAGTCACAGCCACAAATTGCAACATAGTTCTTACATACATATACGTTTATCAAATTGCAAGCAGTAGAATAAAACAGACACAAATATATATAATATATTCTATTTGCTGAGCCAAGTTTTGACAAAACCAGTGATACTGTTTGACGCTCAATAGAAATGGACTAAAATGACGTTAAGCATGTCACACATTTTGGATACATTCTGATCCCAATCAGTAACCACCCCCACCCCTCCCCTCCGCCTCCCCAAAGCCACAACTACATGTACCACGCATTGTATCTTCATTAATGGCACCGTCTGCGTTTGTGAAATAATTCAGACGTATTACCCATAAAATAAACGTTAAACGTATTCCACATAACCCCACCACCTGTTTTCATACAGTACAACACGTATACATATTGTGTACTGTATGACAGCTAGCGGGTGGGGTAATGCCAGCTATGCATCCATTATGTTTTGATCATATATCCGAATGTGTGATTGCATATGAACGACTCGTTGTGATAGACCCAATTACAGTGGAATCTCTCTAAACCGGACACAAATAAAACATATGTGATCTTATGTTTTATGAGTTTCTTGGTCATTTATCTCGGGTGATAATGTCTGTTCATGATCACACAGCTATGGCTCCGATTTTTCAAATACCCGATTTACAGTGAATCCTCTCTAAACCGGACACCCTGGGTGTCCGGTTTAGAGAGGTTTCACTGTACATTATAAATGTAGCATACTACTGATATGCATATTTTCGTACAATGCACCGAAGTGGTCACTGCATTGAAGTGGGCTAACCCCCTCATTGAGTTAGCCAGCCCCCATATTTACACATATTTCACGTTTATTCAACATCCTTGACTGAGAAAGCCAAACATAATTACATCAAGCACATTGTTATATGTTGAGCCAAGTTCTGAAACATAAACCCGAGATAAAATCGTCATAATGAGGACTCTAATCCAACTTCACACGTGTATGTACTTATCTGTCTATATTACCACTTAAATGGTGGAACAAATTGCAATATGCACACTGTGCCAGCCTTAGTAATGTGTTATATACGACACCGTCGCTCTTGATGTAATGCATTAAAATCCATGTGTTACGGTTTGTCTGCGCACAATCAAACACCGGTATTTGTTTCATTGGAAATCGTAGCAAAGGTCCTCAGTACTTAATGTGAAATATTCATCATGTAAGGTATACGTATAGTATACGAATAATGTATAAGCTGTGTGAACTCTTCATTCAAGAACATGTATAAGATATGTATTTTCATACCTGGTATTGTATATACTATATTCATCAATGAGACAAAACGAGTTCACACCATTAGGACATGCCATTATTTTTCTCTGTTAAGCGTCCACCCAGATGGACAAAACCTACCTACGTATCCGGTAAAAACAAACCAGGTCTTGAAAAGAAAACGAATGTAAATTTATGTTAAAAACTTCCTCAACCCTTTGCAGAATGCAAAGGGTTGAGGAAGTTTTTAGCATAAATTTAAATTTCCGCCACTAACAAATAAGAAGAAAATTCTCTAAATAAACTTATTAAGTGTAAATTCATGAACGGATATAAAACGTGCACACGTCTCCAATCAGTTTTCATATTACTTCGCCAGTAAATAGTGTCAAATAGCAAACATATTTTGTCTTCGCAGAACCACTCTAAACAACTACCCGCACGCGGACGCTTAACAGAGAAAGAACTTTGTACGGCCTTAGCGTAATAAGATAAATTATGCACCCGAGAATAAATGAAAGAGCATATCGTGTGTCGTTTCAGTACTAATATCGTTACATACATTATATGAGACACGCCATGTGATATTGTACCTAAGACGAGGTGCGATTTGTCATGAAAATATTTACAAGATTTATGATATTTTCCCTAAATGACGTCGACATTTGACGAAATGTTCAGAGCAAATACGGAATACAATTCCGCATTAATTTTGCTATGAACATTTTGTCAATTTCCGACGTCATTTATGGAAAATACCTTAAAATCGTTTTCATGAAAAATGAAATTGTTTGTCTCATACATGTAGCAGTATTGCATGTAGACACATTGTGCTATTGCATATGTATTATAGGAATGAATGGCCTTTTTGTTGAATTTATCGGGGTATAAACTTGGAAAAGTCGCGGGAATACTGGACGAAGGCCCCGATAAATTCAACAAAAAGGCCATTCATTCCTTATAATTCCAGCATTTGAAATAAATTCATCAAGAAAATGTGTTTATTTTCCGTTTTCTTAAGAATTATTTTAACTGCGCCTCACGGTTACGGAAAGTAGTTCGGCGTGGGAGTTTACTGGGATATACATTTTGGACAGAGACTTGCTACGGGCCAATCAAATGTTAGGGAATTGTGTAAATATTTTTGTGCTGGAATTATCATCTTATAACTGCTATAATTTTGAGTATATTTGTATATAACACATATGGCGAATAGACAACATTCCATGAATGTTCACCCTGACGGTGAATCAATAGTCTCCCCGTGTCATTTCAGTGCAGATGGACAATTTGAAGTCACCCTCGTAACAAAAGCCACTCTCTTTTACACTGGCCGTATAGTCTGGGAGCCCCCGGCCATATATAAAAGCGCGTGTATCATGAATGTCGAATTCTTCCCGTTTGACATCCAACACTGTGCCATGAAATTTGGCTCGTGGACCTACGACGGGTTCGAGATAGACTTGGTGCACGTGTGCGCCGCGGACCCCGAATCGACAAAAATAGTTCAGCATGGGATTGACCTCAGAGACTTTTATCAAAACGTTGAATGGGACGTTGTCGCGGTTACCGCGCAGAAAAACATCAAAATCTACATCTGCTGTATAGAACCGTATCCGGATATAACGTTCAACATCACAATGCGGCGAAAGACGCTATTTCATACCGTTAATTTGATCCTGCCCTGTGTTGCTATATCATTCATGACAATTCTCGTCTTCTATCTACCGTCCGAGAGCGAAGAGAAGATAACTCTGTGTATTTCCATTCTCCTCTCCCTCACAGTGTTCTTCTTGCTTCTCACAGAGATCATTCCTCCAACGTCCATTGTCATTCCGCTCATTGGTAAATATCTACTCTTCACCATGGTTCTCGTGACGCTATCAATTCTGGTGACGGTGTTCATAATCACAATTCACTTTCGGTCGCCGAGCACGCATCACATGTCACCATGGATACACAACATGTTTCTGCAAGTACTTCCGGGACTATTGCGCATGCGCAGACCGAAAAACGACAGAAAGAACAAACATACGAAGCGGAAAAAACAGACATGTACATCCAATGACCAGGAAGAGACGCCGGTGGTTGAGAACCACGTGACTGTGTCACCCCCGCGGAGCCCGACTATCGGCACGGATACCAGTGTCAACAAAGACCTTCCAAATTCGGTACAGCACGTGCTGCATGACGTCAACTTCATCGCCGATCATCTAAAGGAAGAAGACGAGCATACGTCGGTAAGAAATACGAATTAGAAGGTGGGAAACAATACGTTGTTGTTTTGTACATTGGCCTTGATCTGAGCCCTCTATAAATCATGGTATGGCAACATATTACACGGCCGTAGACACCACCACGGCAGCCACGGCACGCCGTAGTTGTATGTCGGCTAAATAACAAAGGAAATACCATTTTGCGTGTCTATGTGGAAGGGCCACAACAGCCCCCGCTTAATAGTCCACCGTGGCATTATTTTATTCACCGCAACGGGCCTGTATTAGACATATTCCCATTGGACATGATTCAACAGTGCTGTCGAAGCATGTAAGACAAGTCAATTATAGAAAATACATGTAATATGCATAATTTACCTAGTTATCTTATAGTTAAGGGTGGGAATTTGCTCAACGAACATTCGATACCCGGAACATAATTTAATTCAGCTTTTCACGTTTGTATACGTACATGTATGTATGGAATGCCATAGCTGTCTTATGTAGGCTTACACCATTAGGTAATGCGGTTCCGTCATTACGTCATGTGGTTTCATCATTACGTCATGTGGTTTCGTCATGTAGTGTAAGCCTACATAAGACAGCTATGGCGTTCCATACGTATGGCTACTTGTGTGACGTCATCACATCGCGGCAGTCGCGGTTGATTGGTTAATTCAAATATTGCTGCGGTACATCCACGACAAGGGAGGTAACATCATGGCCGGAACTATATTTAAATAGAGGATCTTACACGAGTGATGATTTAATATAATACAATAATGACTGTCATACATTTATTAAACGAGCCGAAATGTGCAAACGCTGTAGATCCAGATGAGCCGGCTTGTAACGAGCCGGCTCGTAACGAGCCGTCTCATCAGGATCTACCGCATTTGTCAGTACTGTCAAATTGTAAAAAAAAAAATAGCCTTTTCTCAAGAATGCAATCGTCCAAAAATTAGCATGGACATGTCAAACTGATGATGAATATTTAGGGATACAAGGGCATACGATTATTTTATTCCACAGAAAGTCGAGGACTGGAAGTTCGTTGCCATGGTACTAGATCGGATGTTCTTCTGGGTGTTTAGTTCCGCTTCCGTTATCGGCACATTCGGAATCCTTCTGCAGGCACCGACGATATACGACGACCGGGTGCCGCTGACGGCAGATTCAGATATAGACGCGATCTGTTAAATACACTGATGTGTATCATGAAAATATTTACAGAAGCGGTGATATGTTCTGTAATGACGTCGAAAGTGAACGGAATTTTCATTACAAATGCGGGATTTTATTCCGTATTTGTTCTGAATATTGCGTTTTATTACACTCTTGCAAATTATTTGCATTGGTTTCGTTGTGAGAGAAAACCCGTAATCAACTCCTTACAAATATTACACAGTGAAGAGAACACCCGTAATTGCGCGCCTGTTTTCTTGGAAACCACGAGCTACCATGCAAAATGTATACTTATTATTACAGTCAAAATAGCGTTATTTCGAAATTTGGAAAGGGTCTCAACTAATCTAGAATGTTAATGTGATTGAACACATTCCAAACATGCACTCAAATATATCTGGTTCATAGAAACAGCTGCGTAATTTGGATTTCAAAACGTTTACATGACGTCAAATTTAACGTCACACAACGTAACGTCAAAACGCGGGAAAACACGTCATTGTATAACTATGTATGCGCACATCACAATTCATTGATTATAATCTCAAAAATAGACTAAATGTGCATATATCTCCGCCGTGAAAGTGTAATAAATAAGATATTCCATCGTACATGTTTGAATAGCGGAAATAGTACACTCGTGTCCGTCGGCGTCCGTGCAAGCAACTCGTTCGCTACGCTCACTCGTTGCTTACGCGGAAGCCGACGCACACTCAACGTTAGTTACAGAAAATATCACAGTTTTTGTGAGCGAAGCGAAAACGGCAGATTGCGAGATCGGGAGATTGCGAGATCGCGAGGCGAGATCGCGAGGCGAGATCGCGAAAACGCGAGGCGAAAATGCGAAATTCTATAATATATTAAATTTCGCATTTTCGCCTCGTGTTGTTCGCAATCTCGCGGTCGCGCAATCTCGTGATTTTGCCTCGTGTTTTATACGTCGAGATTGTGAAAACATGATATTGTAACATATCCCTAACAGGACACCGTACACATATGTTTTGTTAGACAATGACCAGTACGGCACAGGCAAATAGACTCGTCTTATTTATAAATAGGTTACCTAACTTGGAAAATCACGTGTAACTTCCTTTCGAACAACTTCCGGGTCATTCTTGACGTTAGAATTGGCGGAATTCGTCAGTTTAACGTCACGTTGTTCAGTTTCCCCTTATTGTTTTCTCAAAAAAGTTCTAAGGGAAGTTACTCTTGATGTTCCAAGTTCAGTAATCTATTTATAAGACTGGTCAATTCCAATACAGATATTTACTTATATACCAGGGGCCTGTTTCACTAAACTTCGTACGACTAAAATGTTCGTAAGTGCAAATTTATGATCGTCTTGAATTTCAATTGATTGATTTACATTTATTGAGCATAGGCTGCATATGCAGCCTATGCTCAATAAATGTAAATCCAATAATTGTTTCCGGGAAAAAATTGTTGATGTGAAATTTACAGACTATCATAATTTTGCACTGACATAGACAAGCGATAAACGCCGAACACGACTACCAGACCATATATACATTACACGTGCGGTTGTATAGTGGAATCCCTCTAAATCGCACACCAGATAATACATGTGATCTCATTTTGAGAGGTTTCTTGGTAGCGCATCTCAGATAAATATGCATGTTCATGATTGCAAAATATATAAATATGTCCCAGAATGGTTATAAGCCTGATTTACAGTGGAACCTCTCTAAACCTGACACCATGGGGACCTCCCCGGGTGTCCGGTTTATAGAGGTTTCAATGTACTGAACTTGTGCATTGGTGTCACGGACTGTGCTATATATACATGACAAACGTCTCCTAGCACCGGCTTAAGCGAAACTACAATGTCAAATTAACACGAATTCTCTGCCTGTAGCTTGTTACTGCTTCTAAGTAACCCTGAGTTACTGCCAGAAATTTCGGGTTGCCTTCAAATAAACATACATGTGCATGTACATACGAATGTAACTATAGTTGAACGTGTAATCAGACAATTATGACATGTTAAGTTTTGCATTTTAAATTATTTATGAATGCTTTAAATTTGCTATGTTAAATATATATGATACTATACGGAATAAATCCCATATTTTTTATTGTACACCAGCGATTCATCAAGAGCAGAAAATAAAGCAACTGCATATATAGGGCTGTGACTGAAGAAATGGGGTTATGGGAGTTGTGACCAGTGTAGCTCCTGATCAAATAGCTCACTCCTAACGATCCATACTGCTTGTTAGCAGCATGTTTCATTGGTGGACTGACGAATAGTGCAGATCCTGATCAGACTGTGCGACTGCACAGGCTGATCTGGATCTACACTGGTCGCAATACCAATATACCCCATTTCTCCAGTCACAGCCACGTATATGGTTACCGGCTGAAAAAAGGTACATAACAACATGTGCTACCAGCAAATGTGGCCAACTGAGAAGAACTGGGACCACACTGTTGGTTAGAAGCGTGACTGACGGAACGGCGAACGTCGAAGACCCTGATATAACTGCGAGGATGTAGTGTTTCCCGCAGGATTAAATTATACATTATGTTTGTAACACATGGATATGCCCCCTTGGCATAATTGACAGTTATAAATGGCTGTGTGTTTCAGCGACATTTCGAAGATGACAAAGGCCAAGGTCATGTTATTGGTGGCGCGAATGTGTGACAAATGTTCAGGTGATTCATTTGTTCAAGTATTGAAGCAATCATTTGAGTACTATTGAAAATATTACATGTTGGAGAAACTCTTACAAACATTTCGACGTAAATGCACACGGACGGACGGACGGACGTACGGAACGTCAAGAGCAACACAATATGCCCCCTTGCTATAACATAGGGGGCAAAAAAACTGGCATGATAATACCAGAAGGAAATGGCACATTTGACGCGAAGAAACATTGAACAAATGGGGCACATTTTGCACGTGAGACCACATTTTTTATGTTAGTTGAAAATTACATCATCATAAGAAAGTTAAATGCCAGTAAAACATAATAAGTATTTAGAGTTTAAAATGTTGATTACATGTAAGTAATGAAACTGCTTGTAATGGGATCTTTTTTTACCTTTTGGTCCCAATTTGCGCCACCAAATTAGGGCATGTTATGTAAACAAAAGTATATGATGGTATCACCCATTTGAGCCGTCTCGACGAGACGATTAAAATGAGTGGTAAAATTATATACTTTTTTGGAGAAATAAACAAAATAAAACAAATCCACGCAGTCTGTTCAGGATCTGCGTTGATCGCCTTTCAATCAGTGAAACGCCAGTATTGTCATTAAAGGTTCTATATAATGCTTAATGATGCATGTGTGTGTTAGAAGACTAGGGACTAGACTGGTCACAGATGTCATCATCCCTATTCATCCAGCCATCGATCAGTAGAACTATCATGATAACCGTATCAGATACGTCTTGATCACTCCAGATTGACAGACAAGTTTCGTTAACCGTTTGTTGTTAGGAACGTATAAACATGGCAATCAGACCTCATTCCGTTCCAACCTGGTAGTCTGTTTTATTCACGTGTAAATGACAGACACCAGCCATAACAGTTATGGATACACAGATATAAACATTTCCGTGTTTAAATTAACAATAACGATCTCAGTGAATCTGTTCTAACGCCTTCCAGATGCGAACACAATCAACAAAGTCGAATAAACACTACACCTCGTGTACGTGGGATACATCAATCGACATGTTACCTGAGTTGGTAGTTAAGTGTGAAACAGAATTCAGTTACAGTAACAAAACCCGACTGTTCCGGCGCTTGCACAGGGCGATTATTCGCCATGCGCAAGCGCAGGAACAGTCGGGTAATCAGTACCCTAACGATGCATTCTCCTAATGTTCAAAATAGAAATACGATTATACCCAACTACATCATGTGTAAGTTGTAACACAAACGCCAACACAGCTCCCAACATGCGAAGGCCATAGGAGACGAAAATGGAACACGTAGAAGAACGTACTGCCCTGCCCATTTTCCGTTGATAGTTGCGATTGCGTGTTTAATATTTACTTTTCAACTAACTTTACATTTACTCTGTACGAGTTATATAGCAAATAAGTTTGTACATCAAATGCATAAGGATGCTGAAACGTCGTTGGCATTCACGACGGCATTGGCTCGATAACCGTGCATGTCGTCTCCCAAGAAGGGGAGAAAGGAAGGAGGTGGGTACAGAGGAAACCGGCCACATGGGGCCTAGCTCTTATTAGAATAGTCCCTTTGGTTCTTTAACGTGCTCAGACTCTCCTTCAAATCTGATACACGGGACCGCCGTTTAAAGTCCCCATCCGAAAGGACTAGTAGAGCAGGAAATACAAAGTATCTCAGAAATACTGACGCCCTGGAATTGCACCCTGAATCTAACCCGGATCGCCAGCGTGGCAGTCCGACGGTGTTACCCCTCGGCCACGGTCTGTTCTTTAAAACGTGCTGACAGTCCCAGCCAATCACAGTCAAGTAGCGGCTGTTCCAAACAAGATCAAACAAACATGTTGTGTACCGATTTTGTTTATTGCGATACAAGGTGATCGCCGGCGAGTTTCTCTCCCACGAAGGTAAAGGTTGAAAGTTGACGAAATTTTCATAGCAAATGCGGAATACCGCATTTTGCTATGAATATTTCGTCAACTTTCGATGTCATTTAAGGACAATATAGTAAATTCTGTAAATACTTTTCATGAGATATTGCCTATTTTCTTAGGTACACACTCACATGGTTTATCTCAACTGTTCTCACAAGAGTAACAACAGTGTTGAATTCCACACGGGAAATAGCGGTGCACAAGTAAAACGAACTAGATGGCCGCGGCCCGGATGTCGCGCCCGCCGAGCGTGATAGTCTATCGAAAAACAGACCAAAAACATTAACCCAAACCTTTAACACGGACGCACGTACTGTACCAACTTTATGCGCTGTTTACAAGCGGGTGCGATAAAAATAAATAAAAATGCAACTTCATGACCCAGCACAATATACCAACAATGCGTACAGCATTTTCAACAGACCACTGAACAAAATGGGGCACGGCCGCATAGGAAAACCAACATATACAAACGAAACGAGAACATAACTGACCCCGGACCTGTACTTACCTCCCCTGTCCTATCGCCGTATGCCGTCGATATTGATTTTGAAAATCAGTCCGTAAATCACATCAGAAATTGACAAAACGTAGGGAGCTCAGGTCAACAGTGCATGCATATAATTTATTTCAGAGCTCATAATCAAATAGCTACGTCATGTACGGAGAATATTGCATGTTTCGAAATCAATATCGGCGAACACGGCGATGCAATAAGAGAAGTAATACAAGAGCCTGGACAAGAACTGATACAACGAATGTGCCATTAAACGGGAACATGTGTTAGTAAATATAGAGTCACACAACCTTCTCTAAACCGGTGGCGATACAAAATTACAATTTTGGAAAGAAAATAAAATGTTGTTTTTTGTTGTTTTTTTTCGAAAATTGTAATTTTTTATCGCCAAACACCCATACAATCTATATCTGCTTAATTGTATGTGTTTATTGTCATCCTATTCATAATCGCAAGCCACATCTACCGGTTTGCGGTGCCCATATGCCTGATTCAGAGTGGAGCCTCTCTAAACCGGACACCCTGGGGACCTCCCAGGGTGTCCGGTTTAGAGAGGTTCCACTGTATAGAGAATACCAGGCTAGTGCCTTTTGATATCACGTTCATTAGGCAAGGCTAGGAAACGGGTAGGAATTCCGAGGCTTGTCGAGGAATTCCTACCGTTTTCGAGATGGCCTGATAAACTTGATATATAGAGACACTAGGCTGGTATTTTATTTATCAGGTAACGTTTTATGCTAGCCGATGGTCAACTATAAACCAGTTTTCTATGAAAAGAACGTGGCGTCATTACAGTGATTTTATTCGACCAATCACATGTCAGTTTTCAATTCGTTGTAACCCGGATATTCGTATCAAGTCAATGCCCGATACGACATTATGTTATCAGTCAGTACGTATTCGGTCAATACAAAGCTCGTTACATGTACCGGATACAACTTAAGAATTGTACACTGTATTCGCATTGGGAAAATCACAGAAATAAAATAATGTTTCAAAGTGAGCAGTTAGTTTGCTATGTGAAGGGGTCAGCTGAATAATGAGTTAGCCTCCTTATTCCACTGTCCTCTTCATTATAGGAATGAATGGCCTTTTTGTGGAATTTATCGGGGTATAAACTTAGAAAAGTCGCGGGAATACTGGACGAAGGCCGGAAGGCCTCGTCCAGTATTCCTGCGACTTTTCCAAGTTTATATCCCCGATAAATTCCACAAAAAGGCCATTCATTCCTTATAATTCCAGCATTTGAAATAAATTCATCAAGAAAATGTGTTTATTTTCCGTTTTCTTAATAATTAGTTTAACTGCGCCTCACGGTCACGGAAAGTAGTTCGGCGTGGGAGTTTACTGGGATATAAATTTTGGACAGAGACTTGCTACGGGCCAATCAAATGTTAGGGAATTGTGTAAATATTTTTGTGCTGGAATTATATGTAAGTACAGTTTGGTGGGAAATATAGTTCTGAGAGCATACATTGTAAATCTAATTACAATTGACCGCGGCACGCAAGTCGCCCGCCAAGGCATTTCATAGTACTAAACGAGCTTTGATAGTATACCAATGTGCCGACTATATCGCGCTGTCCGCAAGAGGTCACGACAAAAAAAAAGTAATTTGACCGTGACATTGTGTACAGGGGCCGCACGGATTGGATATAGAATGAAAATATGGATGATGATAAAGACACCTGTGAAATTTCGAGTGAATTGGCGAAGCGGTTTCAGAGATATAGTGTTATTAAAAACTTTAAACTAAATAAAAACAAAATTAAAGGTAAATTTCAAAGTAATTTGACCTTGACATTGGGACCGCACGGATCGGGCGTAGACTGGAAATATGGATGATATGTGTCATGCATGTTTGACATGAGTCTTTCGGGTGTATCACTGACTGAATTGCGGACAGTGCAGACCCTTATCAGCTGATCTGGGACTACACTGGTCACAAATGCCGTTCGCCCCATATCTCCATTCACAACCACATGAGAGACGATTCATGTACAATGCATGCTAGCATTATGCAATGCTATTTGTTTTGCCATTTGAGACACGCCATGTTATTTTTTACATTCGGACATCTGCGTAATTTCATGAAATACGTTTACAAAATTTACAATATTTTCCGTAAATGGTGTCAAAAGATGACAACATTTTCAGTGTACATGCGGAATTATATTCCGCATGTACTCTGAAAATTTTGTTAACTTTTGACGCCATTTAAGAAAAATATTGCAAATTTTGTAAGCGTATTTAATGAAATTACGCAGATTTCCGAATGTACAAAATCACATAGCCTGTCTCATTTGTACAAATCGTTATTGCATTAACCCGGATACAATATGTCGGATGCACACAGTTAATATATTTACAGCGACAAATTCAATGCATTCAATTCCGATACGTTTCCTATAACGTAATTTGCAATCTCCTGTGACGGAAATGTGCAGTAAAAACTTTTAATTTAAAGATAACCATCGGCTGAATTTTGTCTTTACTTTTTGTTCATTGTGTCGTTTTTGAACATCTAATCTAATACGATTGCTCACTGAAAATCAAACAGTCTGATTAGCCGAGACTAAACCCCGCTCAACTAGATTTTGACGTCAAAATACAGACACATGCTGTGTCTCCAGCTAAATTACTGTTAAAATAATACAACTACTGTCTGTTTCACGAAAGCTGCCCAAATTTTACGTCCATATAAACAATTCAAAAACAATATTTTTTTCGATAGTATTAAATTAAAGGAAAATTTAAGAATGAGCCTTCTTTTTATTTCGTGAAATTTGGTCAAATATTGGTTTTATTAAGAAAAATTGATTTGTCTATGGGAATTTAACATGGGGGCAAAAGAGGCGTGTGGGAGGAGTCAAAAAACGATTTTTTTTTAGAAATTGACTCCGAAACCTAGCTAGATCGGTCCAGGATTACTGAAATTCTAAAAAATCGGTCCAGGATTACTGAAATTCTAAAAAATGTCCCCATGTTAAATCCCCATAGACATCTTCACTCTCCGTGAAGATGTCTATGGGGATTTAACATGGGGAAATTTTATTTTCTCAATAAAATCAATATTTGACAAAATTTCACGAAATAAAAAGAAGGCTCATTCTTAAATTTTGCTTTAATTTAATATTATCGAAAAAAATATTGTTTTTGCATTGTTTATATAGCCGTAAAATTTGGGCAGCTTTCGTGAAACAGACAGTAGTTGCATATACATATACATGCATATAATACACGAATGTACGATGCAGTTTAATGATACTAACTTATTGGTAAAAACTTTGATGCTTTGCGTTTCAAGTATATCTCCATACAAAGTATACAATGTATTCTGTTACATGTACCACTCATCGAGACGGTTCAAATGAGTCGTAACAACACATACCTTCAAGAATACATAAAGAACCAGCGCAAATATTTTCTCAAAAAAAAAATCAAGAAGAAATGCGAAATTACTCAAAAATCAAAAATAAGTAAAGACAAGAGCTGTTGGAGAACAGCATAGCTCGACTACGAGGGTTGTCGATGTACACATAGCTTGACAAACAAGGTGGCCGCGGCCTGCATACAAACCTTAACCAAGGTTGACTAAAAACCTTAACCAAGGGAAATTAAGTAAGTAATTCAAGGTTAAATGTAGGTCAATGTGAGATATAGGTCAGGGGTTATTGATGTACATCACTAGGAGATGAAGTTTTCCAAGTATGGTTGCTGTATGCCCAGGAGTATTCCATATACAAGCTTGACTAACAACCTTAACCAAGGGGAAATAACTAAGTAATCCAAGGATCAAAGTAGGTCAAGGTCAAATATAGGTCAGGGATTATTGATGTACATCACTAGGAGATGAAGTTGTCCAAGTATGGTTGCTGTAGGCCCAGGAGTATTCCATATACAAGCTTGACTATAAACATTAACCAAGTTTGAGTACAAACCTTAACCAAGGGGAAATAAGTAAGTAATTCAAGGTTAAATGTAGGTGAAGGTAAAACATAGGTCAGGGGTTATGTTTGTACATCCCTATGAGAAAAAGTTATCCAAGTATGGTGTCTGTATGCACAATAGTATTCCATTTACAAGATGAACTAAAAACCTTAACCAATGGGAATTAACTAAGTAACGGTCAAGGAGGAAATGTAGGTCGAAGGTCAAATATAGATCAGGGGTTATTGATGTACATCACTAGGAGAAAAAATGAGTTGTCCAAGTATGGTGGGGTTGTAGGGCCAGATAGTAATTGCCATAAAGCAAGCCTTGAACTAAAAAACCTTAACCGCACGGGGAAATTAACTAAGTAAGTCAAGAGGAAATGTAGGTCAAGGTCAAATATAGATCAGGGGTTATTGATGTACATCACTAGGAGATGAAGTTGTCCAAGTATGGTGGGTGTAGGGCCAGTAGTATTCCATATACAAGCTTGACTAAAAACCTTAACCAAGGGGAATTAACTAAGTAATTTAAGAGGAAATGTAGGTCAATGTCAAATATAGATCAGGCGTTATTGATGTACATCCCTATGAGAAAAGGTTGTCCAAGTATGGTGTCTGTATGCACAATAGTATTCCATATACAAGCTTGACTAAAAACCTTAACCACAGTTGACTAAAAACCTTAACCAATGGGAATTAACTCAGTAATTCAAGAGGAAATGTAGGTCAAGGTCAAATATAGATCAGGGGTTATTGGTGTACATCACTAGGAGATGAAGTTGTCCAAGTATGGTGGGTGTAGGGCCAGTAGTATTCCATATACAAGCTTGACTAACAACCTTAACCAAGGCGTGACGTGACGGTGACGGTGACGGTGACGGTGACGCCGACGCCGACCGCCGACGCCGGGGTGACTACATAAGCTCTAACTATTCTTCGAATAGTCGAGCTAAAAATGGGAAAGCAGTTTCTCAGGAATTTCGTTCACCTGTAATTTTATCATGACTGTCATGAGGTAAACAAAAACTAAAATGACTGAAGAAGAATATGAAAACGATATACATGTATGTTCGATTGTAAAATATATTACACTAAAGTTCACCGACATTGATTTCGAAAAAGTGTAAATGACGTCGAAAATTTACAAAAACTACAGCTCTCATACGGAATATAATTCCGCAGGAGCCCTGAATTTCGTGTAAAATTTCGACGTAATGTACGGAAAATATTACATATTTTCGAAATAAAAATCGCTGGAAAACAGCGATGCGATAAGGGAGGTAATTATACTGGCACATATGAGACGCGCCATGTGATTTTGTCATGAATTATATTTACAGAAACTGTGATATTTTCTGTACATGACGTCGAAAGATGACGAAACTTTTACAGCAAATGCGGAATTGGAATTCCGCATTTGCTATGAAAATTTCGTCAACTTTCGAAATCATTTACGGAAACCATCGTAAATTTTGTAAATATTTTTCATGAAATACCGCAGAGGTACAAAATCACTTGGCGCGTCTCATACATCACGCACAGTAGTTACGTTACCTAGGAAGAACAGCTGTTGTTAACAACATCACCAGCGAGATTCAAAGATAACGTGGATACGTGATCTGACGAGAAAAACGCCCTTATTAGCTACATAGTTACATCTACCATGGCGTATAACTCACAAATGTTGCGCTATGGCTTAAAGGGGCATAACAGGTTTTTTTTTGGAAAATTTACTATAAAAATAAAAACGTGTTTCATCATGGCCCTATGTACAGTGGTCTGTCATGCTTCAAACAAGCAGTATAGATCGTTATCAGGCTACATGAGTGTGCTATTTGATCAGGAGCTATACTGGTCACAAATCCCATAAGCCCCATTTTTACAGTCACAGCCACATATAATTCAAGCACCGAAACCGCAAAACGGTGATTTGTTCCACGGTATCATAGGAGGTGAATGGATGCACTTGTGCACGCACAATTTCACTTCAGTTCCAAGATAGGAATTTAAGATGAGGGGCAAAAAATAGATTTTTGTTAAAATATGTTTTGAATTTGTGGACCGATTTTCAAAAAATCTAACCTTTTTTTTCTTAGTTACATCATTTCCATTTTTTTGTTTTCGTTTTTCTTCCCACTCTTTTTTTTCGCAATAAAATATTTGATGGAATTTCATCAAATACAAATATTTGCGAAGGGTGACTGTTTGTTAGATCTATTGATGAAAAAGTACTTGAATTTAAATATATTTTAAATATAGTGTGTTTAATAGCCAAAAGTTCGTCGGCCGCAAAACGTGGAACATACAGCCATACACTGAAATACCTCGTGTTGTTGTGTTTTGTCTTGTAACTTTTTTTTATTTATTTTTGTTTGTCTTGTAACGTACGTACGTACATGTACGGTAGGCGTAGTCTGGTATACATAGAGAATAGTAGGTTAGTGCCGTGAATGGGAAAAAATATCCGGCATGGCTTAAGAATTTCTTTATTTCTCATCAGAAGTATATGTTGTGACCACTCATTTGAACCGTCTCGCCGAGACGGTTCAAATGAGTGGTCACAATATATACTTTGGTTCAGAAATAAGGAAAATAGATAGAGAATAGTAGGTTAGTGCCGTGAATGGGAAAAAATATCTGGCAAGGCTCAGGAAACGGGATGGGCGAGGCTCTGCCGAGCACATCCCGTTTCCGTGCCGCGCCAGATATTTTTTCCCATTCACGGCACTAACCTACTATTCTATTTATCCCGTTAACACCTACAAATGGCTGTAAAATGCAAAAATTGTATTGACTGGATATCAAAAATGTTTCACGGCACCGTGTTTCACGGCACATACGCACTGTGTTGACGGGATAAATCGCTGTACATGTAAATAGCAGGAGATGTTTTGTGATGGTTGAATTATACTAATAATTGGTGTTATCATCCGTGATATACGTTTAATAAGCGTCTGTGGTTGGAAATCTATCGGGGCATGGTCACCGGAACCTTTTAATCTCCGAGAAACACTGGTTCGTTGTACAGGTATACAAAGGGAATAACAAAAGGTTTGAGTTTCCATGGAAACGTGGTAAATGAGCAATCAACATTTCTGTGATGGTAACGAACGCTACCGGTACGTGAAAATTAGTCGTTCGTTGAGAAAACGTACGTTGCGTTGTGCTGAGATTAATATTGCAACTAGCTACACGTTTCCCACGTTATATGCATCAAGGTGCATGATCATGTGGTTCCAACAACAACAACAAGGGCTCAAAGTGTTGAAAGCGCGCCCACTCCAAAATAAGTATATTTGATATTTTCTTTAATAGGCAACGAATTTTGACGAAATATGGCACATCAAACGCGTCTTCATGAGCTGCATTTGGTTGTCCCGGGTGTTCTTATACATTCGTATACATACTTATGTCGTTTTTGCGAATAATCGATTTCCGTGTCTGTAGACACGGAAATCGATTCTTCACAAAAACGACAGAAGTTGTGGCAAAAGTACCGAGACCAAATGCAGCTTAACAAGCCGCGTTGGATGCGCCGTATTTCACCAAAATCGGTTACATAATAAGGACAAAAATAAAAGAATACGTACTTTGAATCGGAGGGCTTCTGGAAGTTTCAGCAATTGTTGTTGCTATTGTAACCACGTGATCATACACCTTGTGCATTGTGTTTTTCTATACTGATACACTGTAGCTAACGGGATATATTTTATCACATTCCGATAGGTTGGTAAAAAGTTATTCAGAATATGATCAGAACGTGTAAAATCCTTAGATCCTGCTGACGTCTTATTTACTAAATTAACAGTTCAACTAACAGAAACTAACCTGTCATGATGTCACTGGATAGTTCTGCTTCAAGTTTAATACCAATTTTCCTATGCTGGCCCAGTATCTTGTTCGCTATTTTGTTTACACTACCAGAGGCGCAGCATTATCAGAACAAAAATGTGACTTGCATACATCAAACAATTTACGTCACTTACTGACGTCAGAACTTTATGACATTTTACCTGCACATACTTCTTCGAACTGCGTTGAATATTCAGGGAATTTTGACTGACTATGTGGATGTTAATAATGGCATTTAACTTTGTTTGGAAAGCCTTAGGTGCGCAGAATAAGCCGACACCATTGTATTTGTGGAATAAGGTTTCCATTTCGCGCACTCAATATTAGCCTTAACCGTTGGACGTTCACATTCATACCTCGCCGCTATATTCTTATTAACAGTAAAGGCAACACTATGATACAGAAATATTATCCTAAACTCAGCAAATAAAGTGTGTATTAGCAAATATATTATATGTATGTCACTATCCACGAAGTAGAAAGAAAACAAAGAACACTTCAGCGCAAATTTGTAAATACTACTCCATTATAACTGTTATGTAATGCAATGTAATGTATTGGAATTATAGTTATGTACTCAGAACAATCTTGCAAACAGTGTGGGACCAGATCAGCCTGCGCATCCGCACAGTCTAATCTGGTCATACACTGGTTGCAGGCCCGTACGCAGGAATTAATTTAGGGGGGGGGGTGCGTTATCGACGGCGTGAAGGGCTAAACATTGTTTTTTTTGCACATACACGGACAGACCTCGGCAGATTAACCATTTCACCCCTAAATAACTGGAATGGATTTTGATATGTTAATTTTGCAACCCATTCCAATCATCACAAAATGATTTTCAGACCAGTCCATTTATGAAAATGAGGTGTTTTTGTTCTCAAAGTTATGAAAATTACTTGCAAAAAGTGCAGATCCTGATGAGACGGCTCGTCACGAGCCGGCTCATCTGGATCTACACTTTTTGCCAATACCACTATACAGATCTGTGGTGTTGAACGGGTTAAGGGGCGTGCGTACGCACCCGTCGCACCTCCTCTTTCGCACGGGCCTGGGTTGCTATTCGTCTACAGTTTGCGTATCACCAGCGAAAACGTCAACTCGTGATTCTGGGTTGTCCGAATTGCGACGGTTCAGGGTAACTCGACGCTATAAGGTTTAGCCACACTAAATCATCAAATTATTCATGCGCGGTGTAGTACGTTAAAACAGCCGGATTTGTTATATCATAGACACGCTTTGCTTGCAGAAACCAGTCAATTGATGCACTAATCTACTTCACATGCATGTTAATTATCATTTACTTCAGTTTCAAGCATATGCAAAATCATATTATTTTGTAAGTCGGAACATGTGTGTCATGCGAGGCGGTTTCAATTCCAGCCGCTGACTTTTTGCGCCACCACAAGGGTGGTAACAGGAAATTGAATTTATCTTTCTTAACAATAATTAAACCTATAATTTAATTATTGAATATCCAGAACAGAATGGGTGCAGGTTGTGGGAAAATAGGTCACGCAACATCCATACGAAAAATGAAAGAACAGCAAAATATGTGGCCAATGGTTAGTTTGTATAGTGGTGGTGATGGACCAATAACGTACGCATGGACATGTACATGTAGCCGTCATTGGGATAGCATTGCTCAGCTACATCATGGCATTCCGCATGAGCTCCATTTTCGATGTAATTTGCGGAAATTGGTACTAGTTTCCTCAATGAAAATGAGTATATGAGTTCTTGCACAACCGCCTGTGTTAAACCTGCCCAGAGTAACAACGTTTCTGTTAGTGTACTTAGAATATGAGATGTTACATACTCTGTTGCCGAGCTCATCGCAAACGATTGTCTATTTTGATATCACGCTTCTACGGAGCACAGCAGGGGACATGGATTTTTGTTTAATTAATTCGTTCCCACGACCTCGAATTCACAATTCGTTCCCGCGAAGTGACAATACGTTCCCTCAATTTAACAATTCGTTCCCTCGAGTAAACAATTCGTTCCCACGATATAACAATTCGTTCCCACGAATTAACAATTCGTTCCCGTGGGAACGAATTGTTATTTCGTGGGAACGAATTGTTAAATTTAGGGAACGAATTGTTAATTCGTGGGAACGAATAGTCAATTCGTGGGAACTAATTGTTAAATTGAGGGAACTAATTGTTATCTCATGGGAACGAATTGCTATTTCGTGGGAACGAATTAATACAAACAAGAAATGCGTCTGTCGAACGCGGATGCCACCTGCAGCATATTTGAGAAACTGTGACAAAGTGGTTAACCGAAAAGTGTGACGGACGGACGGACATACGGACAGACGGACGGACGGACAGACGGACGGTCCAAACACTATATGCCACCCGTTTCTTCGAAACCCGGTGGCATAAAAATAATTATGCGTCCCCTGTGGGGCTCCGTACGGGGCTCGACTTGGAAATAGAAGAAATTCACCTTGAAGCTTAAGACTCGGAATTCCGACGAGTGTCCAAGCCTGGCCTGATAAACGTGACAACACAATGCATAGTCTCGAAAGTTGTGGAAATGTACATTGCGACCATCATTGCTCCAAATCAGCCTGCGCACCCGAGCAGTCTGATCCGGACTGCTGTTTGTCATTCAGTCAAATGACGTTGTCAAGTCTGTGAAATATATTTATATAAAGACTATATTACAGCACTTGGAAGTATTTATAGACGCATACGACGCCACGACGCCAACGCTGGAATTGTGACTGCTGTATCTCACTTTATTACACTCTTGCGAGTTATTTGCATGGCCTTCGCTGAGGGAGAAAACCCGTAATCAAATCCTTACAAATAATACACCGTGAAGAGAACACCGATAATTGCACCCTCTTTTATTACAGTAAAAATAAAGTTAATTGAAATTATTGTGGAGAGAGTTTCGACTAACGTACAATGTTAATGTGGTTGAACACATTCCAAACATATACTCAAATATATCTAGTTCATAGAAACAGCTGCGTAATTTGGATTTCAATAAGTTTACATAACGTTACATTTGACGTCACACAACGTGACGTCAACACGCAATAAACGTCAGTGTGTAAGTATTCATATGCACAGCACAATTATTTTCTTGCAATCTCAAAAAATATGCATATATATCCGCCGTAAAGTGTAATAAATAGGATATTTCATCGTACATATTGGAATAGCGGAAATAATACACTCGTGTCCGTCGGCTTCCGTGTAAGCAACTCGTTCGCTACGCTCACTCTTTGCTTACGCGGAAGCCGGCGCACACTCGTGTATTATTTCCCGCTATTCAAAATGTACGATGGAATATCCACTAGTTCCACTTTCATAATATTGGACGATGCCTACGACGCCTACGACGCCTACGAGGGCGTCATTATTGACGCTTATGATGCCGACACCGGAATTGTGATCACGTGTCTCATGTCAACGTGGGAGGGGCAATACTATCATATTATCCCGGCATATGTGCCGTGAAACACGGTGCCGTGAACAATTGTTGACATCCTGCCAATACGGCCTAATCACTGCGTATGAATATGTGCGGTTGTCATACTGGTCGATTCTCCGATTTTGAGGATGCGGTTGGGGTTATTTATTTGCATGTTTAAGCTATTTGTAGTGTTGACGGGATAAATAGAATAGTAAGTTAGTGCTGTGAATGGGAAAACATATCTGGCGCGGCAGCTCGCCCATCCCGTTTCATAAGCCTTGCCAGATATGTTTTCCCATTCACGGCACTAACCTATTATTCTCTATAGCTACACTGATCACACATACATGTAACATACTGTCCTTCTTATAAACCAACGGTCCACAAGTAAACCCATTTGTTATATTAATGTAGTCGAATGACGCTCGACAAATCGGGACATATTGTAGCCTATCCATACTCTCTATTACCATATCGCGTTATAGAATCCGTGTCATCTGGCGTTTGCTTAAGAGCCATTACATTATACACACATCCTTTCATATGGAAATCATTCACTCAGAATCCCGCAGACCTGGGACACTACAATACCGTTTCAAACCGCCAGAGATGATGAATACAGACTGGATGTGTTGCATGTTCCGATATTGACTGATGGAATATACAATGCACTACAATACATTAGCATTAAACACAACGTCTTTCGCTAGATACAGTATTATAGTGGAATGGAATTTTATTTAATACACTGTATTAGATGGGTGGAGAGTTGATGACTCCTGTGAGAATATGCGTTGACTTATAAATCTGCACAAAGGTACCAAATGTGTACAAAGGAATTGAGAATCAGGTAAACGACGCCGCCAGTTGGCTGACATCCCATTACAAGTTCAAACTTATATTCTCAACCAGCTATGGGACGCTCGGCCCACCGATGACTTCACTGATTGCCCAACATACAGTAACCGTGACGCGGCATTTCTCAGAGGCGCCAACTAATGCACGTGCACTCCGAACGATAACACGTATTTTCTTATAGTATGAGTGAGACAGAATGGCTGGAATAGCTCATGCTACGTGCAATTTTCCCGGATATCAGCACTTGGTTGCATCGCCTTTGCCGCAAAGATTACTGCGCTATTTATGAAAGAAATGTACAGTGAAACCTCTCTAAACCGGACACCCTGGGGGCTCCCCCAGGGTGTCCGGTTTAGAGAGGTTCCACTGTAAATTAGACGTATGAATATGTTAATGCATGCGGGTGTGCTATGCGAACATGAACAGGCATTCAAATCCTTAAACATATTTCCTATTGGTATCTGCCATTTTCACATAAAGTGGTCTCAAACTGACAACAATTCATTAGTTTCATGAGGCATTCTTCTCCGTTTGCGACCATATATGCCTTGTTTAAGTAGAGAAACTTTACAATATAGTTATCTTTCCTTCCAATTCTTTTCACACATACCTATATAATTATGTTGATTACAGGCATTGCATCAGAGATAGATGACAATGGAACCCATATAATTAGATACATAGACTGCTTGTGTGTCCGGTTTAGAGAAGGTCTACTGTAGTTTGAAGCGGACCAAAATAGATGTGGATACGACGTTTATTACCCCCCGTGCAATGCAGAATAGTGTCTATAATTTTCAGATAGCATGGAAGCCATATAATCTCAATATTAACCCTTAGACCGTTATCTTATTTTTTTTTCGTCTGCTGTTTATTTTCTATTTTACATTTTTATCAACACAAACATGCTTTAACAGCATTTTAGAATAATTTACAACATGATTTAATTGTGTTGTCAAACATGATCGTGTTGTCAAACGATGTTTTTATTGAGAAATAAGGCAAGATAAAAAAGCAACAGCAGACGATAATTGTTGTGAGTAGCGGTCTAAGGGTTAAGCGATAAATGAGGAGAAATATACGGTTAAACGACTGCTACTATGTGATTGATACTGACTGAAGAAATGAGGCCAATATGCTTAGCAAGCAGTGTATATCCAGATCAACATGTGCATCCGCAGGATCTACATTGTTCGGCATTCCATCAATGAAACACCCGTCATGCTTATAAATCATGCGATATAGATCGTTATCAGGCTACAGGGGTGTGCTATTTGATCAGGAGCTACACTGGTTGAAAATGCGCTAAACCCCATTTCTCAAGTCACAGCCACATATGACGTTTTATGTGCATAAGTGATGTAACTAATGCTCTTCCATGGGATGTAAAAATAACGCATGCCAGTTACATGCAACGACGTCACGAATAATTCGTGACGTCGTTACATGTAATTGACATGCATTGCTAATACGACATATACTGCTATGCTCGCACACTAACATTAGACAGACGTATGTCTGTTTTGCAAGAGAGCCACGATGTCGTATGACATGGTCTATCTTCATGCTTTACAAGCAATAATTCCAAGACGGATCGCTTATTGGGCGATTACCAGATAGGACGTCGTCAATATAAAGATTCATTGTCGACGATAGATTGCAATCTCAGTATTGGGAAATATGATATTGAGCTAATGAATATGTATATAGCTGAATTCGACGATAGGCAGTAAGGATCATCTATTAAAAGTGTACAGCTGCAGTCGATGTCTATTAATTTAACTGTAGTTATAATACAGTGCAACCTCTCTACAACAGCCACCCATGGGAAGACGTAAAACTGGCTGTTGTAGAGAGGTGGCTGTTGTAGGGAGGATACTGTCGAATTAAATTTTATCGTCTGATGTTCATTTATTTTCTTCGATAATTCTCATCAAATACATGCTTTGACAGCATTTTAGAATCATTTCCAATGGAAATGATTTTAAATTTCTGTAAAAACATGTTTTTATTGAGAAAGAATGCAAAAGCAACATCAGACGACAATGTTCATGCTCAGCAGTCTAAGAGTTAGATATAGAGGAAATCGTCCATTTGTGATATAAAATGGCGGCTGTTACAGTTAGGGTGTTATTGTAGAGAGGTGGCCGTTCGGGGAGGTTTGACTGTACTGAAACGGTTCCAAATCAGAGGCAAGTTACTCTAATGTCGAGCGTATGATAGAATTGTCGCATTTTCTAATATGTCAAGATGAAGACCTTTTACTTTTAACGATGGAACAAGCGTGAATTGAATCGGTTAAACATGATTAAACTAGTATTGAATACTTTGTTTTTGATCAAAATGCTGCGGTACGGCTGCCTATTAAGCCCTTTAAATGCATTTCATCCGATGAAATTACTAAAACATTTGATTATTACAATGTACTGACAGCGTATAAAACAAAGAGGAACATTTTTTTGGATATCGTTGATTGATTTGTTTGCATGGGTTATACTCCAACAGCAAGGTCATATGAGAAACGCCATATGATTTTGTACCTTCGGACATCTGCGAAATCTCATGAAATACGTTTACAAAATGTACAATATTTTCCGTAAATGACGGCGAAGGTTGACAAAACCTTCAGAGTACATGCGGAATTAATTATATTCCGCATGTACTCTGAAGATTTTGTCAACTTTTGACTTTATTTATGAAAAATATTATAAATTGTGTAAACGTATTTAATGAAATTACGCAGATGTCCGAAGGTACAAAATCCCATGACGTGTCTCATATATTGACGGGAATGCACATGTATAGGAGAGCACCGTACACTCGTAGGAAAACGTTCAGTATCCTGAATCAGTGCCAGCATCCATTACTACACCGCATCCCTTGATCACATGTGTGAATCCCAGTATGAGTCACTATTAAGGTATACATCCTTAAGGATATATTCACCTTTAACATCTGCATACATGCACCATTGAACCGTCCAATTTGTTTGTTGATATCATTGAAATGACGTTTTTCTTGTATGCGCATTTCGTCGTCATACAATCATAGCTATTTACATAGCACTTGGCATACATACCACGATAATCACCATACATGTTGTACTTAACTATGAAGCACAAACATATGTCATTGAATGACCACTTACCTGAATCACCGTGGAACCCATCTGTAATGTATATGGGTTACTCTGTGTCTGCAGGTGACTGGCTCATAGTGAGGCTGACTCTTAGCTCATGAATATTAGGCCCCACCCAGTTGAGTGTATATACTGTAACATGTAGTTATATTGTTAGAATAGAATATGTAACCATATGAGTGTCTTGTACGAATAGTTTAACATCCCAAGAACGTGATAACAATCACGAGAACACAACATTACATTGGCGACGAGTGACGGGATTATTTTTCTCAGAAAAGGAATTTGTGTGTATTAAATCTATTCTCAAGTCAAGATGGCAGCCAAATATGACTTGCCAACGCCGAAACAGTTCAAAGTTTTAGGCGAAAACACAAATTTGTCAAGATCTTGGGACAATTACATCAAACGTTTCGAGTACTACATAGCAGCAATCAGGAGTTACCAAGGATGAGCAGAAGAAGGCATTACTGCTACATCTATCCGGAGAAGAAGTCCAGATATTTACGAGACATTGACAGATGCTGGAAACACGTACAAAGATACAGTTCAGAAACTGTCGGAATACTTCAATCCAAAGAAGAACATTTCATATGAAAGACACATATTTCGACAGGCGAAACAAGAAACAGACGAGATAGTGGACAACTTCGTCATTCCGTTTGAAGAAATTATCGGTCTCCTGTGAATTTCCCGACGGAACTGTAAATGATCAAATCCGCGACCAGATCGTAGAAAACTGCAGTTCAACGGAATTAAAGAAGAGATTCCTGCGAGAACACGAACTGACATTGGATAAAAATACAGCAAATCGCCAGGACAAATGAACTCGCAGACCTACATGCGACGAAAATGAATGGAGCGACGGAAGACAGAGGTTCGAATACCCGACGACTCAGCACGACGAAGATGCGCTACATCTACGACAACGGGACCAGCAGCCAGGAAAATACCAGAAACAAAGGAAGCAGTACGCACCACGAGGAAAACCGCGATCGAGCCCCAAACCATCACAATTCAAATCGTGTTATCGCTGTGGTGGCAAAGGTCATTCTGGCCATGAGTGTATAAAATCACGGAATGTCGTCTGCAATAATTGTAAAAGGCGAGGGCATTTTGCTCACTGTGCAAAACACGAGAAAAACGGGAAGTGCGATTCATGCAAGATGATACTGCAGAGAACAGCGACACTGAATTTGTGTTTGGAATTAAGTCTAATGATAAATCCACTTATGTAAGTGCAGAAATTGAAGGAAGTGAGTGTAAGCTTCTCATCGACAGCGGTGCAACAGTGAATTGTTTGGGCAAAACCACGTTTGATAAAATCAAATCAAATACATGCATTCTTAAGAAATCAAATGCGAAAATATACCCATATGCATCCAAAATACCACTCAAAATTATCGGTGTGTGTCACATGAATGTCAAAATAAATGGCGAAATGAATAAAGTTGACTTTCACATCATTGACAATCAGTGTGTACCTCTAATCGGTCAAAAATGTGCTGTAGAATTTGGATTACTCAAATTTTGTGTGAACAAAGTTGAAAAAAAATGAAAGCAGTGTTGTGATATATTGTCGGAATACAGTGACAGGTTTCAAGGACTCGGTAAGTTGAAAGATTTTCAATTACAAATTGTATGTTGATAAGAATGTCACACCAGTTGCACAGCAGAATCGCCGCATTCCATTTAAAATGCGAGAACAAGTAAACCAGAAAATTAAGGAACTATTAGACAGTGACGTCATAGAAAAGGCAGAAGGGCCAACTCCGTGGATTTCACCCCTGGTAGTCGTACCTAAACCCAACGGTGACATTAGAATCTGCGTAGACATGAGACAAGCTAATACAGCAGTGCAAAGAGAGAGGTTTCCGTTACCAAATATAGATGAAATATTGGAAGAAATGAACGGTGCGAAATATTACTCCAAATTGGATCTAAATATGGGATTCCATCAACTAGAATCTCTCACCTGATTCCAGGAGATAACCACGTTTATCACAAACGACGGACTGTACAGGTACAAACGCCTAAATTTCGGAATATCCAGCGCGCCGCAAACCTATCACGCGTCATTCAGCACACGATACATGACATCCCAGGATGCAAAAACGTGTCCGACGACATAATTGTCTACGGAAAAACAAAGGCTGAACATGACACAGCATTGCGTAATGTGCTTCAACGGCTACGCGAGAAAAACCTAACACTGAACAGGGATAAGTGTGATTTCTGTAAATCATCACTCACATACATGGGACACACCCTGACTGCATCTGGACTAATGCCACAGAACAGTAAAATTGAAGCCGTACTGAACACTACTCCGCCTAAGTCAGTGAAGGAAGTCAAAAGTTTCCTTGGCTTAGTGAATTACTGCGCAAAGTTCATTCCAAATTTTGCTACTGTCTCGAGCCGATCCGCAAGTTAACACGGCGTAACGAGGAATTTGATTGGGGACCCGAGCAGCAACAATCGTTCGAGAGGCTGAAGGAGTTAATGACCAGCGCGAACGTCATGGCATTCTACAATCCGGACGCAGAAACAACCGTTACTACAGACGCCAGCCCGTATGGAATTGGATGTATACTAGCACAGAAACAAAGTGACGGACACTTTAAACCAGTCGCATATGCTAGTAGGACATTAAACCAAGTTGAACGGAAATATAGTCAAATTGAACGCGAAACTCTGGCATGTACATGGGCCATTACACGTTTCCGTGTATACCTATATGGATTAACATTCACGTTGGTCACTGATCACAAACCGCTTGTGAACATTTTCAAGCCAAAGCACATACCACCAGCCAGAATTGAGAGACTGCTCCTTAAACTACAGTGCTATAAATTTACTGTGACATATCAGCCAGCACACTTAATGGCAGCTGATGTACTTAGCAGGTGTCCACTGGACCACAGAGATTGCAAAATATCTAGCCTGACAGAGGAATACATAAATTATGTAACTCAACACGCTGTTCCAAAGGCAATGACATTGAATGAAATTGAAACCAGCTCAGCCCAAGATACGCTGACACAGAAATTAGTGGACTCGCTGAAACAAAACAGATGGACACAAAATCAGGAGAAATGGGGGGCTTACTATAAAATGCGCTCTGAACTAACAGTGAACAACAATGTTGTACTTCGCGGCAATAGACTTGTTATACCAGAGTCGCTTCGACCGAGAGTGTTACAACTCGCCCATGAAACTCACCAAGGTGTGGTGAAAACAAAGCAATTGCTGCGTGAAAAGGTATACTGGCCAGGTATGGACAGAGATGTGGACATTTAATTAAGACGTGTTATCATGTCAGTTGTTATCAAATCCGCCAGCTCCACCTACAGTGCAACCCACTGAACTACCAGCAGGTGCATTCAAATATGTAGCCATGGACATGATGGGACCGTTACCGACGGGAGGAATCCATACTGGTCGTCATCGACTACTATTCTCGTTTTCCCGAAATTGAGATTATGAAATCTACAACATCAAACGCCATCATTCAACGATTAATGAGAATATTTGCCACCCATGGGCTACCTGAGTCCATCACAACGGACAATGCGCAAAATATGGTATCAGCCGAAATGGAGAAATTTCTGTACCAAAACGGGATAAAACACAGGCGTGTGACACCGTACTGGCCACGAGCCAATGGACTAGTGGAAAATTTCAACAAAAGTGGGAAAATGCATCAAAACGGCACATACAGAAGGACGAAACTGGAGAACAGAAATCTACAAGTTTTGTTGATGTACGTACAACGCCACATCAGACGACTGGGAAGGCGCCGACTGATCTGCTGTACAATCGGACGGTGAGGAATAAACTGCCTCACTTTGAGAAGAAATGGGAGGATTCCACCTGCGTGCCCGTGACGAAAAAACAGAAGAAGAAAAATAAACTGTATGCAGACAGACGTACATCACGGATTACTAACTATAGACTAGGTCAGAAAGTGCTAATCCTGAAAAGAGACAGGGGGAAATTGGACCCAAAATGGGAAACAATTATCTACACTGTTGTAGGTCAAAATGGTGCACAAGTGAAAGTGCGGTCGGACAGCAATAATTTACTTCACAGACATGTTTCCCACACCAGACCTTATTACAAGGGTTAAACATTAGGTGTGGCAAAGCCACGTTATAATTAACAGCCACATTATAATTAACATTGGGGTTTGGGTTACCAGTACAAGTTCATAAATTAGCGACTTATCTTGACCTTTACCGGGATGTTGAGCTGAGATAATTACAAGTAATTTCATGGTGTAACCCACAAACAAATATATTTCTAAGTGATAAGAGATGTCAACGACATCTGGTATTTCATAGTAAAACTTTCATTCATGAAATAGGAATCCCTTATCTGCAAAACAAAGAAGGGATGTAATGTATATGGGTTACTCTGTGTCTGCAGGTGACTGGCTCATAGTGAGGCTGACTCTTAGCTCATGAATATTAGGCCCCACCCAGTTGAGTGTATATACTGTAACATGTAGTTATATTGTTAGAATAGAATATGTAACCATATGAGTGTCTTGTACGAATAGTTTAACATCCCAAGAACGTGATAACAATCACGAGAACACAACATTACACCATCCGAGCCAGACACCCTGGGAAGTCCCCAGGGTGTCCGGCTTGTAGGGGCTCCACGGCACACTGTGGTTCAACTCCCATCATTTGGCGATATGCATCGGATGTGCCCTGCGACTTACAGATGTAATTTCTTGACCATAATGAAAACAAATTATTCCTCATATGTCAGATAGTTGCCATAGATCCCGTCTGGTGCGCAATTAGCCGGATCTTGGGTTCGATATGTAGGAGACACATTATCAATGAGTCAATACCGGTATGGTAGGCATCAAGCGCCATCTAGCAGAGTTATTGAACTTGCATTTGAAGGCGCAAGCAGAATAAGCGGGGTAACTTAGCCTCCTGATTACACTGACCTCTTCACGTTTGATTACCATTTGAGGGGTACATATTGCACAGCCGAATAGCCGACATGTATGGAACGCCACATATGCATAAACACAAATAAGTACATATATTGCTAGCTCTAAAAGAAGTAGTGCTAGCATTAAATATTTAGAGCTAGCTTACATATTAGAGCTAGCATTAAGTGTTTGAGTTTATGTAGATTTGGCGTTCCTCGAACGCCAAATCTACATAAACTCAAATAATTATTGCCAGCTCTAAATAATTAGAGCTAGCATTAAATATTTAGAGCTAGCTCCAAATGATTTAGTGAGCTCTTCAAATGAAGTGTAGCTAGCTCTAAATATTTAATTCTAGTTCTAATTATTTAGAGATGGCATTTCTTATTTGACTTTATGTAGATTTGGCGTTCCATATACATACACATGGCTCCGTGATGCGAAAGTTACAAAATGTACCCCCTTCTCTTTCCACTGACACCTTCGATTTACATTGCATATAGTTATGGTGGTTGTGTTCGTTGATTGTCATAGCTGTCTTGACGTTGTCTTGAAATGTTGCAGGTTCAGAACCTACCCACATGAAACACTAATGGTACACGTACGACTACCAACGGAATGTAATTAAATATTTACATGTACTATCGTTTCGTTCGAGTGAGGACATTCAGTCTGAGCACAGTCGAACCTCCCCGAACGGCCACCTCTCTACTACACCACCCTCTCAATAACAGCCGCTATTTTATATCCCAAATGGATGATTTCCTCTTTATCTAACCCTTAGATTGTTGAGCACGAACATTTTGATGAGAATTATCAAAGAAAATAAATAAACAGCGGACGACAACATTTAATTCAGCATCAACCTCGCTACAACAGCCACCTCTCTACAACAGCCAGTTTTGTGTCTTCCCATGGGTGGCTGTTGCAGAGAGGTTGCACTGTATATTTCAAACAAATGAGATGATCTACACGACATTCATGAAAACCACTCAAAGTGCCTTATTTATACATGCATTACACGAACTTATTGTTCTGTATTATACTTGTACGAACAAGTACTTGTACACACTGTACAAATAGATGGATTTATGATTATAACATAAATCACGTTATTATATGGAGGTGCAATGCTCCGCCCCCTAAGCGTAACTCTGTGAGTCACGGCGCAATAGCCAACGGGAATAGATCAGCGAGCATAAAATAGAAATTATTACAGCATTCGCCCTGTTCTGCTAGCGAAAGCTAAATAAGCAATTTAATAAACAGGAATTAAATTACGTATTATCCTGCAACATGGAATGCCTGGTTAATCCGATGCAGTGCCAGTTATGTCGGTTTGTTTAACCAGGGTGGCAATTTGACCAGTTTCCATGTTCTCTATATATTATAGGTGTTTGCTTAATAACATTGTGAGCTGATAAATTACGTGAAAACAGATTGGTTGTCCGCTGTGATTTCTTCTGGACATTATATTGCGAAACGAGTTGTTCACGATTGCTGGGACATGCCGAGAACGGAGGGCCAGAAAAAGCGGTTGACGATTTGGGGTGTCAGGTTGCCTCTAAACGGGCGAAGAATACGCAAACGATACATGCGCCAGCGACACCCACGGCACCAGCGGCATCTGCGACGTCAGAGGGCCCAGTAGCGCCATCATTGGCGCCACCTATTCCAGCGGTATGGGCTGCACCGACGCCACCATCGTTGTCAGCACACACAGCGGCGCCAGTGATAGATATCACTACGGCAGGTGAGATTGTATGCAATAGCAACGATCCCATTATGGGGTTTAACATTCCTGTAGCCGCAATGTCCCCAGCATAACTGCACCATTTGAGCCAATTTATGGCTCCGCAAATACTCAAAATGCAGGTATTGAGGTTGTGCGGAGAATGTACACATTCCCCCTCATACAGGACATGCCATGCCAATTCCAAATATCGTTGTGCAGACGATACAATCACCATACATGTGTCGCAGCAAATGCGCCAAAAAAATTGTGTTAAATCAACAATACGTTCATTTGTCCCAATTGCTAAAACGCTGGGATAACGATTTTGTCGGTGGTGATACTCAGGGTACAGCACTGTTTTGTCAATGATCAGGGTATTATTCAAGCCAAGCCCAGAATGAATAGAGACAGACTGCAGTCAATCGATCAGTGGACCGATGCTTTCATTATTTACTGCATGTATATATACAACAGCATCCGACACAAGCGTCTGACATGCTGGCGTATTTTACACACAATACGACACTGCTGCAGCAAATATGGAATGATATGGCATGGTTGGCATATGATGAAACAGTTCAGGCTGCGTCAAGCCATCGTGCCCACAATGCTGGGCTAAGCTTAATTTGGATTTATGGATACAAATTAATGACGCAGGTAAACCAGGTGCGACCATCGCAACTATATCACAGCAGCGTGTCTCACAATATAGATTGTCTGCGTCTGCACGTCCAGCAAATGCGACGTCGGCGAAACCGCTTTGCCGCATGTACAATGCAAAAGGCGGATGTAGATTTTAACCCATGCAAGTATAAACACGCATGTTCAATTTTAGTAATGCTAATCACGCCATGATTAATTGCGATACATTTCGGAGGCAGTCACAAGTCACATCCAAAACAGCGTCCCCAATAAAACAAAACCATTTTAAATTAGGTTCATCCCCCGTGAATTGTGACATTTTGGAACGCGAACTTAAAACGTATTCAAAACCGCAATGCAGCTAACGAGTTAATTAACGGGTTCAAATTATGGGTTCCCACTTCCATGAAGGGTCCGCGTAATTGCTTACGAAGCAACAAACTTGGGTCAGCATATCGCGACCTCATGTCTATTGCCGCTAAATTTAAATAATGAAATATTAGCAGGTAGAGTCGAAGGTCCCTTTAGCACGCGAATATTGAACCTAATTTACGAGTTTCGCCGTTAGGACTGGTGGAGAAAAAAAGGAGGTATGGATTACAGATTGATTCACCACTTATCATACCCAGCAGGGAGCTCAGTAAATGATTTTATTGACGCTGACTTATGTTCAGTGCACTACACGTCGTTTGACTCGCGGTAGATGTTTGTGCAAACTATCGGAGACACGCTAAATGGCAAAACTTGATATCCGTAATGCATTCAGGATCATTCCAGTGTCCCTCCTAATGACTAACGAAATTATTAGGTATGAAGCATGCAGGCCAATATTATTTTGACAAATGTTTACCGTTTGGCCTGTCTTTAAGCTGCGCGACTTTGAGAAATTTTCAACAATTTATTGAGTGGGCTGTGACAAATAAATTGGAAAGCGGTTTTTATATTGCATTATTTAGACGACTTGCTTATTAGCACACGCACTCATCAGTGTCAGGATGTTTACACAATGCTGGACCACATTTTATTACATTTTGTGAGGAATTAGGCGTGCCATTAGCTGAAGAAAAAACTGAACTTCCGAAAACTATTATCACTTTCTTAGGCATGGAATTAATTCCGATAATATGACTGTTCGCATTCCCCAAGACAAGATAGATTGATTCAAACACAAGTTATTGGATACGTTAACATAGAACTAAGACGACATTGCGCGACATGCAGTCTTATTGGGCAGTTCTGAACTTTAAGCTTTGTGTAGAGCAGTAAGACCGGGCAGAACCTTTTGTAGACGCTTGATAGATGCAACCATGGGCAGAGCTAGGAAAAAATATCACCATGTAAGAATTACCCAAGAAATGAAATGTGACCTCCAAGTATGGCTTCAATTTTTAGAGCAATTTAATGGCGTTGACCATAAATGTCAGACAGATTATGGATTCAGAATGAGGCCATCGAGTTGTTCACTGATAGTGCCGGGGCCATAGAGAAATTTCGGATTTCCAGCATTCTTTGCAGGTAGTTGGACATATGGCACATGGCCTGAGGACTGGGTTGCATCCGGGCTTTTAACGGATATAACATTTCTTGAATTCTTCCCAATTTTGGTGTCTGTCCATATCTGGCATAACAAACTGGAAAACAAGAGGATCATATTCCGATCTGACAATCAATCTGTGTGTCATATCCTGAACTCCATGACAAGTAGGTCACGAACTGTTATGAGTTGTCCGCCCGTTTGTCCCTACATTGTCCTAAAACACAACATTTTGTTCAGAGCTGAACATGTTCCTGGAAAAAAGTAACTTAATATGCGATTCACTGTCTCGCCTAAATTTTCAGAATTTTCGCAGTTCTGGCGCCGCATGCCAGACCGCAACTCCACAAAAAGTTCCGGCACATCTATTTACAGATCTTCAAGCAGTAAATCTCACGATTAACTACTAACGTTGTCCATTAATACACAACAGGCATATCATACGGGTTTGAGGTCATTCGCACAGTTTTTACAAATAATAAGGGTTGGGAATTTAGGCTACCCCAAACGGTATCGGTGATAAATCTTTACATTGCGTACATGTTCCGTCAAGGGAAGTCACCCAGTACAATGGCGACATACCTAGCCAGCGTTAGGTTTCGTTCATAAAATCAATGGTTACGATGACCCGACGATGTCATTTATTACGGCTAAAAATACTTCTTGGAGCGAAACGTTTGAACCCACAGCGTGATATTAGACTACCCATTACATTACAAGTATTGAGGCGGTTATCCAAATCCGTAAATGTCGTCTGCACTACAAAAAATATGAAAGCATACTTTTTCGTTGTGCATACGTGATAGCCTTTTTCGGTTATTTCGAGTTAGCGAGATAATATACACGTCGGCGAATGACCCACTGAGACCGATATTATTCTCTGATGTGGGTAATTAGACATGACAGCCAAGCGCGCCCTATGAACGCGCTGTTGCATCACACTAGCCGCCGATCGAAAACCAGCCAGCATAAGGCTTGTGACGGTTAACATTAATTCAATAAGAGGGAACGAAATTTGTCCAGTATCTGCACTGGATGGAATTCATTAACATTAAACTAGGGCCGGCGGTTCAGTTCTTCTGTCATGAAAATGGAACACCGTTAACTAGGTATCAATTTACTACGGTGTTGGGAAAAAGTGTCTAACTATGCTGGGTCTTACATACGGCCGGCTACAAGAGTCATAGTTTTCGTATGGAGCATGTTCCTATTTGTATGATAGGGGTATATCGGCTTCTGACATTAAAGCGTGCCGTCGCTGGCGCAGTGATTGTTTTCAGACATATATCCGGTAGGCATATATAATGATCACATAGCATAGAATGGGTTGGGAAGCCGCGCCGCAGTGCTATAGCTAATCATCATCTAGTGTCATAAACATTATGGCTGTTAACTGGACCTCGTTTTTCAATTTGCTATAATAATAAATTTGCCGTTTGATGTCAGAGATTGTTTATATTAATTTTTGTAGTTAATTTTCATTTCCGCTATTGACACATTTGACTTTTTATAATAACATGCGTTGTTATTAACAGACCTAGCCTCGAACGTATGGATAGTGGGAGACTCCATGGTTCATTGGGGTCATGCAAGGGCGTGCCATATATTGGATGCACAACTCAGGTTACCACATGTATCGATCCAATGGTTTAGTAAACGGGGTATGCTATTCTCCGAAGTCCTTGTGCAAATAAACCTGCATTTTGAAAAATGAATTAGCCCCAGACATCATTATTCTACACTGTGGAGGAAATTCCATAACGCAGATCCGATCAGGCGTGCTTTGTGCACAAGTAAAGAATGATAGTTGCCGCCTTGTATGAAGCAATGCCCGCGACCACAATTAGTGGTGGTCTGATGTATTGCCTAGGCTTCATTGGCGTGGTGCTATCCACAAACGCAAAATTAATAAAAGAGAAAACACTTCAATCAGTCTGGTCGTGGAGCTACATTTGCGGCTGCCGGTAGGGTCATTCCGCAATCCGAGACTGACTGAAAAATACGCCCTCATTGTTCCGCACGACGGGGTACATATGTCTGACGCGGGAAATGATATACTTTTAAATGCGTGTCTCACGCGATTGAGAAGTGTTAGCGACCTCAGGCAACCGGATGGACTAATTCCATTGTATTTCAATGAATAACCAATTTTTATGGAGGAAAAGTCGGCAGACTTTAGTGGCGGATGTGACAGACTCGAACTCGCGGAATAGCAAGTAACTATGCAGAAAATTGCCACTATACCACGCTGGTAATCGGCATCTCCAGCGGAGATGGCTGGAATATGCTTTCCTCCAAAACCCGAGCCCATGTAATAATCGGCATCCTCCACGCGGAGATGGCTGGACTATGCTCTCCAAACCCCGAGCGCTGTGGATCGGCTCAAGACGAAGCAGGGATATATTTTATAAAGTCATAATATAACTCAGACCATATCACGCACTGTATAGTCACATGCGATTGGTGAACCTTCGACTTGATCCAATCTAAGGGCGGTCTCTTGCTGAGATTCAATCTACAAATCAGTTCGATGTCTGTCACATTCCTCCATAAAGTAAGTTTCTAAGTTGCTGGCACCATGGCCTTACCCCAAACATTGTGTCTTTGTTGTTTATGTTTCCAATACATATGGTCACGGGAGGCACGTTAAGCACTGCCCGTATCAATGGTATATATTGTGTATATGCAACTTCTATTATAATAAATGGATTTATGATTATAACATAAATCACGTTATTATATGGAGGTGCAATGCTCCGCCCCCTAAGCGTAACTCTGTGAGTCACGGCGCAATAGCCAACGGGAATATATCAGCGAGCATAAAATAGAAATTATTACAGCATCGCCCTGTTCTGCTGCAGCGAAATGCTAAATAAGCAATTTTAATAAACAGGAATTTAAATTACCACCCTCCCACCCAGGTATGGAGAATGACAGTTGGTTACAAATTATAATAAAATCGTGAATGTTACATTAATCTTGCAGTATATGTTTCAGAAACACCCATGTTGTCATTGCGGGCGGCTGGAGGTACATGTACTTGTTGGTTATGCCTACTGATACCAGTCACCACCAGAGACCGTAATGGGCGCAATCGGTGTTTTATCATGTAATCATTCTTACGCAATAAACGTCATGGTCATATTCATATTGATGGAGGCGGATGTGACAGACTCGAACTCGCGGAATGATAGCAAGTAACTTTAATGCAGAAAATTAAAAATTGCACTATACCACGCTGGTAATCGGGCATCTCCAGCGGAGATGGCTGGAATATGCTTTCCAAACCCGAGCCATGTAATAATCGGGCATCTCCACGCGGAGATGGCTGGACTATGCTCTCCAAACCCGAGCGCTGTGATCGGCTCAAGACGAAGGCAGGGATATATTTATAAAGTCATAATATACTCAGACCATATCACGCACTGTATAGTCACATGCGGGATTGGTGAACCTTCGACTTGATCCAATCTAAGGGCGGTCTCTTGCTGAGATCAATCTACAAATCAGTTCGATGTCTGTCACATTCCTCCATAAAGTAAGTTTCTAAGTTGCTGGCACCATGGCCTTACCCCAAACATTGTGTCTTTGTTGTTTATGTTTCCAATACATATGGTCACGGGAGGCACGTTAAGCACTGCCCGTATCATGGTATATATTGTGTATATGCAACTTCTATTATAATAATTCAAACGCCGAATCCATGTATTTGGTCAATGGTACCTGAAGAAAATACACCAGCTGGCCTTGGTATTCCTCATACAGTTCCGTGCGAATTATGTATACACAATCGTGTCAGCAATCGTTTTTCGTGTGTATTTTATCAATGCACTTTTGGTTACCGGATGAAACTAGATTGGTCAGTAAGCGAGGCTTATGGAATACCCCCGCGTGGGCCCAGGTACCCCTAAAATATGTAAAAATTTCCAAGTGTGTGGGCTTGTGACCTTGACTCTGGGATTAGCGCGAGCGGCATGAACGTGAATTTGTCACAGGGTGATAGAGGTCCATTGGAGCAATGAGTGTGTGAAATGTGAAGCAGATCCGAGCAAGGAAATAGAAGTTATAACAGATTTCTCTGATGTTAAGTTTTGTAAAGAGACTACCGTATAACCTCGAATTAACGCCCCCGGAGGCGTTACATTTTGCAAAAGGGGGGGGGGGGGGGGGGGGCGTTTATTAGTCAGTAAAAAAAAAACAAAAAAAAAACAAACTTACCAAGGACCGCCAATTTCAAAAACACAAATAAGGATTTAAGGATTATTTGTGTTTGAAATTGGCGTTCATTGGTAATTTTCTTTTCTTTTCTTTTTTTTATTTGGGTGGGTGTAGTTAGGAGGGGGCGTTAATTCGATGTTATACGGTATGTATGTGACGTTGACATCGAGATCAGCGGGGATTTGTCACAGCATATGAAATATTAAGAATTTTCAATGAAAGAAATAGAAGTTATAACATATTTCTCTGATGTTAAGTTTTGTAAAGAGACTAAGTATGTGACCTTGACCTTGGGATCAGCGGGGGTTGGACAGTCGTAGATTTGTCACAGCATGATAGTACAACCTTAGAGGAATGCACAAGTGAAATAATAAGAATTTACAATGCAGGAAATAGAAGTTATAACTTATTTCTCTGATGTTAAGTTTTGTAAAGAGACTAAATATTTGACCTTGATATTGGGATCAGCGGGGGTTGGACGGTCATGGATTTGGCACAGCATGGTATTAGAGCCTTACAGGAATGCATGTGTGAAATATTAAGAATTTTAGATGAAGGAAATATAAGTTAGAACAATATTTCTCTGATGTTAAGTTTTGTAAAGAGACTAAGTATTTGACCTTGACCTTGGGATCAGCGGGGGTTGGATGGTCGTGGATTTGGCACAGCATTGTAGTAGAGCCTTACAGGAATGCATGTGTGAAATATTAAGCATTTTAGATGAAGGAAATAGAAGTTATAACAATATTTCTCTGATGTTAAATTTACGGACTAAGTATTTGACCTTGACCTTGGGATCTGCGGGGGTTGGATGGTCGTGGATTTGGCACAGCATGGTAGTAGAGCCTTACAGGAATGCATGTGTGAAATATCAAGCATTTTAGATGAAGGAAATAGAAGAAATAACAATATTTCTTTGATATTAAGTTTACGGACGGACGGACGGACGGACAACCGGACTCCAGTATATCCCCGCCCCCCCCCCCCCCCCCACAACTCGTTGCGGGGGGTATAAAAAGCACTACACGTTAGTATACATAAGCAGATAATGAATATTTACTGGAACTTCCGTACAGTCAGTAATCTGTGAACACAACTGATTGTTGTAGACTTTGATTAGAGGCGTAATCATGTTATGAAGGCGTGTCATGTTATCAATTATAATTTCGTGCGTATTTTATCAATGCGAATTTAGTGGCCTGTAGATAAAGACACTGTACATTAGACACTGCAGGAGAAGGAACATTTACTGGAACTAGCGTACAGTTAGTTGTCATGGACAACATATGATTGTGGTGGGATTTGATTGGAGACGTAGTGATGGCCGGCGTATTATGTTATCAATGGTTGGTTATTCGTGTGTATTTCATCAATGCACATTTAGTTACCTTATGTGTAAGACACTACACATTATACACAAGCGGAGAAGGAATATTTACTAGAACTAGCGTAGCGTCAGTTGTAAGCGACAACATACGATTCTGATGGAATTTGATTGAACACGCAATGATGGAAGGCGTATCATGTTACCAATCGTTGTTCGTGTGTATTTCATCAATGCGCATTTAGTTGCTTGGTGATAAAGACCGAACGGTGTACACAACCAGCGAAATAATACTTACTAGAACTACTGTTTAGTCAGTTGTCAGTAACAAATTATGATTGTGGTGAAATTGGATTGGTCACACAATGATCGAAAGCGTATCATGTTACCAATCGCTGTTCGTGTGTATTTGGTCAATGCACAGGTGGTTATCTGGTGAAAAGGACATTGTGCATTATACTAGTTGAGAAGGATCATTTACATGTACATGTACCAGAAGCAGCGTAGCGTCAGTTGTCAGTGACAACACCGATCTGATTGTGGTGCAATTTGATTAGAGACGCAACGATGGATGACGTATCGCGTCTGCCATCGGTCTGTGGTCGTGATTGGCGGGACTCGAAATCTACACCAAGGTGTGCATTTCCTCCGATATATGGTTTCTAATTTAAATGTGGCTGACAGGAGAAAGGGGGGCGTATGGCATGTATGGACCATGATCTTGATTATATTTGGAACTGACTGACCCTGAGCTGTGCTACAGCTCAGGTTCAGACAATCAAATTGCTTGATTGCGAATTGGCATTAACGCAGGCTGTTGTGTACATACCGGGTCTTACAAGCGAGCTGATGATTTCATAACTTAAACGAGGTAATATGTAGGCGTAATGGTGGTCCCTAATTTGTGAGGAAATTGGAGTATCCAGAAAAGTCTCAAGAGCCTGACGTTGATCAAATTTGTTATTCAGATGCGTAGTAGCCAAAATTAAATTAACACAAGAGCCACCATCATGTACTATAACAGTCCTGAACGAATTACACAGCCGCCTGCGTTAACCTTGCCCTGTAGCCCATTTCACCAACATTTCAAAGAATACTTTTCTAGCAAAGTATACTTTGAGGGAGAAATTTCCAATTTTAGGATAAATTTATGAATTTTTATTATACTGAATTTATTACATTATCACAGCCAAAAAAATGGCTGTGATAAGGTAATGCATTCAGTATAATAATTCTGCATACTTTTAATCATGAAATATATGCATTTGTTAGCTCTACGAACTAATGCATTTTAGGAATAATAAATGATTACTCTCTCAAAGTATACTTTGCTAGAAAAGTATACTTTGCAATGTTGATGAAATCTGCTACAGATCTGAACGTTTCTGAACATCAATATAGGAATGAATGGCCTTTTTGTGGAATTTATCGGGGTATAAACTTGGAAAAGTCGCGGGAATACTGAACGAAGGCCGGAAGGCCTCGTCCAGTATTCCTGCGACTTTTCCAAGTTTATATCCCCGATAAATTCAACAAAAAGGCCATTCATTCCTTATAATTCCAGCATTTGAAATAAATTCATCAAGAAAATGTGTTTATTTTCCGTTTTCTTAAGAATTATTTTAACTGCGCCTGACGGTTACGGAAAGTACTTCGGCATGGGAGTTTAATGGGATATAAATTTTGGACAGTGACTTGCTACTGGCCAATCAAATGTTAGGAAATTGTGTAAATATATTTGTGCTGGAATCAATTGGCAATCTCAACTCGCAATCAAGCACAATGTTCAATTATTTGGAAGTAAATGAAATATTGGCAAGTTTAGCGGATGTGGTGGTGTTGTAATAGTATAAAAGCACATTTACACTTTTTGTAACTGGTGGAAAGTACATTTGCTAAATTCGTTAAATTCTAATATAATATTCTTAATTAGTCTGATATTGCCATTTAATTAACCTATGTAATACGTGCATTTTCTAGATTCCAATAAAATTGCAATACCCGACTAATTAGGATCATTAAAATACGACAAAATTCACCATCCCCACTAATTATATGTGACTATGACTGGAGAAATAAATATACATGGGAATGTGTGATTAGTGTAGCTCCTGATCAAATAGCACACTCCTGCAGTGTGATAACGATATGCATTGCTTGATAGAAGCAATTCTGCCGATTCTGATCAGACTGTGTGGATGCATAGGTTGATCGGGATCTACACTGGTCGCAAAACCTATAAGCCACTTTTTAAGCAAACAGTATACATATATTCCTCAGGATCTACATCCGAATTGTGTCTGTTGGATGCAATTGAGAGCGGTATACATGTAGACTCTGACCCGACTGCGCAGATGTACAGGTTGGCCAGAGCCTTCACCGTGCATAGAGCCCATGCATCTTGCTTTACAGTGCGCCGCTTAGCAGACACTCAAACAATAAATTTAAAATATTTGTACCATAGGCACTTTGTGGAAATAGCTACAAGGTAGGACACTCGCCATCTTTTCAAGCAACGGAAGTGGTACTAGTGTACCGGTTCCCGGCTCGCTAATTCATTAATTGTAACGCGCGCGAAGGCCGGGACCCTTCTGGTCCCGGCTTTCGCGCGCGTTACAATTAATGAATTAGCGAGCCGACGTCTAAGGTAAACAATCCACTTCCGTTGGTTGAAAAGATGGCGAGTGTCCTACCTTGTAGATATTTAATATCGGAGTAAAATATTGGTATGATTTAAAGAACATTTTGTCGTTCATTCCACAAAGTGCCTGTGATTTGCACATGCTTTTTACCTCAACGTTATTTCCGACATACATACGTTGCATTGTAATTTTTTATTTTACTTTCTTTAACATATATTTGTATTACAGTTTAAGATACGTGTCTACGGAGCCCCGCAGGGGACATCGTTTTTTTTTATTAATTCGTTCCCACGAAATAACAATTCGTTCCCTCAATTTAACAATTCGTTCCCTCGAATTAACAATTCGTTCCATCAATTTAGCAATTTGTTTCCTCAAATTAACAATTCGTTCCCACGCTATAAACATTCGTTCCCACGATATAACAGTTCGTTCCCACGAATTAACAATTCGTTCCCGTGGGAAAGAATTGTTATTTCGTGGGAACCAATTGTTATTTCGCGGGTACGAATTAATAAAAACTAGAAATGTGGCCTGTCGGCACACGAATGCCCCCGCTGGCAGCCAAAGAAAACGAGGCATATTTGATTATAAGCCATTTACACGAGCGTTAAGGTTTCGAACGCACCAAGTCTGTGACCTTGACCCTGGCCTTAGTGGGGGCGGGACGAATGTGGATTTGTCACAGGGTGGTAGAGGACCATTGGAGCAATGCCTGTGTGAAATTTCAAACAGATCCGAGCAAGGAAACAGAAATTATAAGCCATTTACCCGAGCGTTAAGGTTTCGAACGCACCAAGTCTGTGACCTTGACCCTGTGCTTAGTTGGGGTGAGACGAATGTGGATTTGTCACAGGGCGGTAGAGCACCATTGGAGCAATGCGTGTGTGAAATGTGAGGCAGATCCGAGCAAGGAAACAGAAAGTATAAGCCATTTACCCGAGCGCTAAGGTTTCGGGACGTACGGTACGTACGTACGTACGTTACGTACGTACGGACGCCGGTAACACTATATGCCCCCCTCACCATTCGGTGGCATATGCCCCCCTCACCATTCGGTGGCGGGGGCATAAAAACAAATTCTACGTCACCTGCGAGGCTCCGTACATGTACGTGTCTGCTGTTATAGCTCACCCTAATATTCTAGCACCCCTCGTAAATAACAGCTCCCGCGTTGAAATAAACAAATGATAACACATCAGGGATTCCAAATTGAATTAGGAGATCGCAAATCAAGCAACAATTACATTGTATTTATTTCCTCCTTGTAATTTGCGATGTAGGCATCCGAAAATTCAATTTACATAAATATGTGTAGTTCTTGATGAGCATTGATTTGCCAGTTTTTTATGTTGAAGTCATTAACTTTATTTTGCACGTGTCACCGTCTTTAAGGCACATACTCATATTATTGAATGGCATTCTTAGTCACTTAGATGTGTCGCATTAACCCGTTGAACCCGAAAACCCGCTATAGCGCGGTTTATGCAAACAGTGCAGATCCTGATGAGCCGGCTCGTAACGAGCCGTCTCATCAGGAATTGCACTTTTTTAAAGTAATTTTTATATTTTTAAGAACAAAAAATGCCATCTTTTCACAAATGGACTAGTCTGAAAACCATTTTGTGACAATTGGATTGTTTGAAAAATTAACATATCAAAATCAATTCCAGGTACTAGTTGCGAGGCACGTGCTACTAGGACACAGCGAATATAGTGTGATTTACCGAAGTCACTAACCTAAATGTCATGCAGTTTGCATGTGTTACAGTAAACACGTTAGGTTAACGACTATCTACAGAAGATAACACCAATGGTTTGAGATGCATGCCTGGGATCTCAACTTCTTTCTTTCTTATTCAATAATTAACCAAACTTGCCTATGTATACACTGTATGTATTCCTGCCACATTGCCATTTACTGATGTCTTGCTTAAGGAGAAGAATTCACATAATCTCACATAAGCTCACATGTACATTGAGCTTGCTTCTAATCCTTATTCACAATATATGTCCATGAATGTTGATGTATACATGTATTCAATCTGAAATAAAATATTGTTTAAACTAAACACGTTGCTGTGTATAGGATGGTTATGAAAGTGTGTATGGGATGGTTATGAAAGTGTGTATGGGATGGTTATGAAAGTGTGTATGGGATGGTTATGAAAGTGACTACATGTAAGTAAACGCTATAAATTAGTTTGCATGTATCAACATAATGATCCTTAGGACCCCTGGGGCCGTTTCACTTAACTTCGTACGACTACAATGTTCGTAAGTGCAAATTTATGATAGTCTGTAAATATCACATTAACAATGTTTTCTTGTAAACAATTATTGGATTTACATTTATTGAGCATAGGCTGCATATGCAGCCTATGCTCAATACATGTAAATAGACGATTATAAATGTGTGCTTACCAACATTTATTGTTACTTTATCCTATACGGCGCATGGAGTGGCAAACTCGGCTATCTTAGTGTGTTCAAGGCATAGACATCCTCGGTTCAAGCCACCGTCCAGTTTCACCTCCTGTGGCATTGAACAAAGACCGGAAAATGCTAGGTAGACCATAATGATACAATATAGCTACATTTACCTCTACACAGACACACATAGAAAACACACCCCTTTAAATTAAATTACCATTTCTGACAAAGATCGTTTTGATAAATAATGTTGCTTAATAACTATACAAGATGATAAAAATAAATCGCTGTGCCAAACCGTCAGCCAAATCCACAGGCACCTTAGTGGGGGTTGGAAATACACACAGTATCTCAATACCATCTCCAATTGGGCTAATTGAGAGTTGTCGCTGTTTATTTGAACAAGATTTCAAACACCCGCTAAAATCCTGAAAACGCGTGTTGCTGCTCAAAATAAACTATCATAAAGTGATCAGCTGTCGGATAGATTGATTGTGTTAACAGACTCAGCACCAGCTGCTGTTCTACGTTAATGAAGGCTTGCTTTATGGCGTCTCTTGTTGGGGGATATGTGGTGTTTGTTGTAATTGAAACCAGTTTAGTCCCGGATGGTGATTCAAACTGGAAGCCAGCTACATACTCAGCTGCGTTAATGTTGTGCACCTTACACCACAGCCTGCGATAATCATACAATTAATTCAATTGTTTTAATTTTAAAATACTTGAATATTGTGCTTGAAATCAGCACAGCTCAGGCACAGCCAATCAATCTGCCTGATTTCACAGCCAATCAAACTGCGTGATTGCTAGTTGTGATTGCCAATAGATGTTCAGGATTAACGCATGCGGTTGTGTATCAACGTGTCAACGTATCTGAACATCTATTAACAATGCCAACTCGCAATCAAGCAAGTTGATTGTCTGAGCATGAGCTGTATCACAGCTCAGGCTCAGTCAATCAAGTTGCTTTATTTCAAGCACAATAATCAAGTATATTGACAGAAAGAAATTGACAAATATTGACAAGATTGGCGCAGGTGGTAGGTTACATGTTCGACGGTATTTCGGGTAAAAATGGAGCTGTCTTAATTCTCACATTCAGTGCTTAAAACGTGAATGCGGCTGTAACTGGATAAATGGGGCTCATGGGATTTGTGACCAGTTTAGCTCATGATCTTCCAGCGAGTCCCGCGGCATGGTATATATAAGGACATTGGGCCCGTTTCATTAAACTTCGTAAGACGAAAATGTTCGTAAGTTCGTAAGTTTTATTGTAAACAATTATTGGATTTACATTTATTGAGCATAGGCTGCACATGCAGCCTATGCTCAATAAATGTAAATCCATCAATTGAAATTTCCAGACGATCCTAAATTTGCACTTACGAACATTTTGGTCGTACGGAGTTTAGTGAAACGATCCCCTGTACTCGTTGTTAGAAACAGAGTGGGTTTCACTGACTGAATGGCGATCAGTGCAGATCCTGATCAAGCCGTTTTATTTCAAACACAATATTCAAATATATTTGAATAAAAAAATCAGACATATTGGCAAGATTGGCTCAAGCTGTCGTGTACCATTTGCGAAAGTCACATAACAACACTTTTGATTCATTTCTAGATTGTGTCAACCACGTAAATTGTACACGTATAACATGCATGTACCTTGTTTTGCAATCAAAGTTAGAATATGACAATCAACATTCGATATCATGGAATTTAATATTTAATCGAATTTTAACCCACATTATACAATGTACGGGTATATCCGTAATGCATTTTTGTTATCTCAATACTATTAAATACTAGCCAAAATAAGTCGTTCTTTTTATTTTGTGAAATACGTGTATAGTTAAATATTTTCTTACGAACAAATTATTTCGCTATGGGAATATAACTTGTGGTGGAGGCGGAGTTGGAAGAGACTCGGGACGAGCCGAGAAACGAAGACAGATGGAAATGGACTCGGAAACCTGACTAGATAGCTTGGAAATGATCTAAGAAAACATATTAAGTTAAATTTTCAAAATCGATCCACTATTTTCAAAATAAATTAGAAATATATGGTTTTGATAATTCCCCATGAAAACTTACCATGTTTGTCTTCAAGTTTATTGGTATGGGTATCTGACAAGGGAAATAGTTTCTTTTGCACAATATACTAAATGTTTTAAATAATAAATAAGCTCATTCTTAAATTTTGCTAAGATAATATTTCTTTCATATACAATGTATGGTCTTTGCAATGCTTATATGAGACACGCCATGCGATTTTGTACCTAAGAACATGTGAGATATCTCATGAAACGTGTTTACAAAATTTACGAAATTTTCCGTAAATGACTTCGAAATATGACAACATTTTCATAGCAAATGCGGAATAGTATTCCGCATTTGCTATGAAAATTTTGTCATCTTTCTACGTTTTTTTTTTACAGAAAAGATCACATTTTCTGTAAATACATTTCATGAAAACTCGCACATGTTCTTAGGTACAAAATCGCATGACATGTCTCATATAGCCATACTAAATGGACATAACACGTTTACAAGTCCGAGAAACATTAGACTGCATACTGAGCATTGCACTCGCTGATAGACAACCAATTTCCATATTCTGGAGTGGACGGGAAAATGATCAACAAGAAAATACGATCCTATATCTGGCTGCGACTTTAGAAATGGGGTTTACATGTCTGTAAGTGATTTGTGACCAGCGTAGATCCTGATCAAATAGCAGACTGGTGTAGCCTGATAACGATATATTGCTTTTAAAAGCATCACATGTGTTTCATTGATGGACTGGCGAACTGTGTAGATCCTGATCAGACTGTGCGAATGCACAGGCTGATCTGGATCTAAACTGATCGCAGAAACTATAAACCCCGTTTTTTAAGCCATATCCACATATGTATACATTTTCGTTTCAGATATTTGCATCGTATTCGGTTAACTACGTGTCGTTTTGTTGAGATTTATTTTGTAGGTTTGGATTTCACAATACAAATACCTCAGAAACCTCATTCCTGCAACATGCCTGAAAAAACAGAAGGGGGAGATGTTTTTGTTTCGATAGACTATCGATTAACATATGTTTGGCGTCAAAACAGATTGATGTCAAAGAATTCTGCCAACGTGAAACTGCTGGAAACTGACATCAACAAAAACAAATATACGCCCAGGTAACGGCGGATGAGGGTTTGCTATCATAGGGATTTCTGGATTATAGAGATTCATTCTGTAGATGTTGGATATTGTTTATATACCGCAGTAGAGTTTACCTTTATTCTTTTTTCAGGAGAGGCTAGGAGAAGCGCATGAATTCCGAGGTTCACCATATACAGTAGGGTCAGCATGTAAGTGCACGTACGAACGAACACGACAGGTTGGAACCAACCTGTTGTGTTCGTTCGTGTGTGCACTTACACGCTGACTCCACTGTAATTCCTACCGTTTCCTAGCAGATACTGCTATATGTATTTATTAATAACATTGTACAGATAGAGATACCACCGCGCTAGTGTATTTTGATATAAAGTTCTTCAGACGAGGTTCAAAAACGTGTAGGAATTTCGAGGTTTGCCGAGGAATTCCTATCGTTTTGGAGTCGAGACGAGCATGCATATATTTATTACGTTTCATGGCGTTGCTTAATAAAGTTGATGTTAACGACATTGGCCTGTTATTTTATTATTAGTACACTCTTGCAAATTATTCTCTGTGAGAGAAAACCCGTAATCAACTCCTTACAAATAATACACCGTGAAGAGAACGCCCATAATTGCGCGCCTGTTTTCTTGGAAACCATGAGCTACCATGCAAAATGTTTACTTTTTATTACAATCAAATAAAGTTATTTGAAAACTTGGAAAGGATTTCGACTAATCTAGAATGTTAATGTGATTGAACACATTCCAAACATGCACTCAAATATATCTGGTTCATAGAAACAGCTGCGTAATTTTGATTTCAAAAAGTTTACATGACGTCACATTTGACGTCACACAACGTAACGTCAAAACGCGGGAAAACACGTCATTGTGTAACTAGTCATGCGCACATCACAATTCATTGATTATAATCGTGTATTAGTTCCCGCTATTCAAAATGTACGATGGAATATCCTCTATATCATCGGGTATGCAAGAAGAGTTTAATAGTATCAGTATATGCATGTTGTCACTTTCAGTGAATCAGCTGGGTATTGCTTGGCATCTTATCGTTACCAACATGCATGTTGCATCCCACATTCACAGGAAAAAGCACACTCTGGTCAATCTAGATCAGGGGCCCGTTTCACTAAACGTCGTAGGACTGGAATTTTAATTGATGGATTTACATTTATTGAGCATAGGCTGCATATGCAGCCTTTGCTCAATACATGTAAATCCAATAATTGTTTACAAGAAAACACTGTTAATTTGATATTTACAGATTATCATAATTTTGCACTTAATACGAACATTTTAGTCTTATGCGGTTTAGTGAAACGGCCCCCTGGATTCGAAAGCGACTGTAACTGACGTTTTAATATTTCTGCCCTGATACAAACAACTGACGTTCCATTGGTCGAATGACGTCATTTGACGTTACTGAATGACGTCATTGTAATGACGCAACGTAAACAAGTCCGCGTTCTGTCCATACAGAAGGACGTCATATGTGGTCATTTTCGAGCATAAAACGTTACCTGATAAATAGAATACCAGGCTAGTGTATTTTGATATCAAGCGTATCAGGCTCGGCTCGGAAACGGTAGGAATTTCTCGGCAAGCTTCGGAATTCCTACGCGTTTCCTAGCCTTGCTTGATAAACTTGATATCAAAAGACACTAGCCTGGTATTCTCTATTTATCGAAGTGATATTAATTATGGTGTTACCGAATAACGACAACGTAATTAACACGCGACAAAACAGTTAACTTTCCTTACAATTGCAGCGATAGTAGTGATGCATGAACGTGTACTATTGTAACAGTATTTAATCGTTATCATTATCATAATGCGTTTGCTCAAAGTGTTCATAGGCTATACATATAAAGCAATATCACAATAACCCGCCAAATCTGACATATTTACAGTATGGAACTAGATTTGTCAGTAAGCGAGGCTTACGGAATTACCCCCACCCCTCCCCCATCCCCCCCCCCCCCCCACACACACTCAACTCGTTGCGGGATATAATGAATGGAAAATTGTGTACACATATTTTACCTACCTATACACAACCGCCTGTGTTAATTTTGCCAGCTGTCAACGTTTCTGAACATCTATTAGCAGTATCAACTCGCAATCAAGGAGCTTGATTGGCTGAGCCTGAGCCACAGCTCAGGCTCAACCAATGAAGCTGCTTGATTACAAGAACAATATTCAAGTGCTTTGAAGTAAAAAATAATTGCAACTGTTGGCAAGATCAGCGCAGGCGTTAGTGTACATGTACGTGTACAGTGATAACCTTACCCACTTTCCCATTATCCCGGCCTTACAGTGGGGTCAGCGTGTAAGTGCACACACGAACGAACACGACAGGTTGGAACCAGCCTGTCGTGTTTCGTTCGTGTGTGCACTTACACGCTGACCCCAACCTGTCGTGTTCGTTCGTGTGTGCACTTACACGCTGATCGCACTGTACATGACATTAGCTGTTGATAGGCCGTTAAACGCACAATAAACAAACAAACACTTTCCCATTCGCTCGCATGAACAGTAGAAATGGAGTTTTGCATAGCGGAGATTTTATCAGAGTCGTTGTAGCTGCATTATCGTACCCTCGGCAGTAGCTAATAGCCGACATGTATCAGATCATGACAGAAAATTATGATGCCGTCTCCTGATAAAGTGCAAATCCTGATTTGCTCAAGCTTAAAGGTTAACGTACATATTTACTATGTAAATGAAGCAGGGGCCCGTTTCACTAAATTTCGTACGCCTAAAATGTTCGTAAGTGCAAATGTAGGATCGTCTGAACATTTCAACTTATGCATTTACATTTATTGAACATAGGCTGCAGCGTATGCTCAATAAATGTAAATTCAGTAATGTTTTACAAGAAAACATTGTTAATGTGAAAATCACAATTTTGCACTTACGAACATTTTAGTCGTACGAAGTTTAGTGAAACGGCCCCTGGTGCGTGTACAATATGCCATCACCATGATCACTGGTGAAAAACTCACACTCGCAAGCAAACAGTTTGATTGCATGAGCATGAGCTGTAGCACAGCTCAGGTTCAGCCAATCAAGCTGCTTGATTTCAAGCACAATATTGAAGTAGTTTGAAATACATAAATTGACACATATTGGTAAGATAAGCACAGGCGGTAGTGCCATATAAATACAAGTCTCGTAATTATGTTTCGAACACGACAACACGTCAATGAAACCAAAGGATATCCGAAATTGAAAAACAAATGCATCTACATCTACTTGGTATTTATAGGATAGCATTGGCTTTTAGTGGCGTGCTTTGGTTTAAGCGTTTATTATTTCTCAGATTTGTTTCCGGCTTTTAAGCATTTAGTTCTAGGAAAAGTGAACGCATTTTAACGTGTCTGTGACGTGTCATTCCATTGTGGCGATTTCGACTAAATATGTAACGTATTATTCGGGAATTCAAACGTTATTCAGATAATATGCTCAACAATTCAGCAAAAAAAATAGGAACCCACTTTTTTTACTGAACGCTAAGTGGCATCCATTTTGGATTTTAAAAAATGAAAAATGAATGCCACTTAGCGTTCAGTAGAAACTAATTCCTTGATAATGACCTTGTGCCGAAACGTCGGAAAAATGGGTTCCTGTTTGTTGCTGAATTGTTGAACATATTAATTGTATTATTGCGGAAAGATTATTATTCAGCTAGCAAGTAAAATACGTGAATAGTGTATGCGAAGTTTCATCCCGAACTCGGGATAAAGGGATAACCTTTATCCTTCTGGGCCCAGTTGCTGAAAGCCTCTGTTAGCTTAACAGATTGTTAAATCCTTAGCATTGCTAAGGATTTAACAGTCTGTTAAGCTAACATAGGTTTTGAGCAACCGGGCCCATGTTTGGTTTTCAAGTTATAACTTTGCATACTCCAATGTAATGCGATGCCTCATTTCAATGGTCGCAGTAGGCGGTCAGATCATAAACTGCTCACCAACCGGCTATATAACCCACAGGTGACATTATCGGGATAAGATTTCCATCAAGATCAGTTAAAAAAAAAGAATTCCCATCCCATTTATCTTTATATTTACAAGGTTGATTACCTCAAATATCAGACATTTTTCAAAGTTATGTAATCAGTAAAAAACAGTGGAACATCATAATTAAAGTATGACGGTCATAAAGGATACATATTAAACTACTAATCTGAGAAATATATTTAAATTCGACCCGTTCATTAACGAGAAATTTCATAAAATGTAAAACGACATCACGTGGACATCACTGAGGTGACAGCCGTTCGAGAACACTTCAAACGTTTCTGAACAAATATTACATTATGTCGATGTCTGAACATCCAGACAGCCTACAATCAATGACCAAGAATATGTATTGACTGTTACCATCAATAAAACATGCTATCTAAGCTGCATGTAAATGCTTCACGCTTAAATTTAGTTATTTTATTCATTTTCATATTGTTTACGAAGACGGACGGAGAGCTTCGGAGAACTCCGGTTTGTGTCAATGGTTTTTATTGGCTGGCCGAAACATCCGAAATGTTCTAGCCAATGAAAATCGTCGATAGATAATCGACCGATATCGAAAGCAACATGGCCGTTAGAGCTAAATTTTATTGTATGGAAAGGAAAAACAACTCGGAATAAAGGTTGGAAATGTAACGTGAATTATAGTTTTTCATGTCACATATTGTGTATAGTGTGACGCTCTATTAATACAATGTATACTTTATGTAATAATAATAATGCTATTTTACATGTATAGTTTGTACTTTAACATGCTCCACGATATGACGTCGGTATACGTTTTAGTTTTTCCTGATGACGTCATATCCTGGCAGTTACTATGGTAGAGTAAACAATGGCCATTGTTGAATCAGCTGTTTTGCTTCACAGAAAAGGTATTCAATTGTTTTAATGTAATTTGGGTATGCTGAGGGAATTGGTTAGTTTTAATTTAAAGAGGGAGTTTCTTGCATTATATTTAATAGATTTGTTGTCATTCATAGACGATTATTTAGAGTTTTATGGGGATTTTATGAATTGATTTTGACAGGTCGGATTGTTTTGATTTAACCAATTGATTCCAGAATTGCGGATTCTGTACATTTTGTGCCTCTGATTTGTATCACTGCGAATGTGCAGCATCTGGGTCTTTTTGGCATTGATTGTTTGACATCATTATTGATAAAATAGCTTAGTTTCCACTAATTCAGTGAAGCAATAACAGTCTGATATATTGTTAATCGTGTATAATAGGACTACAGTTAAATGCATACTCTCTGAATTAGCATAGATTAGAATGAGATCATAGTACCTGTTATCATATTGTTGTTGCATATTTACGTCCATTAAACTGTATAATTGTACATCTTGCCCCCTGTAATGTTTCATTCCCTTTGACTGTGAGTTGTAAAAATTTAACCTGGTATGGCGGTGTGGTATTCCCTGTAGACGACCCGACACGCTACCTCAATCGCGGTCGTCACAATAGTATTCAATTAAGTTGATATAAACTGTATTATTGGGGTATTCAGTAATTTATTCGTGAGAATTCGTCAGAATCGGTGATTATGAAAAAAAAAAAAATGTTACCTTAGTGATGTCCAGGAAAAATGTCACTCTAATCAACCTTGTAAATATAAAGATAAATGGGATGGGATTTATTGTTTTGAACTGATCTTGATGGAAATCTTATCCCGATAATGTCACATGTGATCTAACCCTGAGCGGAGGCTTGAACCACATCCGCATATCTCCCCATTTAAATGGTGTTGTATTGTAGAGCCAATTCCAGTGAACCATAAAACCCATTAGATACACAAGGATCGGTACGCTGCCATGCAAAACTCATTAGCAACAGGTACATACAAGTGGTAAATTGAGTAAGGATCTGAAAAACAACGACCTGAGAGTACTGATCGTTGTAGAAGTAGTCGAACACATACTGTAAATCGTGGTAACGAATACACGTAGGTCTACCTTGGTGTACATCAGGTGCATACATATCAGTATCTTCCATGATGTCTACAATAGACTATTATGCACAGATGACGGTGTACACACATGCCTATGTTGGTGCGAATAAGTCAAGGTGGTTCTTTGCGCATGTGCTGGTGTATTAATAGCAAGCAATGATTAGCAGTATGGTTATAACTTCTGGCGGGAACCCAGATGAGAAAGGGAACCTTACAAAGTTTGCGACCAGTATATGTCCAAATCAGACTGCGCATACTCGCATTCTGATTTGGACATATACTGTTCGCTGTTCAATTCGCGAGGTGCATATCTACGGACCCAGGCAGGGGACATGGATATTTTTTATTGATTCGTTCTAACGAAATAACAATTCATTCCCTCAATTTAACAATTCGTTCCCTCGCGGTAACGAATTGTTAAATTGAGGGAACGAATTGTTAATTCGTGGGAACGAATTGTTAAATTGAGGGAACGAATTGTTAATTCGTGGGAACGAATTGTTAAATTGAAGGAACGAATTGTTATTTCGTGGCAACGAATTATTATTTCGTGGAAACGAATTGTCAAATTGAGCGAACGAATTGTTAATTCGTGGGGACGAATTGTTAATTCGTGGGAACGAATTGTTAAATTGAGGGAACGAATTATTAAATTGAGGGAACGAATTGTTATTTCGTGAGAACGAATTAATAAGAAAGAATTATACGTCCGCTACGGTGCTCCGTATATATCAATCCGTAACGAACTTTTTTTGTAATTGCCTGTAATTGGGGCCCGTTTCACTAAACTTCATACGACTAAAATGTTCGTAAGTGCAAATTTAGGATCATCTGGAAATAAATGTAAATTTTTTTGCTTACAAGAAAAAATTGTTAATGCGAAATTTACAGACTTTTGCACTTACGAACATTTTAGTTGTACGAAGTTTAGTGGAAAGTAACTACATGTAGGACTTACACTGGTCTGGAATGACACATGTTTCATTTTGTCATCCACCTGCAGTTCTGGCATCCTATCCAAGTGGATATGTATGACTGAGAAGCATATACAATATGGGCATATTCAGGAGAAAATAGACCTAATGACATTACCAATATTTGCGCAAAACTTTGGCGATAACTGAACAAAATTATTTGAATATACGTATATATGTTAGATGAATGTGTAACTTTTATACACGTGGCAGAACAAATCCTTCAAATAAAACAAATCTACTAGTTCAGCCAACTCTCTCGGAAGGAACACATACCCCATTATATAAAATAATGTCGACGCAATATCACCTGCAACAAGGCATGTTTATCCAGAGCCGTACAATGTGTTCGGTAATTGTTGCTTTCTGTAAATTTGCCATCCATTCACATAGCATATTCTTTGTTGCTAAACTGTTATTAGCAGTTACAATTATTGCTGAATCTACTTTCGGCATAGCGTTCGTGTTTGAATCAACATAACCTCGTGTTCCATCTATTCTTTCATACGCTGTGGGTGGCAAACGTTTTTGCCATTTTATAATTCAGTTTTAGAATATATCGCATCATAACATACATATATAATATATATATATATTTATTGTTTTAATATACATTACTGGTATTAACAAATGGGGTGCACTACAGACGAATATACATATAGAAGCTGATGTTGTTCGATTTAAAGTTTATCAGGCAAGGCTAGGAAACGCATAGGAACTCCGAGACTCGCCGAGGAATTCCTACCGTTTTCGAGTTTCGAGTCGAGCTTGACAAACTTGACATGAAACTACGCTAAGCAGGTATTCTATTTAGCAGGTAACGATTGATGTTCTTGAAAGTAACGAGGATTGGTGTATGTAGAATAATTACACTGGCGTCAATCGTTGACGTCATGTGACGTCGTTCTACCAATGAAACGCTGATGAAAGTAGTTTTCAGATTCAGATTGGTGGCGATAACACAGCATCGTATGTGGTTGTGACTGGAGAAATGGGGCTTATGGGATTGGTGACCAGTGTAGCTCCTGATCAAATGCTAGTAGCACAATCCAGGCTGATCTGGATATACAGTGGTCACAACCACAAATAGTGAGGTTGCACCTATCACATAACGCGTTTTTTTGTAGCAGTTCGTTTCTCAATATTTATTGAAACTCGTTCATTATACATCGTGTTATTCAATGTGCATTATCACGTGGTTACAACAACAACAACAATGTTGAAAGCGTGCCTACTGCAAAGTAAGTATTATTTGATAGTTTCCTTATTATGCAACGGATTCTGATGAAATATGGCGTAGCAAAGGCGTCTTCATGAGCTGCATGTGATGGTCTCTGGAGTTCGGCACATACTTATGTCATTTTTGCGAAGAATCGATTTCCGTGTCTGAAGACACGGACATCGATTCTTCGCAAAAACGACATAAGTTTGTGTCAAAGTACTAAGACCACCAAATGCAGCTTAACAAGACGCGTTTGATGCGCCATATTCCATTAAAATCCGTTACATAATAAGGACAAAATAAAAAAATACGTACTTTGAATCGGAGGGATTCTGGAAGTTTCAGTACTTGGTGTTGTTGTTGTAACCACGTGATCATACACCGTGTTATTGCTATTGTGCCAAAGTCAAGCTTGATTGGTATTGGTCTAAATTGTCTACAAAGGTAATTCGCTTAGTTCCGTCAGCCCAGAATCATATACCTATGATTGTGTAATTAAATGCAATGTTCAGTTAACTACACGTATTCTTTCTTCGGGGGAAAAAATCACGCCACCAAAGAAACCGGCTAAGTGGTTTTCAAGGAATCTTACTATGGTTCCACGTTGCATTGTAACAACACGGAACAACACACCTTCACGAATTTTGGTAAATGTAGCCCAATTGAAAACCGGCTGATAAATGGATCATATACTATTTGTGACCAGCGTAGATCCGGACCGTTAAATGCAACCAGATAGTCAGAGAAGACCATTTATACAATGGAACATCTCTGAACTGGACACCCTGGGATGTTCCCAGGGTGTCCAGTTTAGAGAGGTTATAATGTAATTAAGCACTCATCCATGAAAAGACACTACGATGAAATAAATCAAAACCATCTAAATTAAACACGATGGGTCCCCACGTGTGTTCGGGTTAGAGAGGTTCTTAGAGGTAGAGAATACCGATGCCTTTTCCAAGTAGGCGTTTTTGTAACCCCCTGTTTTTGTAAACCCCGCTAACAAAAAACCCCAATAGTAATATTAATATTGCGATACATGAAATGTGATTGCTTCAAACCTTAAACTAGAAAAAGTCGATGGCGCGCCATCGCAATATACCCACTTTCCCCAAATGCTAAGTCCGAAAGGGGGAAGTAATCCATGATGGAGGGTGGGATAAAAAATCCGAATTCACTTTGCGCATGTGCACATGATAACGAAGCTACATAGCAAATATGAGGCGCGTAGGTATGAAGGTGAAAAAGTTTTTCGAGTTACAAAGAAAAAATGGGAAATTCTGAGTCGGAAAGGGGGAGGTAATCGATGAAGGAGGGTCGGATCAAAAATGGGAATTCACTTTGCGCATCTGCACATAACGAAGGTACATACTAAATATCAGGCGCATAGGTATGAAGGTGAAAAAGGTGAAAAAGTTTTTCGAGTTACAAGGAAAAAATGGGAAATTCTGAGTCCGAAAGGGGGAGATAATCCATGATGGAGGGTCGGATGAAAAATCCGAATTCACTTTGCGCATCTGCACATGATAACGAAGCTACATAGCAAATATGAGGCGCGTAGGTATGAAGGTGAAAAAGTTTTTCGAGTTACAAGGAAAAAATGGGAAATTCTGAATCCGAAAGGGGGAGATAATCCATGATGGAGGGTCGGATGAAAAATCCGAATTCACTTTGCGCATCTGCACATGATAACGAAGCTACATAGCAAATATGAGGCGCGTAGGTATGAAGATGAAAAAGTTTTTCGAGTTACAAGGAAAAAATGGGAAATTCTGAGTCCGAAAGGGGGAGATAATCCATGATGGAAGGTCGGATGAAAAATCCGAATTCACTTTGCGCATCTGCACATGATAACGAAGCTACATAGCAAATATGAGGCGCGTAGGTATAAAGGTGAAAAAGTTTTTCGAGTTACAAGGAAAAAATGGGAAATTCTGAGTCCGAAAGGGGGAGATAATCCATGATGGAGGGTCGGATGAAAAATCCGAATTCACTTTGCGCATCTGCACATGATAACGAAGCTACATAGCAAATATGAGGCGCGTAGGTATGAAGGTGAAAAAGTTTTTCGAGTTACAAGGAAAAAATGGGAAATTCTGAGTCCGAAAGGGGGAGATAATCCATGATGGAGGTAGGGTCGGATCAAAAATCCGAATTCACTTTGCGCATCTGCACATGATAACGAAGCTACATACCAAATATCAGGCGCATAGGTATGAAGGTGAAAAAGTTTTTCGAGTTACGAGGAAAAAATGGGAAATTCTGAGTCCGAAAGGGGGAGATAATCCATGAAGGAGGGTCGGATCAAAAATCCAAATTCACTTTGCGCATCTGCACATGATAACGAAGCTACATACCAAATATCAGGCGCGTAGGTATGAAGGTGAAAAAGTTTTTCGAGTTACGAGGAAAAAATGAAATTCTGAGTCCGAAAGGGGGAGATAATCCATGATGGAGGGTCGGATCAAAAATCCAAATTCACTTTGCGCATCTGCACATGATAACGAAGCTACACCATATCATCGGCGTGTAGGTATGAAGGTGAAAAGGTTTTTCGAGTTACGAGGAAAAAATGGGAAATTCTGAGTCCGAAGGGGGGAGATAATCCATGATGGAGGGTCGGATCAAAAATCCAAATTCACTTTGCGCATCTGCACATGATAACGAAGCTACATACCAAATATCAGGCGCGTAGGTATGAAGGTGAAAAAGTTTTTCGAGTTACAAGAAACGTGACGGACGTACGGACGGACGTACGGACGTACGGACGGACGGACACCCGTGACGAAAACAATATACCCGTTTTTTTTTACAAAAAAAGTGGGTATAATAAAGTATCTGTGGGCCTTGCCCTACGTTCCGAGTTCGATACTCAAGCATTTGAGCGGTTACTGAGCACAAATTTAGCTCTGTCGTTTTTTCCCCATTGTCTACACTATAGCCGAGTGACAGAAAATGTAATAGAATTTTCACGGCATGGGGTTTACAAAAACCGGGTGGTTACAAAAACCGTCTGTACAGGCGTATATACATATAATGCTATATGGCGCATTCGTTGCATTCATGTTCTTTTTCATAACATGCAATAAGTATCATCTAACAGTTGCGTTAATTTAATATGCTATTTATTAAAATCGTTGACTGATTTCATAAGAAACTCGGCATAGCCGAGGTTCTTATGAAATCAGTCATCGATTTTAATAAATAGCATTTGAATCATCACTCAGACAAGATCTTCTATATATGCTACTAATGTATTGTGTGTTTATTTATAAGGGGACCGTACACAGCGAGTCTTATAGGTAGGGCAGACCAATGCCGATTCCAATAGACATACATGTACATACTGTTCTATGGCGCATTTGTTGCATTCATTTGATGTTACATATTTCGTACGTGTTTATTTTATTCGTGAACCGAATCCTGATAGATTTAGAGAGCGTATTTGTGCTTGTTACATACTGTGTACTACGCTTGCATATTGTATATGGTTTTAAGGGACCCGTGGGCCCCTGATAATCCATGATTACTATATCCCACACAGTGCATGGAGTTGCCATGTCGGCCACCTCAGTGTGTTCCAATTTTACCTCTTATTGCGTTTGACACAAACCACTAATACTATGACAAACACATGCAAAAAAGTAAGTACAACATGATGGGGATACATCAGACAACAGCGTGCTATGCCTTGTTTTCATCAAATTTATATACAAAGTATGATATATGAAGGGTCTGATGACCCTTTGTCAAAATGTTGGAGAATTAAGTAAAGACTGCGTAACAGTAAGAACAATACACAGTGCTGTTGATATATAACTATGTTACCATACATTGACTTGTACATTGTAAGTAGTTATATGAGTGTATTGTCACTACTGTCTACTTGCCTGCTATGTGGAGTAAATCCGGCTTTTACCTGTGCCAGATGTACTTCTAATAATAGACAGTGCATCAGTTTGGAATTTTACACATGGAAAAAGTGTCCATTGTATATTTTGTGAGTGATGGTAGAAAAACTGAGATATCTAGCAACGCTATGTAGTCTGCTGAAATAATAGTTATATGACGTTGTCATTCTATATATCTGGGACGTATTACACCAAATTATATTAGATTTGCTGCCGTATTATTGGCTGTACGTGTCAAACGCTCTAGTGCTCTATATAATATACTCTAAGAAGAACATGGTCAGATATAGTTTATATAGATACTCAGTCACATGTATGATTCTACTACATTTGAAACAAAATGCCATATTCTATATAGTCATTCCTTAAATGGTTACAATGTATTGCGATGCAGGCGACCGACTAGATGCATGTATACTACCCGACATAACTATATTAGACATTTCTGAAAACATAAGACAAAGAAAGGTTTCAATTCCAGTCACATTCGCCATGAAACCATACTATTTTTTTGTGAGAATCATTATTCTGGACACACCAGCAACTACACAACAGCCTGCGTTAATCATGCCCAGATTATCAGCGTTTCTCAACATCTACTGGCAATGACAAAGTTTCATGCGATATCGCATGTACACAATCCCACGGCGTACATAACCGCCTGCGCTAATCTTGCCTAGATTATAAACCGCCTCAGAACATTGATTGGCAATTCCAACTCGCAATCAAGCAACTTGATTGTCTGAGCCTGAGCTGTAGCACAGCTCAGGCTCAGACAATCAATTTGCTTAATTTCAAGCACAGTTGACATGTATTGACAAGATTAACATAGGCAGTAGTGTATTTTTGTTTACTCCGCTCCGCTGGCTGTACATTTCCCAGGAATGGGTTCAACTTTAAAGTAGCTAAACAACACAAGAATTAATCAAATCATGTGTATTGTTGAATTATCACAGTAGTACAACTACATGTATAACCTCTCTAAACCAGGCACCCTGTAAGTCGTCAATGCATAACCACATGCGTCAATCGTGCCCAGATTATCAACGTTTCCGAACATCTATTGGCAATGTTAACTCGCAATCAAGCAGTTTGTTTATCTGAGTACGAGCTGTAGCACAGCTCAAGCTCAGTATATCAAGTAGCTTGGTTTCAAGCACAAGGATCAAGTATTTTGAAATAAAGAAGTTGACAAATATTGGCAAGATTAACGCAGGCGGTAATGTACCGTCTATTATTGACGTAAAGCACGCATACGTATATTGCGGTGGTCATATGTGGCTGTGACCGAAGAAATGGGGCTTATGGGTTATGCGACCAGCGTAGATCCAGATCAGTCTGTGCATCCGCTGTGACTAGACGAATGTGGATCATGGGTTTTGCGACCAATGTAGATGCAGATCAGCCCGTGCATCCCCACTGTCTGATCAAGATCTACACTGTTTGGTAGTTTATCAACGAAACACCTGTCATGCTTCTAACACGCAATATAATGAGTGTGCTATTTGACCAGGAGCTACACTGGGCGTGCCCAGTGTAGCTCCTGGTCAAATAACACACTCATGTATCCTGATAGCGATATATTTCTTGTACACACATAGGCCCCATTTTAACAGTCACAGACGCATTTGAGAATCTGAAAAATCTGACCGAAACGGCAGATCCTGAGGGAACAAATATATTAATTACACCTTATTACATGCATACCATGAAACCAGATCATGTGATGAGATTCACGCAACTGTTCATACTATCAAGTTGTGAATTTGCTCACACGTGGAATATCGGCCATCTTGGGTTCCATATTTCCAATGTTGGGCGAATGAGCAATACACAGTCTACGCCTACACTGTGGATTACACATGTTTAATTACGGCTTGCACATCAGCTAACTAGATCTAGCGCCGGAATCGCAGGAAGTCAATAATTACTTAATCGGTGATAATGATGCTACAGAGGCTATTATCCGAGGTCATCCGCATTCCCGAGGTTCGTCCTCGTATTATTAAGAGAAGCAGTAATACTACAGAGGAGCCTCTCTAAACCGGACACTCTGGGAGGTCCCCAGGGTGTCCGGTTTAGAGATTCTCCACTGTAATTCAGGTATATGAGCGTGCCAAGACATGTTTGTGTTAATTACTAGCATGTAGTCATTAGCAGTATATATACAATGCTCCAGATAAGCTGCGTATTTGCGTAAATACCCAATTAAAATTGCCAAAAACCCAATTGAAATCAGTAGTAGTGAGTATCAAAAAGCATTGAAAAATTTGTGCTATCTTTATCATGCTAAAGAAAACAATAAACAGACCACAAATATAGCATATTTTCTTATTTGTCCATGAAAACACATCTTGGTATTTCATTAGAATTGTCTCCAAGGAGACAATTCTAATGAAATACCAAGATGTGTTTTCATTTAGAAGCAAACCATTCAATAAACTTGTGCGGTCTGCTGATGTGTAAACAGTAGTGTGATTCTGTTTTACACAATTAAACATTTGAAATACCCAATTGCTTCAGAAATGATGGAGTAACAATACTCAATTACTAATTCCTTCTCTGGAGCCCTGTATATAGAAGTTACAGTGAAACCCATCAAAATTAAGCAAACTATATGTCTATGTGTTCCGTTTATAGAGGCTCCACTGTATATAGGTATGAAGGTGGTATACATAACATAGAGCACAGCTGTCCGTCTGTATGCTCAATAATCCGTATGAACCGTGCTCGAAGTACACAATCGCCTGCGGTAATCTTGTCAACAGTTGTCAAGTTCGTTATTTGAATAGACTAGTACTTGAATAGTGTCTCTGAAATCAAGCAACTTGATTGATTGAGCCTGAGCTGTGCTACAGCTCAGGCTCATACAATCAAATTGCTAGATTGCGAGTTGGAATTGTCAATAGATGTTCTGAAACGTTGATAATCATGGAAAAAGATTAACGCAGTCGGTTGTGTGTTACTTGGTGTTTGAATGACGAACGGCGTAGGTGATGTCGATTGAGAGTCGCCAGGTTCACACGAGAATGCGTATCAGTATTTATTGACACTGGCGAGTGAATGGATATTCGTCCCATTCATATGAATTAATTGATGTCCGAAACGTCACGTACACTGCGAGTACGGCGTGAAAAGTAAACTTTACATAATGGCGTTAATGGTGTTCAAGTGGCTTTCACAGAAAAAAAAGCAGCTAAATATTGCAAATAGTAATACAGTTGACAGTTACAACTCAACTTCACACGGTACGTGCATCTACATTAAATTAAATGTATGTGATTGTAATAACGAAGAAATCGGTGCAAGGAGGACTAAAATATGCATACATACAGTTAGCTTAGATAATGTCAGCTGTACGGATGACTTTAACTATTTCATCTGTTTTTTATGTTATCTGTATCCTTAAAGCTGTGACCCGGCCATTATAAACTATGGTTACAATAACAGTCCATTCTTTCCTCGAGTTTGCCTAATACAACGGGAATAAAAGGATAATCCAGGTCAAAGTAGTTATATTTGCAAGTTTATTATTGGTCTGTGCACGTTTTTTAACAGAACTGCGACATATTAAACCGCTCGCTCGTCACTAAATGCCATGACAGAACGGATGTTAGTGTGACCATATATGATAATGGCCGGGTCTCAGCTATAAGGATATACATAATATAAAAGACAAGTGAAATAGTGAAAGTAATTCGTATAGCAAAGATATATGTTCCCATTATAAACCAGAAGTAAACGTGGTCAAAAACGCTAATTTATTGTATTCCTATTAGCCAATCAAATCCCTGCATTCCCGTTTGCAAACGTCTGAAAACGGGGTTTCCTCCCGTTTGTATACAGAGTTCAACCCATAGCGTAACGTGAGCAAAACGTGGGTCAACCGTGAGCCAAAACGTAGTGCGAACGTGAGCCAAACGTAGGGCACACCAAAACGTCATGTGCAAACTCGGAACAAAAACTAGGACGCTACTCTACGTTGGAACTAAATTTCTGTATGTGACATAGTTTAGTTTATTTATTTGCATTAAGCCAACTGGCCCATGAGCATGTGACCGCATATTTATTTAACGCATTGAAGCCTAAGGATACAATGTTTTGTGGTGACATGAAGTCTAATATTTTGTTTATTTCTCAATACAAGTATTTGTTGTTACCACTCATTTGAACCGTCCCAGCGGGACGGTTCAAATGAGTGGTTACAACATATATTTTTGGAATAAGGGGGTCAACTCATTGGCAGTTTCATTGGCTTCGAAAGTCTGTGACACAAAGCTAAACCTATCAATATTTAGAGTGCATTGTACGTTTAATATGTGTTTCATGAAAACCAATTACAACCCACACGCTAGACAAGAGATACGGTTGAAATATGTGTTGTTAATCAACACATTTGGATATATTAGAATGAAATTACACCACCGCCGGCGTTAATCTCGCCAAAATGTCAAAGTTTCTGAATTTATATTGGCAATATCAACTCGCAATCAAGCTGCTTAATTTCAAACACAATATTCAAGTATTTTGAACAAACACATTTACAAATACAGCGGAACCTCTCTAAACCGGACAGCAATGCAACCTCGGTGATCTTATATTTGATTGGTTTCTTGATCATTTATCTCAAATGCCAATGTATGTTCATGATTGCAAAGTACGCCAATACATTTCAGAATGGGCATATGTCTGATTTAAAGTGGAACATCTCAAAACCGGACACCCCGGGGATCTCCCGGGGTGTCCGGTTTGGAGAGGTTCCACTGTATTGGCAAGGTTAACGCAGTCAGTGGTGTAGAAGCAACAACTGATGGAACATGTAATCTACCTTGTAAATGCAGTGATGGGGTATTATCCATTCTCTCCATTCAGTGCGCATGCATCGTCGTGGTATTGTTTATGTCGTGTACAAAGTATGTGTGTTTTACGCTCAGTATTTACCAATTGAACATATTTTCACTTTATTGAATGAAAGTATTACACACATGGATTCACACATGTTATTTGTTAGTCCTTCTGTATGCCGGATCGCAAATAACTCGGAATTATATTTACAGTTGTTAAAGACGTCCATTTAAACACTGATTTTACAACTGTGCATATTCACATAAGTCATATCAGTCTTCACATATTTGACACTGACCAAAATCGCTCACATCATACAACTTTCCGTAGGCCAAACCAAAATGTACAATGTCACTTGTTGTGTGAACCTTTTTTCGCCAGAGGCGAGAAAATTCTAGTGCGACTGGTATGTATATTTATCCGTCAACACAGTGCGTATGTGCCGTGAAACACGGTGCCGTGAAACATTTTTGATATCCAGTCAATACAATTTTTGCATTTTACAGCCATTTGTAGGTGTTGACGGGATAAATAGAATAGTAGGTTAGTGCCGTGAATGGGAAAAAATATCTGGCGCGGCACGGAAACGGGATGTGCTCGGCAGAGCCTCGCCCATCCCGTTTCCTGAGCCTTGCCAGATATGTTTTCCCATTCACGACACTAACCTACTATTCTCTATCTATTTTCCCTATTTCTGAACCAAAGTATATGTTGTGACCACTCATTTGAACCGTCTCGGTGAGACGGTTCAAATGAGTGGTCACAACATATACTTCTGATGAGAAATAAAGAAATTCTTCAGCCTTGCCGGATATTTTTTCCCATTCACGGCACTAACCTACTATTCTCTATGTACGCTCGTAAACCAGCGTAGGAGTATGGAACACCAAATCTACATAAACTCAAATAAATAATGCTAGCTCCAAATAATTAGAGCTAGCATTAACTATCTAGAGCTATTTTAAATATTTTGGAGATAGCTCTAAATATGTAATTCTAGCTCTAATTATTTAGAGCTAGCAATATTTATTTGAGTTTATATAGGTTTGGCGTTTCATATATGAAAATTGCAATCGCCGGAGATAACGTCAAATGTATCACTTACGTGACGTCGCGTGGACACATATGTAGATTTTACTGGATAAATGGGGCTTATAGTTTTTGCGACCAGCGTAGATCCAGATCAGCCTGTGCATCCATGCAGTCTGATCAGGATCTACACTGTTCACCATCTCGTCAATGAACCATCCGTCATGCTTCTAACATACACTGTAGTAGCACAGTGGAACCTGTCTAAACCGGACACCAAGAAAACACATGTGATTTTATTTTGATGAGTTTCTCGATCATTTATCTCAGGTGCTAATGTCTGTTCGTGATCGAAAAGTACACAACTATGGCTCAAAATGATCAAATGCATGATTTAAAGCGAAGCCTCTCTAAGCCGGACACCCTGGGAACCTCCCAGGGTGTCCCGTTTAGAGAGGTTTCACTGTATAGCGTTATCAGGCTAAATACTTGTGCTGTTTGATCAGGAGCTACACTGGTCACAAATCCCATAAGCCCCATTTCTCCAGCCACAGCCACATATGGAGAATTATTTCCACTAGAGAATGAGATCCTGAGAAAGCACATTCATTCACAATCACATAGCAGCAACGTATAATGTGGCTGTGACTGGACAAATGGGACCTATGGGATTTGAAACCAGTGTAGCTCCTGATCACACTCCTGTAGCCAACCCGAAATTTCTGTCTGTAACGCAGGGCGACTTCGCCCTGCGTTACAGACAGAAACTTCGGGTTATCATGTAGCCTGCTAGCGATCTATATGGCTTGTCAGTCGCATGACGGTGTTTCTTTTATGGGCTGGCGAACTGTGCAGATCCTGGTCAGGCTGTGCGGATGCACAGTCTGACCTGGATCTACACTGGTCGCAGAACTCATAAGCCTCATGTCTCCAGTCACGGCCACTAATATGGTAAATACCCGTATATAAATAACAGCAATAGGAATGAAATATACACCAGGGTAACGGATAAACGTGGGAGAGGACTGAAAGTGGAATAATATTGTTTTTATTTCTTAAATGATACGATGAAATGACTGCTGAAAACCGCATGCAAAAATAACAAATAGTTCAAAATTTAATTAGCTGAAATATACGCGTTCCACTATAACGTCATCAATGACATTTATTTTCTATAATAATTTATATTAACTCTAATTTATGTTTTTCTCTATTGTGTATTACATGGACTTGATAATTGACAACAAAATAAGTGGAACAAAAATTTATCGTCACTAAATCTTTTTCATTGCGATTTTTAGATTTGGTTTGGAAATAATTTGCATAAATTTGCATCAAAAGTATTTGTTGTTACCACTCAGTTGAACCGTCTCGACGAGACGGTTCAAGTGAGTGGTAACAACATACACTTGGGGTGAGAAATAAAGAAATAATCAGATCTTTCCACGTAAAAAATGGGTTAAAATATAAACTCGACCAACTGTAGAGGGGGCGTGCGCCGGATACGCCCCCGCCTGGATCCGCACTTGCCCAGGATGTCCGGTTTAGGGAGATTCCATTGTATTCCAGGCACATTAGTGTCACAGGGTAGACGTCAAAAGTAGTTTTTAAATTATAAAACACAATGGAATCTCCCTAAACTGTACACCCTCTGAGATCCCCTGGATGCCCGAGTTAGACAGGTGCCATGGCTATTCAGGGTATTTGGACACACATGGACGTCAAAAATATCTCATCGCCTTTAACAATAGTAAGGAAATGAACTCTATAAGATAGTAATATCTCGTTCAAATCCTATTTACACTGCTTGTATACCGAAAAATGATGTATATTATTATTTAATAAAATATGTTTATACCAACAATAGTAACCATGGCAACATTATTTATGCGTGCAATTGAAGTCTAGTCTGGTCATAGCTTCCCTTGGATCATACAAAGATGGCGCGTTCAAGAAAATACCCATAGTTCCACAGACGCACGCTGTTGTAAATATAAATAGAAACAGTCGGTCCATCACCATGGCAACGTAGTTCCAATCGCGCTCCTCCTGAAAAAGATATTAATGGATTAAGAGTACAATTTGAATTTTACACACTTGAACACAAAAGGAGTCTTCAATGATGACACATTTCATGTTCACGACTACACAATGAAACAGCGCAATGCTCAGACCGTTGACTACAGAAACATGTTCATGGTGCATGTACCTTTATTGAGAAAACATGTTTGGAATGCATGGGGCACACTTAATATTCAATTTACGATGCTGGCAATAAAGTACACTTTATTTCGAAGGTTCCACCGTGTCGACGATGCGACATGATTAATAAATTATTGATAGTTTTCGCCAATTCATAAATACACACGGAAATAAGTATATTGTGGTAGAAACGAGCCACGTCGGTTGGCTTCAGCGAATACCGTTCATATATAATGTATTTTAATGTGTACTACATGTACATGAAAAAAGAAATGTATGCATCCAACCAGTAGCCGATTTCATCAAAATTGCAAAGTATACTTTTCTAGCTAAGTATACTTTGTGGGAGTAATCATTTATTTTTCCTGAAATGCATTATTTCAAATAGAACTAACAAATGCATGTATTTCACGATTAAAAGTATGCAGAATTATTATACTGAATTTATTACATTATCACAGCCATAATGGCTGTGATAATGTAATAAATTCAGTATAATAAAAATTAATAAATTTATCATAAAATTGAAAATTTCTCCCTCAAAGTATACTTTGCTAGAAAAGTATACTTTGCAATGTTGATGAAATAGGCAACTGGGTTTGCGGAATTATTGTGCATTTGGGATTGCGGTATCGCAAGCACAAAAACACAATAATTCCGCACACCCAGGTTGGATGCATACATTTCTTTGTATGACGCATCATAGTGGCTCATGTATTCGCCATGATATGACAATGTACACTAAATGGTACGACATCACCAATAGCAGGGATTCCGCTGGCGATCGCCACTTTCGCAATTGGCGATAAAAATATTGATTTGTTTGAAACATGCAACGGTAACCTTGTTTAAAATACGGAACTATAGTCTGTTTCTAATATCCAACTTACCGACTTCTCTTCATCATCCTTCTGCAGATGCTCCGCGATAAAGCGGACACCTTTCAGCGATTCCCGGATATCTGTCGGGTACCTATGTATATCCTCCGCCGCGCTCGTCTGTGCCGGTCTATGACGTACATTCTCATAGTTCGGCCCCTGATGACTCCACTTTGGCGTCAACTCAGGTGTGTTCATTCCCACTTCTCGCATTTCAATACCATTCACTGTCCGCACGGCAACTTTTGGTTTCTGTTCAACTTCCGGCCGTTTCATGCACAGGATTTTGGGTAATATTTCCGTAAACACTCGTTTTATCCACGGAGACATCTCGTGAGTTGCCGGAGATCGGAAATGAACACTAAGCGTGTAGACAGTTAAGAAAATTGACATAGTCACAACGATCATTGTAAAGAGTAAATACTTCCCTATTAACGGAATAACAATGGACGTTGGAGGGTTTATATCGGATAGAAGCAGGAAGAACACAGTCAACGCCAGTAGTATAGATATAGATAGGGTAATCTTCTCCCCGCTGTCAGATGGAAGGTAAAACACGAGAACAGTGAGCGCTGAGATAGCGATACACGGCATGATGAGATTGATAGTGTAGAAGAGGGTCCGGCGGCGTATCGTGATGTTGAAGGTGATATCGGGGTACGGTTCGGGGCAGCAAGGGTAGAACTTCTCCTTTCGACGGGCCGTCACGTTTATGATGTCCCACTCGACATTCTGGTAGTATTCACAGAGGTCAACACCTTTCGGGATGACCATTAGGTTGTCCACCATGATGCCTTGCTCCGCCCACACGTGTTGCAAGTCCAACTGGGGAAGTGAAGGATAATACAGTAAAATAGTGTGGAATATACTATTGACAAACTGGACCTTATGACGGTTGTGCCAACCCAGAGGCCCGATTCGTTAACAGTGGTACGATAACAGTTCGTTCGGAGATTTGTTTTAATGAACACCTCACACAGAGTCCGCCTAATGCACATGCACATGTCATTAGATTTACCAACAACAACTCTCACAACCAACGCTTTGGTAAAATTTACTTTGCCGTTACGAACGTATATGTCGTGTATGTACGACATTTTGTGAAACGGACCTCTGGTCACTGACACGACAACCAAGCAGTTTGATTACCCGAGTGTGAGCGAAGATCAGCATCGACCAGTCAAGCATTCCGCGTTCGGTCTGTCTTTGATATTTGGAAGGACAATTGACATTAACCCGAATGTTCTGTCTGTAACGCAGACCTCTGCGTTACCGACAGAACATTCGAGTTAATTGGTCATGCGTCAGTTACTTAGTACCTCGTGTCCATCATACGTCCACGATCCGAACTTCATGAAGCACTCCTGCTGATCGAAGGGGAAGAACTCGACGTTGATGGGGCAGTAACTCTTGTAGATGGCCGGCGGCTCCCAGACTATCTTGCCGTCGTAGAACACGGTGGCCTTCGTCAGTAACGTCACCACAAATTCCCCGTCGGCACTGGAACATGGGATTGATGGATTGATTGGTTGGTTGGTTGGGTGTTTATGTCTGTTCAATATATCAGTGGAATACGGGAGGGTGCTAACTTATTCTTGGAGTTATAGCCTTCTTCTATCGACCGCTTCAGGATATGTATATTTGTACTATTATATCTATATTTTTCTGCAGTGGAGAGGTATTCATTTCGCTTAAGCAAATTGCTTAATATGATACATGTATTTACTAGTTCGTTTTGCATTATACTGCACTATTTCTCCAAAATGTTCTACTGTAATGAAAACTTAGCATGATTTGTCAGATAATTTGTCAGTGGCTTTACATATACATGTATACTCACTTGTTGTAGAGGACGATGTCCGGTCGCCAGAGATCAACGGATGGAATATGTGTCATTTTGATTCCGCCGAACTCTTCCGGGTCCCAGCGCATGCGCAGATCGCTCCACTCCTGGAACAAAGAGCAGCGATGGCAATTGTTGTACGCATGGCAAGTACATGTATAATTGTATGAGCAATAATCTACCAGAAACGAGGGATTCACAAACAGTATATTAGATACATGTACGCTTAAATATGGCATATCAATGTAAATGACATGATCTGTACATGTAATATACACGACAAGACTATAAACTACATTATCAAGGTGCATGATCACGTGGTTACAACAACATCAACGTCGCCCACTCCAAAGTAAGTATTATTTGATATTTTCCTTAATATGCAACGGATTTTGATGAAATATGGCGCATGGGCTGCATTTGGTGGGCTATGGAGTTTGGCACAGACTTATGTCGTTTTTGCGAAGAATCGATTTCCGTGTCGGAGACACGGAAATCGATTCTTCGCAAAAGCGACAGAAGTTTGGGCGAAAATACAGAGACCACCAAATGCAACTTAAGAAGACGCGTTTGATGCGTCATATTTCATCAAAATTCGTTACGTAATAAGGACACTATGCAAGAATACGTACTTTGAATCGGTACTTGTTGTTTTTGTTGTTGTTAGTACCACGTGATCATACACCTTGGTTATGGGGTAATACGGGCTTTCACAATGTAATAACACAGTGCATAATACATGCCACTAGCCTAATATAAAACATAATATGCAAATGAGACCGCTACCGAACATACGTTAGGTGATCAGTAAAATTTTAATGTATAATGTTATTATTGTGCAATATACAATGTAATCATCCGTTTTTTCTGATTTATGATCTTATGAAATCAGTGAACTCGTTTAATAAATATCATATTAAGTCGGCATTCATTCATGTCAGATCATCTACTTAGCTGTCAACGAATTGTATACTTCGGTAGTCGTTAAATTGAGTGGGAGTATTGTTTGTAAATCAACATGCATGCAGTTATTTGAAAATGGCCGCCAGTAGGCGTTCTGTGAACAGTTACTTTATCGATTCCAAATTGATCAACTTCGCATACTGGAGACAAATTGTGAGAGTAAATGAACGGATCAGTGGAAGGGGGCGACGTCCATAATGGACTAAGCCCCCATCTTCCACTGACCAATTAACATGTAAAATTATTTCTGTTTTCTTCTGTATCTATAAACGGGATTTATCACGGAATTGTATCCTTCATTATTTACTGCATCACGTGCCACGCTGCACGAGATTTCCGCCTATTTGATTGGCTTGCGGAAATGTCATTACAGCAGAAATAGCGCGCATAATAACATTTCTGCCAGCAGGCGACCAGACGTGTCATTCGGTTTCCGAGTGGAAATTCGCCGTAATTGGCCGACAAATGACGGATTAACGTCAAATCGTGGCAGTCCAATAACTATAGTTCTGCCCGTTACACGAAGAACATACGTTTAACGTATAGGGTCCGAATGCAAGCAAGATATAACTAACTGACTGACATGTTTTACACGTACAGTGAAACCTCTCTAAACCGGACACCAAGAAAACACATGTGATCTTATTGTTGATGAGTAGTTTCTTGGTCATTTATCTCAGATGATAATATCTGTTCGTGATCGCATAGCACATAACTATGGCTCAGAATGATTAAATGCCTGATTTACAGTGACACCTCTCTCCCAGGGTTTCCGGTTTCGAGAGGTTTCACTGTACTTGTATGATTGTACTGCTACACATACATGATACATTTGTGTGGGTACATGCATCACCTGCTTATTGAGGGAATTTTTTATTTCGTTTCAGTCGTTGAATTTACATGGCTGTATTGTAAAATACAGCCATGTAAATTCAACGACTGAAACGAAATAAAAATTTCCCTCAATAATCAGGTGATACATACGAACTTACCAATCAAACAAAGATTGTTAGAAGGTGTCTGAAGTATTAGAAATGAGTACAAATATAACAGGTGAAAAAAACATAAGATAATTCAGTACGCTTTCAATTTAAAACCCATATAAATTAAACAAAACGGGATTTAGAGAATGTCTGGTATAGAACAGTTATATATGTTATTAGGCAAAAGCAATCTTAAGATACACTATTTCTGGTATTTGGCGGCCATCTTGAATTTACCACAAGTCCGAAAGATAACATTATTTATGTCATAATGTCACCCATGTAGAACACGACAATGTCAAATTCCAGAATTGAAGATTGAGGAGTAACCCTATGCTTGCTCAACACATGTACTACACTGTTTAAGAATCTGCTTCCGATGGTTTAAATTAAATTCGCTGAAATTCTAGTATCATTTGAACATTTGGAATGCGTTGCACTGACTTGATATACCTCCGGTAGACATCTGGTGTAGACGTATGCTATTGAGTTGCTGATTATGTAGATATCTTGTGTATACGGAATTGATTGCAGTAATTACGTCACAAGTTACTGAATCCGATTTCCAACACGCTTCACTAATCATCTCAAAGAAGGCCTTACTGTGTTGGCGATCAGTGTAGTTCCCGATCAGTTCCCGCGCATTTGCGCGGGCTGATCGGGGTCTACAATGTTCGTTACTATAATCGGAAAACATGATGCCTTTAAGAAGAACTGGCTCGTCATGGATAAGTATATTGTATGTCAATATGTGATATGACGCTAGAATCGGCAACACCGTAACAAGCCTATTTCATCGCGCGGAATCACAAATCAGCAAGTCGAACAATTGCATTTTCTAAGAAAGGAAGACACACTCTATCTATCTTGTCTATGTTACCAATGAAGTATTCTAAGAAATTCTGCGTTCGTAACTGAGAGGAACCGATAAATCACCCCGAGCCCGGCATGCTTAAATTTCGGGGAAACGGAATTAATTCATTGTGATACACCAATGTGCCGAGGAATGCAATTACATAACCCCGGATCTGGGATTACCTCCCTTGTCGATAATTGTCGTATTTCGTAAACACTGATGTCGAAAATTGGTCATATTTTTCACAAATGACATTGGAAACTGACAATAACTTTAGGGTGAATTTAATTCCGCATTAGCCGCGATTTTCTTGTCAACCTTTGAGAGCGTTATTTACGGAATCGTTATCGTCGAAAAACAGCGATGCGAAAAGGACCGTTATTCCAGATGTATGCCAATATATATGCCGGATAAGACGCAAATGAAAAATGTACATCTGACGAGTTGAATATGGCGGGTTGGCTTTAACCCTTTCAACACTGCAGACCTCTTTAGCAGTGTTTGCAAACAGTGTAGATCCAGATGAGACGGCTCGTAACGAGCCGTCTCACCAGGATCTGCACTATTTACTAGTAATTCTTTATTTAAAATAAAAAAAATACTCGCGAAGAGTGCAGATCCTGGTGAGACGGCTATCTACGAGCTTTTATAACAACGGTTTTTAACAAAATACCCTCTTTTTTAAATGGACTAACCTTAACATCATTTTGAGACTATTGGCTTGGTTATATCACAGTCTATTCCAGTCACGTATGGACTAATTATTTGTGTTTATTCTTTGTGTGGGTTTTGGGGACCGTGTATACATGTATACAAACTATGAGATACCGCAGTGTAGCTGAGATGATCTTGGCTAGATAAATGCCTTTGACTATTGTATTTGTCTTTTATATTTTCTGTATCCTTACCTGCTACATGCATGTGATATATTTGTCACAATACCAGCCCGTTCCGTCTTTCACAGCTGGGCCCGGTTGCTCAAAAACTATGTTAGCTTAACAGACTGTTAAATCCTTAGCAATTGCTAAGGATTTAACAGGCTGATAAGCTAACAGAAGCTTTGAGCAACGGGCCCCAGGTTTATAACAAGAGTTGTCAGAAGACAACGAAGCTCGCCTGTTGGCAGCCTTCACTCAAACTTGGCACAGTTGTATAAAAAACATGAATATTATATAACTTCACCTTGGGATAAGGGGTGTGCGGTGGACCTTAACATTGGGGTCAGTGGTGGAAGGTGGGTCGTGGATTTGATATAGCATGATATAGCATATTAAAATGAATTCATGTATTAAATATCAATGCGCTCCCTGAAAAGAGAAGTAAAACAAAATTTAAGTTAAGTTTATGAATGCACTAAGTTGGTAATTTTCTTCAGCATGATAGCTATTCACATGAGGAATGCATGTATAAATGTGCTAAGTTTGTGACCTTGGCCTTGGCGAAAGGGGTGGGGGGTGGGTCATGGATTTGCTGTAGCACAATAGAGTATCATCAGATGAATGCATGTATGAAATATGAAGGTGTTCCCTGTAAAGAAACAGAAGTTATACAAAGACATTTACTCCAATGTTATGTTTATGATGTTGATCTTGGGGAAAGGGGTGGGGTGGGTCATGGATTTGCTGTAGCACAATAGAGGATCATCACATGAATGCATGTATGAAATATCAAAGCGTTAAAAGTGAAAAGAAACAGACGTTACACAACATTTACCCCAATGTAAAGTTTATGAACATGCTAAGTTTGTGACCTTGCCCTTGGGGTAAGGGTTGGGAGGTGGGTTGTGGATTTGCTACAGCATGATAGAGGGTCATCTGAGGAATGTATGTATGAAATACCAAGGCGTTCCATCAAAGGAAATAGTTGTTATCAGACATTTACCCCAACGTTAAGTTTATGAATGTGTCAAGTTTGTGACCTTGACGTTGGGGTAAGCACGATACAGTATCATCGGATGAACGTGTGTATGAAATATCAAGGCGTTCCATGAAAAGAAACAGATGTTATGAGACATTTACCCCAACATTAAGTTTATGAATGTGCTAAGTTTGTGACCGTGACCTTGGGGAAAGGGAAGGGGGTTAGTTTAGTTTAAACATATTTTATTTGCACATTGTTTACAAGTTCTTTGTCAATGTCAATGTTACTATATACAGTACTATACAAATGGGATTGGATTGAAAGCAAGCTTATTGGTCATGGATTTGCTATAGCACGCTAGAGTATCATCAGATGAATGCATGTATGAAATATCAAGGTGTTCAACGTGTAAAGAAACAGAAGAAACAGAAGTTACACAACATTTACCCCAACGGTAAGTTTATGAACATGCTACGTTTGTGACCTTGACTTTTGGGTAAGGGTTGGGTGGTGGGTTGTGGATTTGCTACAGCATGATAGATGGTCATCTGAGGAATGTATGAAATAGCAAGGCGTTCCATGAAAGGAAACAGACATTTACCCCAACGTTAAGTTTATGAATGTACTAAGTTTGGGGTAAGGGATGGGCGGTGGGTCATAGATTTGCTATAGCATGATAGGGTATCATCAGATGAATGCATATTTGAAATATCAAGGCGTTCCATGAAAGGAAACAGACGTTATAATACATTTACCCCAACGTTAAGTTTATGAATGTGCTAAGATTGTGACCTTGACGTTGGGGATAGGGCTGGGTGGTGGGTCATGGATTTGTTACAGCATGATAGAGGGTCATCTCTGAGGAATGCATGTATGAAATAACAAGGCGTTCCATGAAAGGAAACAGAAGTTATAAGACATTTACCCCAACGTTAAGTTTATGAATGTGCTAAGTTTGTGACCTTGACCTTGGGGTAAGGGATGGCCGCTGGGTCATTGAGTTGCTATAGCATGATAGAGTATCATCAGATGAATGCATGTATGAAATATCAAGGCGTTCCATGAAATGAAACAGATGTTATAAGACATTTACCCCAACGTTAAGTTTATGAATGTGCTAAGTTTGTGACCTTGACCTTGGGTTAAGGGCTAGGTGGTGGGTCATGGATTTGCTACAGCATGATAGAGTGTCATCTGTGAAATGCATGTATGAAATAAAAAGGTGTTCCATGAAAGGAAACAGAAGTTATAAGACATTTACCCAACGTTAAGTTTATGAATGTGCCAAGTTTGTGACATTGACCTTGGGGTAAGCGCTGGGTGGTGGGTCATGGATTTGCTACAGCATGATAGACGGTCATCTGAGGAATGCATGTATGAAATAACAAGGCGTTCCATGAAAGGAAACAGAAGTTATAAGACATTTACCCCAACGTTAAGTTTATGAATGTGCTAAGTTCGTGACATTGACCTTGAGGTAAGGGATGTCCGCTGGGTCATTGATTTTCTATAGCACGATAGAGTATCATCATCAGATGAATGCATGTATGAAATATCAAGGCGTTCCATGAAAGGAAACAGATGTTATAAAACATTTACCCTAACATTAAGTTTATGAATGTGCTAAGTTTGTGACCTTGACCTTGGGGTAAGGGCTGGGTGGTGGATCATGGATTTGCTACAGCATGATACAGGGTCATCTGAGGAATGCATGTATGAAATAACAAGGTGTTCCATGAAAGGAAACAGAAGTTATAAGACATTTAACCAACGTTAAGTTTATGAATGTGCCAAGTTTGTGACCTTGACCTTGGGGTAAGGGCTATGTGGTGGGTCATGGATTTGCTACAGCATGATAGAGGGTCATCTGAGGAATGCATGTTTGAAATAACAAGGTGTTCCATGAAAGGAAACAGAAGTTATAAGAAATTTACCCAACGTTAAGTTTGTGGACGACGCCGACGCTGACGCCGACGCCGACGACGACGACGCCGGGGGTATGCCATAAGCTCTTATGCACTTTGTGCAGGGGAGCTAAAAACGGGTATAAAAACATAACCAATGTCAGTGTAGGTACATTCACATGCATCAGAACGCGTTGGAAAACTAGTAGTACAAGCATTTTTTTCGCTCCTTGAACGAGAGAATGGTATAAACGTTCGAAACCACACACGATACATGCCTCATAAGGACGGACATGGGTTGCTACGGTGACAAAATTTACATAGCTGGGGGCCGTTTCACTAAACGTCGCACGACTAAAATATTCGTAAGTGCGAAATTATGATATTCTGTAAATTTCACATTAACAATGTGTTCTTGTAAACAGTTTACTGCTACAGTTATATGCATGTATCAATCTACGACTGCATAACCATGCATATGTACATGTACCATAGCATATGCTACAACATACCGGGCTCAACTGGATGGAACAGATAAGGATCCGAACAAGACGTATGCTTTTGTTGAATTTAATAAAACAGCGTTGTAGTCGAATGTTCTTGTATGTGGTATTTGTGCACCAGTTTCACTACACTTCGTACGACTAAAATGTTCGTAAGTGCAAACTGATGTTAGCCTGTAAATTTCACATTAACCATGTTTTCTTGCACACAATTACTGTATTTACATGAATTGAGCATAGGCTGCATATGCAGCCTATGCTCAATAAATGTAAATCCATCAATTGAAATTTCCAGACGATCCTAAATTTGCACTTAAGAAAATTCTAGTCGTACGAAGTTTGGTGAAACGGGCCCCAGGTGTCTCGGCTATACAGAATATACAGAATATATAAAATAACAGTTTAGCCGAGATTATCGCCGCTAACGGCATTGCAGCCAAGCTTAAAGGAAACATCAGGATGTTTACATGCCATATACTTACGTGACGTAGCCAGAGATTCGATGTCAGAATTTGGTTCTTCTCCGACTGAAAATAAAATAAAAAACACAATACTAAAGACACGCATCAATAAGAGTTATCAGAACATTCTGATTTCTAGCCATTAAGGACAATATCCGACAAAACCGTATCGCACTAGCGAGAAATGTAGACCCTGACAAGCCTTTAACCCTTCGAACCCGACAGCCCGCTATAGTGGTTTATGCAAACAGTGCAGATCCAGATGAGCCGGCTCGTAACGAGCCGTCTCATCCGGATCTGCACTGTTTGAAAGTAATTTTCATATTTTAATAACAAAAGGATCCCATGTTCATAAATGTACTAGTCTGAAAATCAGATTGTGAAGATTGAATTGGTTACAAAATGAACATATCAAAATCCATTCCAGTGACATAGGTGTGAAAGGGTTAAGTTAGTATCCGCGCAGTCTGGTCAGTGTCGTAACTTTTCGCCATTCAGTTAATCTCATCAACATTAATATGAATCAAGATCGAGAAGCATGCATGTAATACATTAGTTGCGAACAGTAGCCCTTGCAATCTAATCCCGTACCGTTTGTCTGGCTACGGACGGTACGGGAGTAGATTGCAAGTTACTGTTCGCAACTCGTGATAAATACATTAGTTGCCAACAGTAGCCCTTGCAATCTAATCCCGTACCGTTTGTCTGGCTACGGACGGTACAGGAGTAGATTGCAAGTTACTGTTCGCAACTCGTGATACATATGGATCGAAAATGTACTTTTCGACGTTTACTATTATCATAGTCTACGCTGGGCCTAAATGTTCGTCATTGTTCGTAATTCAGTTACTGAAATAGGCCAACAACCATCTCAACAGTATTGTACACCAATCATTTATTACACTAATGTGATAACATTATTATTCCCTCGCCGATAGGCAAGATGGGACATAGAGTTAGTCCATGTACGTACATATGTACGCACGTATGTACGTGCGTACGTGCGTTAGTAACACCTTTCATTTTTCAATAACTCATTAACCGCTTCACCGATTTTGATAATATTCAGCCACAGTGTGTGTTTATGTGTGGTGCTTTGTTTTGCATACGCGCCACGTCAGACCGCTCAAGGTCAATGCCACTGAGGACCTATGTTTACCTTGTTTGTAAGGCAAAATGTTAAAGTTTATTGTTCTGTCAAGGCTGCCAGTGAAGAGATTAGCTTAGTGATAACGAGGCCCTTCAAATGATTATAATACATTGTGTTAATGCACTTCAAAAGTCAATGCTACGCAATGTATGTCCACACGAAATGGTTGTATAGTGAAACCTCTCCAAACCGGACACCCTGGGAGGTCCCCCAGGGTGCCCGGTTTAGAGATGTTCCACTGTAAAGCAGGCATATGACCTTGCCAAAGCAAGCGGGTGTGTTTCGCTATCTTGAACAGGCGTTATTATCAGAGATAGATGACAATGACATCAATAAAGTTAACCCTTTCAACCCTAAGTAACTGTAATGGACTGTGATATGCTAATTTTCCGACCAATCCAATCGTCACAGCATGATTTTCAGATTAGTCCATTTATGAAAAGGGGATGTTTTTCTTCTAAAAAGTATGAAAATTACTTGCAAAAAGTACAGATCCTGATGAGACGGCTCGTTACGAGCCGGCTCATCTGGATATGCACTGTTTGCGAACCCCGCTATAACGGGCTTTCGGGTTCAAAGGGTTAAGGTCACAAAGACTACATGCGTGTCCGGTTTAGAGAGGTTCTACTATACATGCAGTTGTATTCAACGACAGAGAAGAAAGCGTACAATAGCGGCGTCGTATCTCTTTTAGATATGCGTCCTGATAACGTGAAATTGATTGGGGAATATAATACAATCATTTGCACAGGGATCACAATCGGATAAAAGCGGATTTATTCATCTCTTACTGGAGCTGCAGCTGCATTGGTTGAACATGTATCTGAATCATTACTGTCTGTTTCACGAAAGCTGCCCAAATATTACGGCAATATAAATTTGATATTTCAAAATTTGATAATATTAAATTAAAGGAAACTTTAAGAATGTGCCTTTTTTTTATTTCGTGAAATTTGGTCAAATATTGATTTTATTGCCAAAAGCAATTTCCCCATGTTAAATCCCCATAGACATCTTCACAGAGTCTGTCTATGGGGATTTAACATGGGGAAATCTTTAGAATACTGTACCGATTTTCAAAATTTAACTTTTGTTTTCTTAGTTAGATCATTTCCAAGTAAAAGCTATATAGCCAGTACTCGGAGTCAATTTCCCAAATATTTCGTTTAACCCGATACACATACATGTATATTATACCGTGAATTGCATGTGTTAGTTACATGCAAGTAATAATTGCTTATTTTCTTTGAAAAAATGCGTACCATATTTTGAAAACAATGAGAACATTCAAAATTTAAATACATGTATGTAATGACAATTATTATCTATTATGAAGGCCAATTAACACAAAAGTTTAACATATGTTGAGACAAGTATACATGTGGTATCGTTTTAGCAAAACCGAATTATATGTATCTTAGCAACCGGATTGTCAATATTGTCGCTAACAGTTGTATTCTTGTGAACACGTATGGAATGAATCCCTCATTTTCCAGATCTGAATTACTTGTATTTGCATGTGCATAAAAATGCAAAGGAAACAAGTAATTCCATCAGCAAAATAGAAACAATTGAGGACATACGTTGCTCCACAAAGGAAAACAGTTTTTTTGGACGCAAATAATGGGTGAAAATCAGAATTTTTAAAGACTGGCGACGGCGAGTTACATGTATGTAACAAAAATGGATATACATAGAGAATAGTAGGTTAGTGCCGTGAATGGGAAAACATATCTGGCAAGGCTTAGGAAACGGGATGGGCGAGGCTCTGCCGAGCACATCCCGTTTCCGTGACGTGCCAGATATTTTCCCCATTCACGGCACTAACCTACTATTCTATGTATCCCGTCAACACCAGCAAATGGCTTTAAAATGCAAACAAATAACCACAGCCGCCGCACATATCCATACGCAGTGATTAGGTCGTATTGACAGGATATCAAAAATGTTTCACGGCACCGTGTTTCACGGCACATACGCACTGTGTTGACGGGATAAATTTTGAATACCATGTATAAAATAGAATATCTATATGTTTCCGGAATATTATATATTAGGAAAAAAGGTGAATAATTAAAGTTTATTTTGATGTATAAGTCACAATGATTATTATTATTTACTTGGAACAGATAGGTCCCAAAGTGGGGACATATATCTTGATCCACGCTGTATATGACTGGTGATCGTAGCTGCGCGTTTTCCGCTTTACATCGGCAATATATTGCTCTATACCGCTACACTGCAGTCAACGGTAAACACTTGCGGAAGGTTTTCATTTCGCGCACTAAACTATTGCAATAATTCGCAAGGCGTTGTCGTTCATACTTCGCTATGTTGTAGTTGAGAGACAAGGCAACTATATGAGATAAACATATTATCATAAAATCACATACTACAGTTTGTAATACCAGATTTCTTAGGTCACCTCCCCGCGAATGATAAATTGATAAACAGCATATTATTGTATTCATGAACTGCGTGTGTAGAGGTATTTTCTTAATTTTATCACATCTTTGATACATTTTCGAGATTTGTTTCGGCAGTTACACAGCACATGGGCAGTACATGGACATGAGGATGTGATAACATAGCTAGCTCACGTTCGTCCGCATATACGAGCGACATTACGCTCGCTAAAGCTCGATGATTATCTCCTGGTACATGCGAACGAACCGTGATCTAACTGTGGCATAACATTAGCATACGACACTAAGAATATGTGATATTGACTATCATATATATACGTAACAAACAGCATTGTCTCGAGCTATCTTAAAGTGCACATTTGCAAATAATAATTTATCATAACACTAATGTAATGTAATGTAATGTAATTATAGGTATGTACTTAGAACAATGGAGAACGACGCTTATTGACGTCGTGTACAATGTACCACGTTCTGTAACACAGTGGAACATCTCTAAACCGGAAACCCTGGGAGGTCCCCAGGGTGTCCGGTTTAGAGATGTTCCGTCCCCAGGGTGTCCGGTTTAGAGATGTTCCGTCCCCAGGGTGTCCGGTTTAGAGATGTTCCACTGTAAATCAGGCATTTTACCATTCTAGCACGTATTTGGATGTTTTGCAGTCATGAATATAAATTATCATCTGAGATAAATGACAAAGAAACCCATCAAAAAAGAAGAACACCGACGTTATCTTGGTGTTCGGTTTAGAGAGGTTCCACTGTAGTATTAAATGGGTTTGACAATCGTCACCTGGTTGCTCAAAGCTTCTGTTAGCTTAACAGACTGTTAAATCCTTAGCACTGCTAAGGATTTAACAGTCTGTTAAGCTAACAGAGGTTTTGAGCAACCGGGCCCAGGATGACAAGCAGACAAGACCATATGTCAGTGTGCATCTATTAACACGGATGCGCCCATATGAATGGTTGTTCGTACATGATAATCACTAAACACGACTACATGTAGATGAAGAAAAACACACAATATGCATTGCCAAGGCGTATTCATGTTTCTCGTAGATAAGTAGAGTTATTCTCAGACCGTTCTACATTCGTAGATTAGATAGAAAGATATAAGCAGTTGGTTACGCATATAGACAGTTGGCTGAGGATGGTGATACCTTACTACGTTTGCGATCAACGTCGCTATAGAACAGTCTACGCATCCTCGTACATGGACATCACCAGGGGGCCGTTTCACTAAACTTCGTACGACTAAAATGTTCGTAAGTGCAAAATTATGATATCCCGTAAATTTCACATTAACAACGTTTTATTGTAAACAATTATTGGATTTACATTTATTGAGCATAGGCTGCATATGCAGCCTATGCTCAATAAATGTAAATCCATCAATTGAAATTCCCAGACGATCCTAAATTTGCCCGTGCGAACATGAAACGGGCCCCTGCAGAATATTTGAAAATGGGGTTCGACTTTACGCTGTGAAGCAACCGATATCTGTAAGGGTCCCATAGAGATTTTGTTTTCCCCAAGGTTCAAACAGTTCCCGAGTGCCAAGGCAACGTTTACCCACGGCTTTATTGTTACATTCACGTCGGAAATGTCGTGTAATTTGAGCATATAATTATGCAGTACTTTCGGTACTTTGATAATCTGCTCCATCCAACAACTGATTTACACACATACATATTCCGGGGCCGTAGTACACGCCGCGTGATGCAACCGCATCAATTTAAAAAGTTCAGTGCAACCGTTGTAAACTGGTCTGGTGACGTAATGACTCGTTCTAGTACCGTCATGGGACACGTGCATTACGTATATGTTAGCATGGCCCCGAAATGAGCATTGTCTACAGCCATAACCAAACAGCACTAAATACCATAAACCTTATTTCTTCAGTCACAACCACACATATGTTACTAAATGTATTCGCGAGACATTTGTACAATACGCCTCTAATACATTACGCTGTTATGCTAAAATATTAGGCTAGTGCATATTATACAAACAAGCTGTTGGAACTATTTATGGCATAAGACCCGTGTTTTTAAAAAGTTTAACCCGCAAAATTTGTGCTGCGACCAACATATGCTAACTTGCATACAAGCTGTAATACCTCAAATTTTGATGTTGGGTTGTATACTCTTTCGCTAGCGCTCGAATAATAAAACTACTTTCTTCAAAGACCGGCTCAATTATTGGATCGGCGAAGTAATACAAACTGACGTTTCTTTCAACAATCCGCCATTAACTGTGTTACTGATTTGCATGCGCGATAGACGCCGCGAGGTGGATTTTGATTAGATTTTTATTGACACTTAACATGTTACGCTATTAGGAAGGGAACATGATTTGTTGTCGAATGTCCCATCAGTGAACACGCAATGTTATTGAACGGTGGCGCCTTGCAGTAACATTTCAAGTACAGCTACTTCAATACCGACTTACAGATACCGTAACGGCATGTTCATTATACACACTTGTTAAGAAAACGGTTATATTGTTAATGTCACGGTTCGTCCGCATGTAAGAGGAGATAATCCGCGAGCTTTAGCGAGTGGGTTATCGATCGTACAGGCGGACGAACGTGATCTAACTGTGTTATCACATCATCATGTCCGTACGTTGCCCATGTGCTGTGTAAATGCAGAAACAAAACTCGAAAATGTATCAAAGATGTGATAAAGCACAGTTATGTCGCATTCATCCGCATGTACGATTGATAAAGCACAGTTATGTCGCATTCATCCGCATGTACGATTGATAAAGCACAGTTATGTCGCATTCATCCGCATGTACGATTGATAAAGCGAGTACATGCGGACGAACCATGACCTAATTGTGCCTTGGCAAACAGCATGTCTTGCATACATAATGTATATGCACAAATGACAGGCAAGTATACAGTGGGGTCAGCGTGTACGTGCACGCACGAACGAACACGACAGGTTGGAACCAACCTGTCGTGTTCGTTCGTGTGTGCACTTACACGCTGACCACACTGTACATGTGCCAACCTATTAGGAGATACCAGGCGGTCGTTCCACTAAACTTCGTACAACTAAAATGTTCGTAAGTGCGCATTTAGGATCGTCTGGGAATTTCAATTGAGGGATTTACATTTATTGAACATAGCAGCATATGCAGCCTATGCTCAATAAATGTAAATCCGATAATTGTTAATGTGAAATTTGCAGACTATCATAATATGGCACTTACGAACATTTTAGTCTTACGAAAGTTTAGTGAAACGGGCCCCAGGATCATAAGAATACAGTCACAGTCACGTGTTATCATGTAAAACTAACGTGTATGATTGACATGTGCATATCGAATGTAACGTTCGATTATTTCACTGGACAAATAGCGGCATACATCTCCATTAATTGTCTGCCCAAACCCGACACCTGACAATACGCTATATCTGATACATGTAACGAGACTGACGTGTTCATTAATACACAGCGGAACCTCTCCAAAACCTACGACTAGAAGACACCAGTGTTACATTCGGAGTTGGTATACTCAAGGTGTATGATCACGTGGTACTAACAACAGCAACAAGTACCGATTCAAAGTACGCATTCTTTTATAGTGTCATTATTACGTGACGGATTTTGATGCAATATGGCGCATCAAATGCGTCTTGTTAAGCTGCATTTGGTGGTCTATGTATGTTCGCCCAAACTTCTGTCGTTTTTGCGAAGAATCGATTTCCGTGTCTCCGACACGGAAATCAATTCTTCCCAAAAACGACATAAGTCTGTAACAAACTCCCTGGACCACCAAATGCAGCTCATGAAAACGCGTTTGATGCGCCATATTTCATCAAAATCGGTTGCATATTAAGGAAACTATCAAATAATACTTACTTTGGAGTGGGCGACGTTGTTGTTGTTGTAACCACGTGATCATGCACATTGATACTGTCATGTACATGTACAAGTCCACCTGCGTTAATCCTGCCCAACGTTTCTGAACATATATTGACAATGCCAACTAGCGATCAAGCAATCATACTTATGGCGGAGGGATCTTATATGGTAAAAGACAACCGTGTGAGCTACTTAACCCCCTTCTTTCACTGACCCTTCATATATACATGTACGTGTACGTGTATCACAAGTATTTGAGCTTGTCAAGAAGTGGTAATCTTGTTAATATTTGTCAATTTATTTATTTCAGAATACTATTACTTGAGCTTGAAGGCAAGCAGCTTGATTGCTCGAGTCTGAGATGTGCACAGCTTAGGCTCAGATAATCAAATTGCTTGACTGCGAGTTGACATGGCCAATAATTGTTCAGAAACGTTGATAATCTGGGCAAGATTAACTCGATGTACAATGTACAATCCGCCAGATATCATCAGTTTTCAGGTCAATGTCCGGCATGCCCAATGTAAGAACGCGTGTAATATACAATACATCTAGACATATCACTGATTCACTGACAGAGCGTATGAATACACACAAACGTTGACGTTGGGCAGACAGGCTGTATTTACATTGCACACCGACGTCATGTATTGACGTGTTCCCGTCATACCGTGTCAATGTCTTGTTTGCAGCCAATGATTACACGCAGTGCGAGACCAACAGCAAGTGAACAGAGGCTGACAGGTACCACCGGCCGAGGCCTGGGGCCCGTTTCACTAAACTTCGTACGACTAAAATGTTTGTAAGTGCAAATTTAGGATCGTCTGGAAAATTCAATTGATGAATTTTCATTTATTGAGCATAGGCTGCATATGCAGCCTATGCTCAACAAATGTACATCCAATAATTGTTTACAAGAACACAGTGTTAATGTAAACTTTACAGACTACCATAATTTTGCACTTACGAACATTTTAGTCGTACGAAGTTTAGTGAAACGGCCCCTGGTCCTACCGACAAACTGAACGGACTGTGATATGTTAACTTTCTCACCGGCCAATCTGAGAATCACAGAATGGTTGTCAGACTAGTACGTTTATAAAAAAGAGGGTGTTTTCGAAAATATATGAAAAAGTACATGTACTTGCAAAAAGTGCAGATCCTGTTGAGACGGCTCGTCACGAGCCGGCTCATCGGGATCTACAATGTTCGCAAACACTGTTATTGAGGCGTGTCGTGTATATAATGTAGACATTTAAAGGTACATGACCACTCAGCAGGCACAACATGTTCTTGATATCAGAGACATCATCTGTGACATTTTCTGGCAAAATCAACAGGCATTCGCAGTGATTATTATCATCACCATTACCCCACGTATTGATTGGCATTAGTATACATTATATATCAGACGTAAATAATTTATTTCCATGCTGAGAGCATGGGCGATAACCGTGTTTCCGTAAAATGCTAACGGACATTACTATTTATTATCTGTCTTTATTTTTGGATGTGCAATGATCATACTTTATAATCTGTCAAAAATATTATTTTGTCAGGTGACGCATTTAATTAGTATAAATAATTAAAAAATATCATGCATCATTTGCATATGAAAATAGCCTGATGCCACCGCGAGGTACTATCAGTAAAATAAATATTTCTAAATTATTATATTTGTATTACGGGCACTTGTAAGTTTTAGAACTGGTGGAATATTGACACAATTATACACGTATTTAATTCCTGTAAAGAACAGTTTGTGCCTACTGAGTGTGCATGTAGCTTTAAGTGTTTTACATTACATACATACACAAATACATGTGTTTATCCCGTCCACACAGTGCGTATGTGCCGTGAAACATTTTTGATATCCAGTCAGTACTATTTTTGCATTTTACAGCCATTTGTAGGTGTTGACGGGATAAATAGAATAGTAGGTTAGTGCCGTGAATCGGAAAACATATCTGGCGCGGCACGGAAACGGCATGTGCTCGGCATAGCCTCGCCCATCCCGTTTCATGAGCCTTGCCAGATATTTTTACCCATTCACGGCACTAACCTACTATTCTCTATCTATTTTCCTTATTTCTGAACCAAAGTATATGTTGTGACCACTCATTTGAACTCGGCGAGACGGTTCAACTGGTGGTCACTACATATACTTCTGATGAGTAATAAAGAAATTCTATTTTCCGTTTCCTATGCCTTGCCATTCACGGCACTAACCTACTATTCTCTATATAGACAACACAAATACATTTGTATAGCCAGTGGCTGAATCCGCGTGGATAAAACATCAACATCGTAACTGGTTGGTTGAAGATTCCAGCCTCCTTTTCGAATGATACGGCCGGCTGGTTAGCCGACACCCAGTTTAAATCAATGATACCAATTAAATGTACCTGTTACATGTAGGTGTATGTTGTCTGGCATACACGTTATAATTGTGAATTACTGCCGCTAGATAGTGTATCTGATAGATCAACACCGACTAGCCCTTTTGGTATAAACATATTTATTTACTGCATTCACATAGAAACATGTACATACATGTAGGTAGTAGTTTGGATTGGATTGAAAGCTTATATATATACAAACTTATTTCCCTTTTAATGGGGGTGATACCATAATACACTTATTTTACTTTAAATATTTGTGTTTATCTTCCCGCATGCATTGTTGAACTAGTCTATTAAACGTGTTAATAGTTAATAATACGCTTTGATTTCTGTTTTATGAATATAATAGTGTGCTACTACTGCATATTGTTACATGACTGCCGCTCACAGTCGTGTTCAAACGTACAGCGCGTGCTGTTTGACCATGGCTGTAGACAATGCTCATTTCGGGGTCAAGCCATGCGTCTCATGGCGTCACTACAACGCGCCACTACGTCACCACCAGACCATTTCACAACGGTCACACTGCAATTTTGAACTTGATGCGGTCGCATCACGCGACGTGTAATGCGGTCCCGGAATAATTATGCATAATTATATAAATCAGCTGTTTGAATTGAGCAGATTAATAAAGTACCGAAAATACGGCAAAGAAGCTCAAATTACACGCTATTTCCGACGGCAATGTAACAATAACGTTCGACCATGTCTACCCGTGGATAAACGTTTGCCGTGGCAATCGGGAACGGTTTGAACCCGCGGCCTACGGCATTGGGGTTCAAACACTTCCCTCGTGCCACGGCAAACGTTTACCCACGGCTGGACATTGTCGAACCTTATATTGGATATTGCTTAACCCACTTCAGCATAAGGACACAATGATTTTAGTTGAAAACATATCAAGAAAGTGTTTATTACTCCATATAGGATAACATTGTAAGTTGTTGCCACTCATTTGAACCGTCTCGTTGAGACGGTTCAAATGAGTGGTAACAACATATATTTCTGAGATGAAATAAAGAAAATAGGGAGTTTGTTCCTCAAAAGTTTCATACTACGTCACTAATGGGTTAAACAACATACAAAGGCGTCCCATGTAACGTAGTTGCCAAAACAAGAAGATGCCCTAAAATCGCGCTTTTCTCGTGTTCAATCGAATATGTAACGTGATGTCTTTTGTAATTTTCTTGCCGCCATTGCGTGCCCCATGGGAATTGAAATGAACACCGTTCTTATTGAACAGCGATGTCGTGATCCATTGCGCATGTCACGTGAGCACGGCCTGTCAGCGTCTGATTACGTTGACGTATTGACTTATAACGTTTTCATTAACTACGCATGTCAGCTTGTTTACTACCGGTGAACTATGGCCAACGTGGAATGAGAATACGTAACTGCGCATGCCAGTTTGTTGACTATTGGTGAACTATGATCAACGTGGAGTGAAGCTATCTTTCCTGCAGTGCCCATCGAGAACTGATCTTTGACAGACGCTCGTTTACTTTTGCCGCTCAATTACTGAACATTCCTCGAATTAGGGTCTGTGAATATTCATGACTTTATCTCCTAGCCCAGTATAGAGTATATTTGCGTACGCGTATGTCGATCTATGCAAATATGTTATGCGAATGACGTATAAGTATTAGAGTGCATTTTTGTTTAACCATTAGAACGCTGGACACGAAACTTGTCGTCTGTCGTTGATTTATATTTTGCCTTCTTTCTCAATAAAAAACACGTAGTTTGACAGCACTATAGAATCATGTATGTGTGTGTGCTCGATGTTTACAAATGTAGCTTACAGTGGGGTCAGCGTGTAAGTGCACACGCGAACGAACACGACAGGTTGGAACCAACCTGTCGTGTTCGTTCGTGTGTGCACTTACACGCTGACCCTACTGTAGCTACATGAATTCATGTCGTATGCTGGGTTCGGGCGACGAAAGGCCACAAATCGTTCTCTTTCACGCATCCGTGGAAACATTATATCCAATCAATTTGCTCTTAATGTGGACTAATCGAAAGCATTAATACAACAGAGGCAATTGACACATGCATGTACTTGTCAATAGGAGCATGCTTGACGGGATGTCAGGCGCTGGACAGGGAACCTTAATTGCTCCATGTTAAAGAGACACGTGTACTTTAGAAATAAATAGATTTGCTAACACAAGTATGCAGAGTGTTGTATTTGCAAAGCAGCGTCATTAATGACCTCACGTTCAAGAATTGTTCCCTCAATTTAACAATTCGTTTCCTCGAATTAACAATTCGTTCCCACGATATAACAATTCGTTCCATCGAATTAAGAATTAAGTTCACGCGAAATGACAATTCGTTCCCTCAATTTAACAATTCGTTCCCACGATATAACAATTCGTTCCCACGAATTAACAATTCGTTCCCGTGGGAACGAATTGCTAATTCGTGGGAACGAATTGTTAAATTGAGGGAACGAATTGTTATTTCGTGGGAACGAATTAATAACAACAAAGAATTATACGTCCCCTGTGGGGCTCCGTAAAGAGGTGCTTGAGAAATAAATATATTTCCTATCATGTATGCATCGTGTTGTATGTTGCAAAACCAGTGTCCTTTATTCCCCCATGTTAAAGTTGTGCTTGAGAAATATATAGATTTGTTAACAATGGTATGCATGGTCGGCATATCCTCGTTTCTTATGAAATCAGTAAACTCGTTTAATAAATATCATACTAAATCATCCTTCTATTTATCAGACCCGGTTAAGAAAATTAACATCAAGTCTCGTCTTCTCCCTATAAGGGTATGGGGTCACGTGGACTACTGTTTACACTACGGTAATGACGGCGCCCATGATATGTCAGGTAAATCTTATTTTTCAGTATTAATTTAGTCTTATTTAGCAATATTACTTATGTCGTTAGTCTGATATTCTGCAGGGAAAGATTCAAAATTATCTGCAGAAACTTCAGATTAAATACACACGTAATACTGCTAAATGTGGTTTTGGCGTACTCGTAGTATTAATGGCTGGAACATAGTCACCATTAAAAAGAAGAAACCGCAGTCGTATTGATGAAAAATAACATTTACCTGAGACCTCATGGGCGCCGACATTCCTGCAGTGTAAACAATAGACCACGTGATCAAATACAATACAATACAATACAATATTCCTTTAATCACCCAGTCCATACATATGGCAACATGAGGTATATAGTTTCAACAAATGTGAACAAGGCTTCAGGAAATAGCATGTACATGAATCATGGGCACTGCTTACAGTGCATCATGACGAGACAGAACGCATGTTACCGTTGTTCCGAACAGTGTAGATCCAGGTCAGATGGCGCTTTTGTGCAATCAGACATGGATTTAGATTGCCCAATAAATAAATTATTTTAACTAATTAGTTCCTATAGTGACTATCGGCAAGATGTGTTATATGTCGTCATGCTGCACCACATACAAGTACCTCCAACGAGTAAGATGACTATATTATGTTTGTACATGAATTATATTTTCAAGTGAATAGTTATTGTATAAAGTATTATATCTGACCACAGTTAAGTTGAAATGGTAATCTGAACACATATGTGTGGGAGAGCTAGTCGTACATATACGTTATTATCTGTATACATTTACATAGTTTTTTCAAATCGTTGACATTTTTAGTACTCATTAGTGTTTCGAATTTGTATGTGTTTGCATTATTATAGTAATAACGTTTAATATAATGTTTCCTTAAGTGTTTCTAATTATTGCAGCCTAACATATGGTGGTATTCGTCTCCTGTCATTTTTACAGATTATGCATTGTCTTTCATTCAATGGTATTCTTTTCCATCGTCTTGTTTCTACTGGTAGCTTGTGATTTCTTGTTCTAAATCTTGTATATATGTTTCTACATTTATTTGGAAGAATAGCCAAGTATTCCTCAAATCCATATGATGTTTTATATATTCTATAATTTAAACAAGTTGATGATTCTCGAACACTGCTAAACCCTGCCTAAACATGCACATAATCACAAGTTCATAATTATCTGACTGGTTAGTCCGGTCGGTATTCGCGGTAAACGTCATACTTTATTTGAATAACGTGATTAGTGACGCTGGCATTCCGTGCTGTGCTAGGACGCCCAATTAGTGAAATCAATGGCTCACCTAATTCGACAAATTTGGCGTCCAACAAATTTGGCGCCCAGTACGTTACATATATGAGACACGCCATGTGATTTTGTACCCGACATCTGCGTAATTTCATTAAATACGTTTACAAAACTTACAGTATTTTCCGTAAATGTCGTTAAAAGTTGACAACATTTCAATTTCGCATGTACTCTGAAACTTTTGTCAACTTTTGACTTTATTTATGAAAACTATTGTAAATTTTGTAAACGCATTTAATGAAATTACGCAGATGTCCAAAGGTACAAAGGTACAAAATCACATGACGTGTGTCATATGTGGCTGTGATCGGAGAAATAGGGCGTATGGGATTTGCGATCGGTGTAACTCAAACAGCACACTCATGTCGCCTGATAACGAATTATAATATTGCGTGTTAGAAGCATGACGGGTGTCTCATTGATGAAATTGCCAGCAGTGCAGATCCTGATCAGACTGTGCGAATGCACAGGCTGATCTGGATCTACACTGGTCCACTTCTCCAGTCACAGCCACATATCACATAATTCCAGAATGAGCCCAACTGCGATTTCGATCAACGCAGTTTTTGATCGACACATGGTCTCCATTCATTAAACTAATTATTTCACCGGGTCGTATGTGTGTACCATGGACTATATTATTATGTAGACACTATTCATACTGCACGCATGGCTGAATATGCACTGATCGCACACGTATTTGGATGGTATTTTATTGAGGATGCGTTATATACATGTACATATGCAAAAAATACGATTTTTAGTTCATGATCAGTGTCGTCCAGAACCAGCCGAAGCATAAACACAGCCTCACCAGTAGCCTATTTCACCAACATTGCAAAGTATACTTTGAGGGAGAAATTGTCAATTTAAGGATAAATTTATTAATTTTTAATATACTTAATTTATTACATTATCACAGCCATTTTGGCTGTGATAAGGTAATAAATTCAGTATCATAATTCTGCATACTGTTAATCATCAAATATATGCAGTGGTTAGTTTTATACGAAATATTGCATTTCAGGAAAAGTAAATGATTACTCCCTCAAAGTATACTTTGCTAGATAAGCATACTTTGCAATTTTGATGAAATCGGCTACAGGTCCTACGCGGTTAGCTGTTAAATCAGTGTAATATTCCAGTATTCAATCAATAGTGTCTCTTGACCGTTATCTTTCTAACAACTCATCCAACTTGAATACAATTTTGCACATGCATTCATTAACGTTATTCGCACTTACGTAACGTTCATGGCGTCGATACGGTACATGGCGTCATAATTACGTCATCATTTATTACGTCATGTCCGGCACCGCGGTAAGAATCACTAACGAAAAACAAATGCGGTATATTTAAATAGAAGGAATACGAAGGAAAACAACCGCAGAAATGCGTTTTTAAAGATAAAAGAATTTGAAAATTGTTTAAACGAATGGAAACATAGATATCTAACATTGATAGGAAAAGTAAACGTACTGAAAACATTCACTATTCCAAAATTAATATATCCATTAACAGTCAATTCAAACACCTTCAGTGAATATTATAAAACGTATCAAGAAAAAGTTATATGACTTTTTATGGGATTTTAAACCAGATAAAATAAAACGACAGACAATAACAAACCGTTATGGAAATGGTGGAATAAATATGGTTGACATAGACTGTTTTATAGCCTCCTTAAAAGCAAGTTGGGTTAAACGACTATGTAATGAGAATAATACCGGTATATGGAAATATATATATATAGAACAATTAAAGAAGTATGGTGCAACCTTTATCTTTGAATGCAATATTAAGGACGATGATGTAAAACATATTCATCCACAAAAGTTTATAAACAATATACTTAGGGCATGGTCGAAAATAAACTTCTCAGAACAAAATAATATTATATCAAAAGAGATCATATGGAACAACGCAAATATTAAACACGTATCGCAAACACTGTATTGTTACATGGTTTCCGTTGTTTGCACATATGTGCAAACAAATAGCGCGTGCTGTTTGCACATGGCTTCAGGCAATGCTCATTCCGGGGCCGCGCGTAATGGAAGTGCCTTTATGACGTCACTACGCGGAAATGCCTTCATGACGTCACTACTTCATGACGTTCATGACGTTCATGACGCGGCCCCGGAATATGCATACCGAAAAGTATCTACGTGAATGGGACGATTTTATAAAAGTACTGAAAATACTGAATATAATGCTCAAATTACATCAGTTTTTTGTTGTAAATGTAACAATAACGTTTGATCATGTCCAGCGGTGTGCAAACGTTTGCTGTGGCCCTCGGGAACTGTTTGAACCCGCGGCCTGCGGCCTTGGGGTTCAAACAGTTCCCTCGGGCCACAGCAAACGTTTGCACACGGCTGGACATGATCAAACCTTATATTATAAGAACTGGCATGAAAAAGGCATAAGGAACCTTGAACATCTTTAAGATTTCAGGATAAAATATTTTGTATAGATTCCAAGATTTTGCTGATCTATATTGTATTAGAAATACAGATTATTTAAAATAATACACATTAATAAGATGTATGCCGACACGATGGGTTGAACACATGAACACAGAAACTATTAATTCAGCACAAAATAAACAAATGTTGCTAGATAAAATAAAAAGTAATAAATCTACAATTAAAACATTATATAACATTCAACGGGAAAAAATGAAGACCGAACCCATCAAATCAGAACAAAAATGGGCCAATGTTTTTCCAGACGAAACTCTTAACTGGAAACAAATATATTTAAATATTATACAAAGCACAATAGATACAAGACTTAGGAGTTTCCAGTACAAATATTTAATGAGAATTATAGGAACCAATAAACATATGGCCAGATGTAATATAGTAGAATCAAGTATCTGTGATTTCTGTAACATGCAAATAGAAACATTCAATCATCTCTTTTGGGAATGTACTGTGATTCAAAGTTTTTGGTCACAAATTAGCAGGTTTTTAACAGACAAAGGTATCCCATCAGAAATCTTTTTTTTTAAACTTCTTTCGGTATAGTTGAGATAGGTGCACATGTCCAACAAACGCAATTTATTATTCTCTTAGCAAAATATTACATATTCAAATGTAAGTATAACAAAAACGAGCTGGCCTTTAATAATTGTGTGCATTACTTGAAGCATAGTAGCTCAAAGACAAGATAAATTGGATAAACACAACAATAATGGGAACACATTAATATCTAATACGTATATATATGTACATATGCGGGTGTGTTTAAGCAGGACCGTCAAAATTAAGAAATAAATAATTCCAGCACACAAATATTTACACAATTCCCTAACATTTGATTGGTCCGTTGCAAGTCTCCGTCCAAAATGTATATGCCAATAAACTCCATGCCGAACTACTTTCCGTAACCGTGAGGCGCAGTTAAAATAATTATTAAGAAAACGGAAAATAAACACATTTTCTTGATGAATTTATTTCAAATGCTGGAATTATAAGGAATGAATGGCCTTTTTGTGGAATTTATCGGGGATATAAACTTGGAAAAGTCGCGGGAATACTGGACGAGGCCTTCCGGCCTTCATCCAGTATTCCCGCGACTTTTCCAAGTTTATACCCCGATAAATTCCACAAAAAGGCCATTCATTCCTATAATATATTAGCCTTACATGTATGTTAAAACATATTACTTAATTTTCCTTTATTCCCCCCCCCCTTTTTCTCATATTTCTATATTTGTGGACTGATGTGGTTGGAGAAATAGCGTTTATGAGGTATGTAACCAGTGTGGCCCCAGATCATCCTGCGCATTCGCGAAGCCTGATTAGGGACTACGTTGTATAGCCCTACAGACAATAAAACATCCATCATGTCCCCAGCATACTATATCTGCCATGAGTCATCAACAGGGTTGCGTTAGCGTAAGATCCCTTTTGCTTCCGAAGTCCCATAAACCCTTTTCCTCCTCAAATCGCTGCCACACATGCTGAATATATTGTTGTTTTCTTTTGTTGTATATACACTATACAACTTTATCATGCCATGATCATATATGCACATGTATAATTGTATCTTTGTTCTGTAAAGTATTGAGAAATAAAATATTGAATGACAAAGAAAAAAGAAACAAAAACAAGAAATGCGTTTATAGGAGGCCATATACCCCACGAGAGACTACCCTGACGGAATATAGTTATGTATCATGTGACACTACTTATTGACCCACCCTCGTATGCACATTTTAAGGAACGATTAAGGACCGTGTCATACTTGTCGTATACATGTAGCTCGTGATTGGCGAGCACAAACTGTGCTCGCCAATCACGAGCTACATGCATACTGGTTAACTGGCAATAAGAACATTTTGTTCGGCAGCATATCGGTAATTCCTTAATATGAATTCAACGTGATTACTGCATTCGTTACAGTTTCCTCCTTCTGATATAGGCTGAATAACAAAACCAATCATAATACATGTATTACAGACCTCTACACTACTATGGAGCCCCGCAGGGGACATGGATTTTTTTAAATTAATTTGTTCCCACGAAATAACAATTCGTTCCCTCAATTTAACAATTCGTTCCCTCGAATTAACAATTCGTTCCTACGATATAACAATTCGTTCCCTCGAATTAACAATTCGTTTCCTTGAATTAATAATTCGTTCCCACGATATGACAATTCGTTCCCTCGAATTAACAATTTGTTCCCACGATATAACAATTCGTTCCCACGAATTAACAATTCGTTTACATGCAAGTTGACTACCGTCTGTTTCACGAAAGCTGCCCAAATTTTACGGCCATATAAACAATTCAAAAACAATATTTTTTTCGATAATATTAAATTAAAGGAAACTTTAAGAATGAGCCTTCTTTTTATTTCGTGAAATTTGGTCAAATATTGGTTTTATTACGAAAAATTGATTTGTCTATGGGAATTTAACATGGGGGAAAAAGAGGTAGAGGAGTTGTGGGAGGAGTCAAAAAACGAAAAAAATTGGATATTGACTCCGAAACCTAGCTAGATAGCTTGGAAATCGTACAACTAAGAAAACAAAAGTTAAATTTTAAAAATCGGTCCAGTATTTCTGAAATTCTAAAATATTTCCTCATGTTAAATCCCCATAGACATCTTCACTATGTGAAGATGTCTATGGGGATTTAATATGGGTAAATTGTTTTTTCGCAATAAAATCAATATTTGACAAAATTTCACGAAATAAAAAGAAGGCTCATTCTTAAATTTTGCTTTAATTTAATATTATCTAAAAAAAAATTGTTTTTGCATTGTTTATATGGCCATAATATTTGGGTAGCTTTCGTGAAACAGACAGTAGTATATTATATGGGTTATTAGTTGACCAAAGTCGGGATTCCTTTGTTTCAATCCCCCAGCAATGAGCGATACACACGTAATACGTGAGTCGACAAACCGATGCTAATTCGATGTGTCTCGGTGGCTGTTCCCTAGACCACGTGATAAACAGTGGAGCTCGTAAACAAACAAGTCGAGATCAATACTGATTGGAAAGACATTCAGTTCATCATATGCCAGATGATGGCACAGACGTGAGGCGTTTTCGTATGAATAATCGCTGAATATGTGTCTGTAGACATTCATGATCTTTATGGTAGAGCGGTCACTGGCTCTCGTTCCAGATTGCATTATTGGAAGACATTGGTTTGGTTATAAGTGTTCGTTCATAAAAAAAAAACAAAAAAAACAGCAACAACGAATATTTGACTAAAAGTATGTAATGGAAATGAAAACCGCAAGTACAGCGACATTCCGCGTCTTGCACATAAAGCTGCGATATCAAATTTACCTACACCGCTATGAAACGTGTAGGAAATGCTCGACTATTTCGCATCATATTACATAGCGCAGTTAATTTTACCTTGCAAAGCTAGGAAACGCGTATGCCGAAGAATTCCTACATGTTTCCGAGCCTATATGCACTGAGAATCATTCAAATTCAATGCTGCGTTACGTGTTACATGCTACATGCTATTGTATTAATATGGGAGAAGTCGCACAATCTGACAGAATCAAACAAATCCGTGCTTCCTTCACTCCCGATCACATTAACTTATGATCATTCAGTAGCCAGGGCCCGGTTGCTCAAAACCTCTGTTAGCTTAACAGACTGTTAAATCCTTAGCAATGCTAAGGATTTAACAGTCTGTTAAGCTAACAGAAGCTTTGAGCAACCGGGCTCTGGCGAATATAGACATTGGCCAGACTGCGCGGATATGCAGGCTGGTGTGGTTCTACGCGTCTCGCCAATGTAATTTACTCAGTCAGTCAGTATGGAGTGGTTGACGGTGTCCCCCACCCCCCCCCCCCCACCCCCCCCCCCCCAGAATCAAATAACCACACACTAGATGTGTAGCATATGAAATGAATTCAACGAATGCGTCACAAGATACACACGCCAATAAAAACCACAATTAAGTCCCGATGACTTGATAGCAAAAGGATTGTTTAAATGTGTTTATATAAACAACTCCTTAAATACCCAAACATCATCCACCGAAACAAATAACACTTCAGATGCATCATAGTTTGTATTCAAACCAATATCTAACCGCTACTCATTGGGACACACGAACTCATTTTCTAACGTCTGTTTTACTTAACGCCGACTATACCAATTCAGTATTACATACCGCGATGGTGGCAATCAATTTACACAGTGTGTCAATATGGGGAGAAATACAAATAGACTTTTGATGGCGAATTGACTGCTGGAGAGGATGAAAATGCAATAAAAGGCGATCGCGACGGAAATGACGCCAATTATTGGATCAGTTAGCAAACGCCGCGCAGCTGATCACGAAATATCTGATCCGGCTCAACCGGTGTAATAGACCCGTATACCAGTCAGTTAGCTACGCAACCGCCTGCGTTAATCGTGCCCAGTAACCGATTTCACAAAAATTGCAAAATATACTTATCTAGCTAAGTATACTTTGAGGGAGTAATTATTTTTTTTAACTGCATTATTTCAGATAGACCAAACGCCTATTTATGTTTGATGATTAAAAGTAATCAGCTTTCATATTCTATATTTATTATACTACCACAACCACAACATTAAATAAAATAAAATTATTAATGAATGTATGTATACATTGTAAATTGATCCACCAAAGTATAAATAGCTAGAAACGTATACTTAGCGATTTTTGTGAAATCGGCTACGGATTATCAACGTTTCTGAACATCGACTGGCGATGTCAAGACGCAATCACGCAGTTTGATTGTCTGAGCCTGAGCTGTAGCACAGCTCAGGCTCAGCCAATCGAACTGCTTGATTGCAAACGCAGTATTAAAGTCTTTTGAAAAAATCAATTAACAAATATTGACAAGATTAGGCGGTAGTGTAACGCGACACACGGAGTCTCTGGTCAGGCTCAACCGGTGTATGGACTCGTATGTGACTGTGACTAGAGACATGGGGCTTATGGAATTTATGACCAGTGTCACACTCCTGTAGCCTGATAACGATCTATGTTGCCTGCTATATAATTAAAGTCCGACGGGTGTTTTATTGATGGAATTGCGACAAGTGCAGATCCTGATCAGACTGCGCGGATCTGGATCTACGCTGGTCGTAAAACCAACAGGCCCTATTTCTCCAGTCACAGCCACACAGGGCCATACTCGTCAGTTAACTAACGCGACACAGCCGGTGCCCGTTTCACTAAACTTCGTACGACTAAAATGTTCGTAAGTGCACATTTATGATAGTCTGTAAATTTCATATTAACTATGTTTTCTTGTAAATAATTATTGGATTTACATTTATTGAGCATAGGCTGCAGCCTATGCTCAATAAATGTAAATCCATTAAATGTTTACAAGTTTACAAGAAAACATTGTAAATCCATCAAGGTGTACATGTAACCACACGAACTGTCATGCTGCCCTGCTTCTTATTTGCCACAGGTTCTTGAAGAATGGTTCATATTGCGGTGTTTTATGTATAAGTTAGATCACGGTTTGTCCGCATGTACGAGGAGATAATCCGCGAGCTTTAACGGGCGGATTATCGCTCGTACATGCGGTCAAACGTGATCTAACTTATTTATTACATCCTCATGTACATACCTTGCACACGAGCTGCGTTAATACAGAAACAACACCCGGAAATGTATCAAAGATGCGATAAGTGTTATTTCGTTATATCTGGTGGTTTGGGTCATTTTATTTCTGTGTATATTTAAGTTTTTTGTGTTCATCTTTTTGTTCCCAATTTTTGCACTCTTTTAATTTTTTGTTTAGTCTATTTTTTTTTTGCTTTTTTATCATTTTTTTCTTTCTTTTTTTTTTATTTGTATTGCTTTTGTATTTCCTTTTTTTTTTTTGTCTTTTGTTTTACATTTTTTTTTCGTATGTTGTTTTTAGTCATGCTAATTGTTATTTCGTTATATCTGGTGGTTTGGGTGCATTGTTACCAACACACAATTTACGTCTCCTCCCGCGAATTACACGTATAACTAGAAGTGCATTTGTGGATATTTTTACAGCATAAAAGAGGTCTGAACTTTCGGAACGGTGAATGTGTAGATAATTGACGATTTCTGTCAGTGTAATGATTGAGCATTAGTAGCAAACTATGTAAATTACCAAAAACAAGCGAAATCCACACACATCTACCCAAAATACCAACATACTGACAACATACTGACAACATCTGTTGCTGGTTTCCTTAAATACCCATATTTTATTGCAAAGTAGATGCTGTACAAGATATGCTAATCCGTTTCTATATGCGATATGTCTATCTTAATTGCATGAAACACCGTTAGTATGATATCCTCTGTAATTTCTGATATCAGGCACATAAATCGCACACGATGTTTGGTATCGGTGCATTTGGAAAATTGGGCAAAGATACCTGCCCGCACAGGTGTATTGGTATAAACATAGTTTATTAAATAGTAATTACATCATTTTTCGGTATACAAGCAGTGTAAAGAGGATTGGAACGAAATATTGCTATATTATATTGAGATATCATCACTACCGTCTGTGCTAATCTTGTCAATATTTGTTAATTTCGTTATTTCAAAACACTTGAATAGCAGCCTGATTGACTGAGCCTGAGCTGTGCAACAGCTCAGGCTCAGAAAATCAAGTTGCTCGATTACGAGTTGGCATTGTCAACACATGTTCAGAAACGTAGATAATCTGAGATTATTGAGGTGAATGAATATACAGCGTGAATAATAATGCATAATGAGAAAAGAAGTGGTGACGCCGAAGCGTCATGATTCACAAACACAGTCCCAAACCAGCCGAGGCAACAGCGCATGCTGGCGATATCAAGCGTTGTGTTATCGTACAATTCATACTTTTCAATACAATTTATAAAATAGAAACGCAAGCACATATGTGGCTGTGGATGTAGAAAGGGGGCTTATGGGATCTGTGTGTTACCAGTGTAGCTGCTGATAAAATAATAACACACTCCTGTATGTAGTCAATTTGCTTGTTAGAAGCACGACGGGTGTGTCATTGATGGAATGGCCAGCAGTGCAGATCCTGATCAGATTGTGCGGATGCACAGACTGATCTGGATCTACATTGGTCGCAAAATCCATAAGCTCCATTTCTCCAATCACAGCCACATATAAGAAAACAGCTAATACTAATATATTCCACAAAACAGTCATCGCTTGCTATGAATATTATCTAAAATGACATAAGTATGCCCTCGTAAATAATAACTATAATTGTGGCTGTGACTAGATAAATGGGAATTATGTGTTTTGCAACCAGTGTAAGCCAAGATCAGCCTGCGCATCCGCGCAGTCTGATCAGGCCCTACACTGTTTGCCTTTAATTTATGTCAGTAAATCACATGTTCTGATTCTAACAAACAGTACTCATATATACAGTGGAACCTCTCAAAACCGGACCCCCTGGGAGCCCCCAGGGTGTCCGGTTTAGAGAAGGTTCCATTGTAGACAACTACTCCAAGACACGCGTGGGTGCTTTGCGATCACGAACATACATACTCTGCGGAGATAAATGGCAATGGACCCGATTACAATTAAGTAGAACTAGCCTTCATGTGTGTCCAGTGTAGGGGGGTTCGACTGTATACATGTATATCCAAATCAGATCTAGAATGATCAGAAATCCCATAAGCCCCATTTCTCCAGTCACAGAAACATATAAGAAAACCAAAACAAAAACCGCTTAATAATACAAATATATTCCACAAAACTGGCATTGCGTGCTAGGAATATTATTTACAATTGTATCAAGGTGCATGATCACGTGGTAATAACAACAACAACAGTGGCTGAAAGTGTTGAAATCTTGCCCACTCCAAGGTAAGTATTATTTGATATTTTCCTTAATATGCAACGGATTTTGATGAAATATGGCGCAGCAAACGCGTCTTCATGAGCTGCACTTGGTGGTCCAGGGAGTTCGGCACAGACTTATGTCGTTTTTGCGAAGAATCGATTTCCGTGTCTGTATACACGGAAATCGATTCTTCGCAAAAACTACAGAAGTTTTGGCGAAAATACAGAGACCACCAAATGCAGCTTAACAAGAGACGTTTGATGCGCCATATTTCATCAAAATCCGTTACGTAATAAGGACAATATAAAAGAATACGCACTTTGAATCGGATGGATTCTGGAAGTTTCAGTACTTGTTGTTGTTGATAGTACCACGTGATCATACACCTTGAGTATGCCATTTTCAATAATAACTATCAGTGTGGATGTGAATGGAAAAATGGGTTTATGGGTAATGTGACAAGTGTAGATCCAGATCAGCCGGTGTATCCGTTCGTCATTCCATCAATGAAACACCCGGCATGCTCTTAACAAGCCACATATAGTCGTTACCAAACTACATGAATGTGCTATTTGATCAGGAGCTACACTAGTCACAAATGGCATATGCCCAATTTCTCCAGTCACAATCACAATGTTAGCAATATTTGGAATAACAGAGGGATGTTTGCCATTTTTCGTCACATTGGAACAATATGATCTCGCCGCGAAACGCCTTGACGATTATATGCGTGTCGTATACGGTTAAGATGTGATTGATAATGTGGACATGCGCCTCATTTGGGCGAACGGCCGAATAGATATATACGGTCCGCGGTCATAGGCTAAATACCAAAATCATTAATCTCCCGCTTCGATGTTGGCAGGTCATACATAACATATATTATGGAGCAATGTCATTAAATGACAATTTATATGTATGGATCTCAGAGACGTTACGTATGTACAGGAAATACACAATATAGGCTACATATGGACACATTTACATGTATATCTCTGTCCGGTCATATCGTGCAAGGGAAATAGAGAATAGTAGGTTAATGCCGTGAATGGGAAAACATATCCGGCAAGGCTCAAGAATTTCTTTATTTCTCATCAGAAGTATATGTTGTGACCACTCATTTGAACCGTCTCGCCGAGACGGTTCAAATGAGTGGTCACAACATATACTTTGGTTCAAAAATAAGGAAAATAGATAGAGAATAGTAGGTTAGTACCGTGAATGGGAAAAAATATCTGGCAAGGCTCAGGAAACGGGATGGGCGAGGCTCTGCCGAGCACATCCCGTTTCCGTGCCGCGCCAGATATTTTTTCCCATTCACGGCACTAACCTACTATTCTATTTATCCCGTCAACACCTACAAATGGCTGTAAAATGAAAAAATAGTATTGACTGGATATCAAAAATGTTTCACGGCATCGTGTTTCACTGCACATACGCACTGTGTTGACGGGATAAAACCGCATACTTTCCAACGAATATTGAAAAGTAAACTTCCCGATTTCAATAGATTACAAACAGGCAATTCGTTCTCTATTTTACATTGTGAGTATGCAAATATGTATATAGTGGAACCTCTCTAAACCGGACACATGGGAGGTCCACAGGGTGTCCGGTTTAGACAGGTACCACTGTAAAACAGACATATGACTACTTCAAGACAAGCCGGGGTGCTTTGTGATCATGAACATACATTATCGGAGGTAAACGGCACCAAAACCTATCACATGTATTAAGCAGTACTAACTTCCATCGGTGTCCCGTTTATAGAGTTTCAACTGTATATGCCATAGTGTCACAGGGCGAGATAACTGTGCACGGACCGGGGACTCGAACCCAGGTGCTCTGGTCTACCGTACAATTTCTATGCCGACTAAGCTAACCGGGCACATATACACACATCATGAAAGTTGTTCAATTCAACATGTAGCCATAACTGTAAGTGCATCTGAATTCCTTGGTCTCCTTTAGGCAAAAGTCAACATGGCCAACGTGAAACATGACGGACGTCTCATTGAAGGAATGGCGTACAGTGCAGATAGATCCTGATCAGAGTGTGCGGATGCACAGTCTGATCTGGATCTATACTGTTCCCAGCGACAGCTGACGCCATTTAGGGACGGTACCTCGGATCAAGTATCATCCGAAATACCAGCGGGATGGAAATACCATGCCATAATGACAGTATTGTGTTGATGCATGCAGTAAGACAAGGTTCCAACCTCCGGATTGGAAGTCAGGTGTTTCAACCCCTAGTCCACGCCCCATCCCTATCGTTTTGGCAACCTATATATATTCTTTCTATTTTACTGAACATGTCTTCGAATAGCATGCTCGCGATCAACTGAATTGGTAGATTGAGCCCGCGATGTGCACGCGCAAAACATTCAAAGCACGCGCAAAACGCCACAGTAACTGTGCTTTCCCGTGCATTTTATCACCTTACACTTGAAATGCCACTGATATGCTTGAACGACACCCATCAAGTGTGACTGTGACTGGATAACTCGGGCTTATTGGATTCGTGACCAGTGTAGCTCCTCATCAAATAACACACTCCTGTACACTGACAAAGCGTTTTAGAAGTATGACGTGTGTTTCATTGATGTTTGAATGGCGAACTGTGCAGATCCTGATCAGACTGTGCGAAGGGTCTACACTGGTCGCAAAAAGCTATAATCTCTATTTCTCCAGTCACAGGCACAAGTAACGTTCATCACGGGGGAAGTAATGAGTGTTCCAGACAAACTGTGGGGGTATATTTTCATCAGGTAATCATCACCGAACACCTGTGGAAACTGAGTTAGGTTCAAGAAAGTGTATTTTCGTTAAAGGGGCATATCACGATTTCTTGACAAAAAAATACTATAAAAAATAAAAAAGTTTTTTCATCATTTTTACAGGATTTTTTTGAAAAATAAATACTATAAAGAATAAAAAATGTGTTTTCATCATGGCCCTGTGTAAAGTGGCTTAATTGAAGATATATGACGATACTAGGACCGCTGGGTTGTTTCTATTTTCACAAATCTGATACTTACATGTATGTACCGATATCGGTGAAAATTGAAACAGCCCACCAGTCCTAGTATCGTCATATATCTTTAATTAATTAAACCACTTTACACAGGGCCATAATGAAAAAACATTTTTATTCTTTATAGTATTTATTTTTCAAAAAATCCTGTTAAAAAAATCAAGCGGTCCTAGTTATCGTCATGTATCTTCAATTAAACCACTTTACACAGGGCCAATGATGAAAACACGTTTTTATTTTGTTATAGTATTTTTTTTTCAAACATCCTGTAGCCTATTTCATCAACATTGCAAAGTCTACTTTAGTAGCAAAGTATACTTTGAGGGAGAAATTTTCAATTTTATGATAAATTTATTAATTTTTATTATACTGAATTTATTACATTATCACAGCCAATTTGGCTGTGATAATGTAATAAATTCAGTATAATAATTCTGCATACTTTTAATCATGAAATATATGCATTTGTTAGTTCTATATGAAATAATGCATTTCAGGAAAAATAAATGATTACTCCCTCAAAGTATATTTGGCTAGTAAAGTATACTTTGCAATGTTGGTGAAATAGGCTACTGATATGCCCCTTTAAATGCACTTTATGTCAGATAAGATATATAATGTGGAGTTTGCATACATGCACCATTTTAATTGACACCATTACAAAAAACATGTGTTTTATTGAATTACATGCTATCAAAAACTGAGATAAGCAGTGGATATCATTTGGCTTGACGTACGTACGGATGCCGGTAACGCTATATACCCCCATCCCCGCCCCCACCGTCACCATTCGGTGGCGGTGGCATACAATGAGGTCAGCGTGTAAGTGCACACACGAAGCTGACCCCACTGTAAACAATAGTAACCATTAACTGCAAAAGTACAATCACGATACATCACTGTGAACGTGTACATGTATTATAATCAGGACGGGGGTCCGTTTCACTAAACTTCGTACGACTAAAATGTTCGTAAGTGCAAAATTATGATTAGTCTGTAAATTTCAAATTAACAATGCTTTCTCGTAAACAATTATTGGATTTACATTTATTAAGCATAGCCTATGCTCAATAAATGTAAATCCATCAATTGACATTTCCAGCCGATCCTAAATTTGCACTTACGAACATTTTAGTCGTACGACGTTTAGTGAAACGGCCCCGGTTATCCACCATTGCTGGAATGGTTATTTTCTCAGCCATATGTGACTGGCTTAATGCAATTTTGTCGTCTGATGTTTATTTCTCATCCAAAACATGCTTTGACAACACTTAATAATCATTTCCAATGGAAATGATTCTACAATGCTGCCAAACCATGCTTTATTGAGAGAAAATAAAAAAATATGAAACACCTGCAGACGACGATTTTCGGTTACCACAAACAAAGGGTTGATGCTTTTGCGTTTTGTGCAAACCTAGGTCATACAAGAACATTTAAAAATACATTCTTATGACACAGTGTTAACCTAGATCAGCATGCGCAGAAGTGCAATCCGATAAGTGTCTACAATGTCCACAAATTAGGTAGCAAAATGCATGTACAGTGAAACCTCTCTAAATCGGACACCCTGGGAGATCCCCAGGGTGTCCGGCTGAGAGAGGTTTCACGGTAAATCATAATTTTGAACTTACGAACATTTTAATTCTTAAGAAGCTTAGTGAAACGCCCCCCATGTGTTTTCCTGGTGTCCGGTTTAGAGAGGTTCCACTGTATATGTATATTGTACACGTACCAATCATACCTTAACCATTACAATGCGGAATAAATAGAGGATATTCATATTTTGCAACGAATGTAACATATATGTTCATCGAGTGGTGTGAAACGTCCGTATTTCACGAGTGGTGTGACGGCACTCGTGAAATATGGACATTTCACACCACTCGATGAACATATACATGTATGTCATATTCCATGCAAAAATATGAATATTCTATTTATTATATACCGCTCCATGGAAATTAGCAGTTTTTTAGACTGTATACGGTAATGAATGTGTATTTGCAGCCTATTTGCGCAGTTTTCCCGAACATAGATTTTATGAATATAGATAGCGGAAGTAGTCGTATTTTCACCGGAAGATGTTTATTTAATCAATGAGAACATATTACTTTTATTTACATCGTATAACTATGTATTTCATGGGTAGGTATATAATAAAATGTTATAGTCTGCTCTTGTTTGCCATTTGTTCCCATTAAAAACATGCTTCCAGTGGAAATGATTATACAAATATGTCAAACCATGTTTTATTGTTTTAAGGAGACACAGTATGAAACAATAGCAGACGCCAATTTACGTTTCTCGCATCTTTGAATCCGACAGCCCGCTTTAGCGGGATTTGCAAACTCATCATGATCGGCACTTTTTGCAAGTAATTTCATATTTCTGAGAACAAAAACACTCCCGTTTCATAAATGGAATAGTTTGAAAATAATTTTGTGACAATTTGATTGGTTGCAAAATTAACATGTGAAAATCCATTCCAGTTACTTTGGACGGAAAGACTTAACCCTTTCAACCCTAAGTAACTGAATGGGCTGAGATATGTTAATTTTGCAACCAATCCAATCATCGCAAAATGATTTTCAGACTATTCCATTTATAAAAAGGGGGTATTTGTGGTTCTCAAAAATATGAAAATTACTTTCAAACAGTGCAGATCCTGATGAGACGGCTCGTTACGAGCCGGCTCATCTGGATCTGCACTGTTTGCATAAACCGATATAGCGGGCTTTCGGGTTAAAAGGGTTAAGTAACAAACAAATTGGGCCCATTTCTACATGTACATACCGGAGTACGATAACAACAACTGCTCTGACGTCACACTCAATACATGCACGCCAAACAGACCATGGAGGCCAGTTTAGAGAGACTCCCATTACATCGTACAGTGAAACCTCTCTAAACCGGACACCCTGTGAGGTCCCCAGGGTGTCCGGGTTAGCGAGGTTCCACTGTAAATCATGCTTTTGACCATTCTGGGCCATAGCTGTGTGTTATGCGATCATGAACAGACATTATCCCACGAGATAAATGACCAAGAAACTCATCAAAAATAAGATCACAGATGTTTTCTTGTGTTCGGTTTAGAGAGGTTCCACGGTAATTCATTTACACGAAGTGTTTGCGTCGAATATCGACAAAGTCGATACAGTCCTGTAGGGTGTGATGCACGGTAAATGCACTGTGGCACGGAATACACCATGGAAGCGGCTCACCTTTCACACGAACACTCCAAGACAATCGTGTGTTTATGCCTTGTAGTTGTGCATACAAGATATCATTATTAAACAAAACAAAACGAAAAGAAAAAGATACAATGAAACCATATACAATGGAATACTCTAATATTTATTAGTGTCCGGTTTAGAGCAGTTCCATTCACAGGAAAATCATGATACCCCACCCACTATGTTATAAATTGCCAAGTGGAACCTCTCTAAACCGGACACCAATAAAACATCTGTGATCTTATTTTTTATGTGTTTCTTGGTCATTTATCTCTTTTATGTCTTTTCGTGATCGCATAGCACACACCTATGGCTCAGAATGACCAAATGTCTGATTTACAGTGAAACCTCTCTAAGCCGGACGTTTAGAGAGGTTTCACTTTACTCTGAAAATACAATATGATCATCCCTTGTCGCTTCGCCGTATGCCATCGATATTCATGTCGACATCAGTCATATGTGGCCGTCTCTGTATGTGATTTGTGACCAATCTAACTCCTGATCAAATAGCACGCTCATATTGCCTGATAAAGATCTATATAGCTTGTCAGAAGCATGACATGTGTTTCATTGGTGGTATGGCGAACGGTGCTGATCCTCACCAGGCTGATTCGCAGTCTGATCTAGATCTATACTGGTCTCAAAATCCATAAGCCCCATTTCTCGGAGACTCCAGTCACAGCCACATATTATTATATAATATACAGTCTACTGTGTGGGGTATTCTGAGGGGAGGTTATATGAAATTATATGAAAATTACTTGAAAAAAGTGCAGATCCAGATGAGACGGCTCGTCACTAGCCGGCTCATCTGGATCTACACTTTTTGCCAGTACCACTATACAGGTAAGTGGTGTTGAAAGGGTTAAGGGGGTGCGTACGCAACCGTCGCACCCTCTGGGTACGGGCCTGGGATGGTTTATTCCGATGGTGTGGGGAGTATTAAGAATAAAATATACAATACAGTGGGTGGGGTATTCTAGAAATGCAATACAATGGGTCAGGATATTCTGAGGGGTGGTCAGTTCTGAAGATACAATATCCAATATAGTAATATTACTTAAACTTACCACGTCGAGTAACTGCGATAACCGCATGCCAAGTTTCACGGTGAGTTTCCCAGTTCCGTTTCCGGCGGTCCCGGACGGACGGATGAGTTTGTTGTATCGATTTTCCTTCATCAGGAAGTGATGTAACCGCTGCTCCGTCGGCGGTTCGCTCCAGACGCTTACAAGCGTCACGGTGCACAGGATCACGATCAGTGTCCAGAATTTGTAAACCGCCATGTTTATCCGAAGTGAACCTATTACCGACAGTGCGTATGTCCGGATGAGAAAATAACGTGTTCGAATAACTGTTAACAAACTTACTTTTCCGCACAGTATGTGAAATGTATTTCTTATATTTTTCACATACACATATGTCCAATGTCACGGAATATATTTCGCTGTATCACAATCCTTACCTGGGATCGAATGATAACCAAAAGAGAGCTTAATACAAAAAGCGTTACATAACTGGTGTACGTCGTATCGATTTCGCAGCTGTTCCCGGTAATTCCCTATTTGCTGTTTGCCTTATTGTCCAAATATTGCTCGAGGAGCTCGTGCTTGCTGACATTTGATTACCAGCGTCTCGAGCAGCCAGATATTGTATTAATGCCTGTTCACTTTTTCTCTTTGCGACTTAATACACTTTCGATAGGCACCATACAGCGACTTAATACAACACTTGACCCAAACTGCGGTCAATCAGAACAGATAGTGTCAGTAATGGGCTTACTACTTTTCGTCAACATGAATATCCGATATTATCAAGATTAATTGCATTAACGTTGTCTACTAGAGCAAATTGAAATACGAAACCCATTTTTAGAACTCCTTCGTTAACACGATTAGTAAACTTGACACAACAATAACACTCCATTTCATACAATGTAACGCTTAAATTAACCAGAACCCACTTACATACAAAGTCAATATAAACGCTAATATTGAATCCGTAAAAATATTAAAGTGTATTATCAATATTAATAAGCACCGCGTAGCATAGACTACAGGAAACACAGATGAAAAGGCTCATTCACGAACCATCGTTACATCATTATAATCAAGTGGTAGAAAACACGGCAAAAACGGTGAGTATTGTTTACATATATCCCGCAGTGAACTGTACTCAGCGGCTGTTGCTAAAAAGATTTTCATAGTCGGCAAAACACATGTTGCCTTATTGTATGTAGCAACATAGACGGGGGAAATCACGCAGTTCGCGAGAAATGCGGACTTATCGATTATGTGAGTAGGAATCGGAACGGGGAAGAGTCGTGTGGATCGTAGCAAATACAGGGCGGTTGTGTCCGCATACGGTTCGCGAGAAATGCGGACTTATCGATTATGCGAGTACGAATCGGAACGGGGACGAGTCGTGTGGATCATAGAAAATACAGGGAGTTTTGTTCGCCTACCAGTGTAGACCTGCACGTAGATCAGGGTCTGTATGTTTTGTATGGCTAATATGATAATACGTGTTTATGACGTTCGCCGTTGAATTGTATATACACATAGGTGGCCATGTCTCACAGGTAATAATAATATAACATGTCAGTTGCTACGGAAATTATGGCCTGTTGTTGTTTCGACCAGTGTAGACCCAGATCAGCCCGCGCTTTAGCGCGGTCTGATCAGGGTCTACACTGTTCGATATAGATCTGATGACCTGATGCCGAATGCTGATCCGTTAGTCCTGTGTCCAGCCATGTGAGTGCACTAGCCCATCGGTTACTACACTGGTCAAACAAGCAATGAGCCTGTTTTATCGTGGCACGTCACACATCGTTCTGTTTCAGTGTGCTGGAAGAAGTAGATGCATTTTGGTTAAGAATGGGAAAAGCTACGTTCTCACCGGCCCGCTCTTATGGGCCAACGGCTGAGAAAAGGGGCATTATGCCAGTTATGACCAGTGTATATGGATATGGAATTGCACTGAACGACTGACCAGTGTAACATTGTTGCGGTCGAGGGGCCCGTTTCACTAAACTTCGTACGACTAAAATGTTCGTCTGGAAAAATTAATTGATGGATTTATATTTATTGAGCATAGGCTGCATATGCAGCTCATGTTCAATAAATGTAAATACAATAATTGTTTACAACAAAACATTGTTAATGTGAAATTTACAGACTATCATAAGTTTGCACTTACGAACATTTTAATCGAACGAAGTTTAGTGAAACGGCCCGCAGGGGCCCGTTTCACTTCACTTCGTACGATAACATTTTCGTACCAAGATTTATATGAATTTGTTTCTCACATTAACGTGCGTTTCTAATGCTACCAGTGTATACCTATGGGTTCATGTCATTAAATGGAATACATCAACGAATGATTTTCCAAAATCATCTGTCAGAAAACGAATGTTATTAGTGATTTCTATTTTGCACTTACGAACTTTTTAGTCGTACAAGTACAAAGTTTCGTGAAACGGGTCCTGGTTCAACCTCCATTGGTACAGGACTGGTATGCTGGTCGCAACATCGGTTAAGTAGGTTCTATCTGGGTGCTTCGGTTTCCTCAAACATCAAAGACAACGCGTATGCCTATATCTTAGTTGCGGGCACGTAACCAAACAAATAATTGGAGGGTATGGGCGTTTTGGCAGAGTTACATGTCCGCAACCAGGCTACATTTTATGTTGATGCCAAGAAAAGCAATGTGTACACGTGCTCTGAGATAAGACTCGTGCAAGTTTGTAATCTTTGTAAAGCACAAAAGGTCGGTCCTGTAGCCTATTTCACCAACATTGCAAAGCATACTTTTCTAGCACAGTATACTTTGAGGGAGAAATTTTCAATTTTAGGATAAATTTATTAATTTTTATTATACTGAATATATTACATTATCACAGCCATTTTGGCTGTGATAATGTAATAAATTCAGTATAATAATTCTGCATGCTTTTAATCATTAAATATATGCAGTCGTTAGTTCTATATGAAATAATGCATTTCAGGAAAAATAAATGATTACTCCCTCAAAGTATACTTTGCTAGAAAAGTATACTTTGCAATGTTGGTGAAATAGGCTACTGATCATCAACTGTCCTCAAACAAGTATATATGGACATACACTTTAAGAGGAACATTGTATAAGAACATTATAATGCATAAAATGGCTGTGACAGTGCAATTTCGCAATTGTATCTGACGATCCATGTTATGCATTAGTGTAATACATATGCAAACTGAATGGGCCCGCTCGTTACCGAAGCGCGCTATGTGATCACCACAGCTTCCAAGTATGATGCAGTGTTTATGCACTGACTATTATCTAACATACGTGTTAATATCATGTTATATTGATTAAACTCGTTTGGTTACATAAGAAACTCGGTATAGCCTCGTTTCTTATGACATCAGTATATTCGTTCAATAAATATCATATTAAACCATAATACGACACTGGCGGCCGTTTCACTAAACTTCGTACGACTAAAATGTTCGTAAGTGCACAATTATTATGTAAATGTTATATTAACAATGTTTTCTTGTAAATAATTATTTTTTAGATTTAATGCGTTTAATAGCCACAAGTTCAGATTCATATTTTCACATTTATTAATGTTATTGCAAACAGTGTAGACTCAGATCAGACTGCACATATGTGCAGTCTGATCTAGGTCTACCCTGCTCGCAAAACTCAATGTTTGTGCTATTCAGTAAGAAACAACCGCTGAAATACAGCACTGGGGGCCGTTTCACAAAACTTCGTGCGACTAAAATGTTCGTAAGTGCAAAAGTACGATCGTCTGCAAATTTCATATTAACAATGTGTTCCTGTAAACAATTATTGGATGTACAGTTATTGAACATAGCTGCATATGCAGCCTTATACTTCGCATGTACTCTGAAAACAGTTATCAACTTTTGACTTTATTCAGTATGAAAAATATCACAAATTTTGTAAACGTAATTCATGAAATTACGCAGATGTCCGAAGGTACAAAATCACATGGCGTGTCTCATATAATAGTGCGATCGTGTATCAAACGATTGAGTAGCGCAGAAAGCAAAACAAATGGCCAAGAGCCAGTGTGGCACCGACTGCCGTCTGATATTTGCATGAACGTGTATTTGGTACAAAGCAAGATACGCCATGCAAGCTGATTATGTTATCGTAAAATGCACTGTCATACTGTGGGACGTCTCTAACCCGGACAACAAGAAACAGTTGTGATCAGAATTTTGATGGGTTTCTTGTTCATTTATTTCAGGTGATGACGCATGTTCGTGATTGCCTAGCACACACTTATGTCTCGGAATAATTAAATACCTGATTTACAGCGAAACCTCGCTAAACCGGACACCCTGGGGACCTCCCAGGGTGTCCGGTTTAGCGAGGTTTCATTGTACATGAGTGTAATGTCTGTTTCGCGAAAACCTGGTAAAATTGTACGACTTCATAAATAATACAAATTAAATATTTTTTGATAATATTAAATCGCATTAACACTTTCACCACTAAGTAACTAGAATTTTTATGGATTTGTAAATGTTAATTTCCGGACCAATCCAATCGTCACAAAATGATTTTCAGACTAATCCATTTGTGAAAAGGGGGTGTTTTTGTTCTAAAAAATGTGACCATTAATTTGCAAAAGTGCAGATCCTGGATCTACACTATTTGCCAATACCACTATACATGCATGTGGTGTTGAAAGTGTTAAGACTAGCAAGCTATGACGTTATCACGTTAAATAATTATGTGACCGAAATCTGCCACAATACCAATCACCACCGGTGTCTCAATAAAACAATCCATCGGTTAGTGCAAGTGCATATATCAGTTAAAAAATGTCCCTCGTGTCTATTTGAGGAGCAAAGCAATCTAATTTCGTTTAATAGACACAAAACCGTGAACGGCAAAACAACTACCAGTTTTGACCATTAATTTGCAAAAGTGCAGATCCTGGATCTACACTATTGCCAATACCACTATACATGCATGTGGTGTTGAAAGTGTTAAGACTAGCAAGCTATGACGTTATCACGTTAAATAATTATGTGACCGAAATCTGCCACAATACCAATCACCACCGGTGTCTCAATAAAACAATCCATCGGTTAGTGCAAGTGCATATATCAATGTCCCTCGTGTCTATTTGAGGAGCAAAGCAATCTAATTTCGTTTAATAGACACAAAACCGTGAACGGCAAAACAACTACCAGTTTTGAAAAGCAAATACAATTGTTCTGTAGCGCAGGTTAAACGTACCAGAGACACACATACTACTGCCTGTTTCACGAAAGCTGGCCAAATTACACAGCTACTTGTATATAAACAATGCAAAAACAATATGTTTTCTCTATAATGTTAAATATTAGCAAAATTTAAGAAGAGTCCAAATATTGATTTAATTGCGAAAAAAAAACATTTCCCATTGTTAAGTCCCCACAGACATCTTCACTTCTAATTTCATAAATATTGATTTGATTTTCAAAATCTAACTTGTTTTCTTCGTTAGATCATTTCCAAGCTATCTAGCTATGTTTCAAAGTCAATTTCCAAAATGTTTCGTTTTTCGACTCCTGTTGCAGCTTCACCAGCTCGTTTACCACAAACTAAGTTCCCATAAAGAAATCATTTATCGTAATAAAATCAATATTTGACACAAACTGTCAAGAAATAAAAGTCTGGAACAACTGTGACGTCCAACAATACTGGGCAATGGGGATCATTGTGGGATATAAGGTTACATTCCAGTAAATCGAGTGTGGTCCTTAGTGTGAAAGTAGTACATAATAAAGAAATAGTGCGAACCATTTTGCTTGCTTTGGGCTAACCGTTGTGGTTGCTGGTGAAATTCGGATTGGAATTATTAGAAGTACATATACATTTACTCCTGCAACAAAAATATTGAGGTAATTTTCATGTTACTGCCTGACCCATGTTCATACGTCGTTGATCCATTTTCGAGCGTCTGCTTGCTTAATCAAGCATGCCTTCCGAGTCATGGGAATTTCTTACATTGAAGATACATGTAACATCTTGTTTTCTCCTCATATTTTACTGTCCACAAGGTCATACATTATGAAACTGCGAGTCTGACAGAAATTATTCCATTTTATTATTTTCCTACCCATGAAATACATAGTTATACGATGTAAATAAAAGTCATATGTTCTCATCGATGAAATAAACATCTTCCGGTGAAAATACGACTACTTCCGCTATCTATATTCATAACGCGCACCTGCAGTGCCGGACTGCAAATAGGCTGCAAATACACATTCATTACCGTATACAGTCTAAAAAACTACTAATTTCCATGGAGCGGTATATAATAAACAGAATATTCATATTTTTGCAACGAATATGACATATATGTTCATCGAGTGGTGTGAAATGTCCATATTTCACTCGTGCCTAACGGCACTCGTGAAATATGGACATTCCACACCACTCGATGAACATATATGTCATATTCGTTGCAAAAATATAAATATCCTCTATATATGTTTATTTTAAATAAATCTCGGTGACACAGGTTTCTGTTAAATTATATAGTGGCAATCAATGGTGGAACGTAACCATAAGTGTCGGCATATTTGAATGAACCACAAAGAAGCGAGGCATACCACGTTTAAATCAGAACGCCCTTTATAAACATTATATTAACCCTTTGAACCCGAAAGCCCGCTATAGAAATGTATGCAAACAGTGCAGATCCAGATGAGCCGGCTCGTAACGAGCCATCTCATCAGGATCTGCACTGTTTGAAAGTAATTTTCATATTTTTTAGAGCAACAAATACCCCCTTTTTATAAATGGAATAGTCTGAAAATCATTTTGCGATGATTGGATTGGTCGGAACATTAGCATATCACAGTCCATTCCAGTTCCTTAGGGTTGAAAGGGTTAAATCATCATATTAAATCACCACTCACTGTAAGATCCTGTAAATAATTAAGTTAGAATAGTCATGTTCTCTCAGAATGAAATTGGCTGAGTTCTAACATAAATATAAATGCATCGAATTCTCGCGTCGGGCTTCCATATGCCCCCACCCATCCCTTTCCTATGTAAGAAACATTCGTAGTTTGTTTGTGTATCGTCTCATTAGAAATGACATCAACACGAGTACATATGCTGTTTACTAATAACATGTACGCATAATGTCGATGTTTGCGCAAAATATGCATACATAGGTACTACCTATGTACATGTATTACGTCATGAACCTGAGTACATAGGGTGATGTACCAAATTACACTACCGCCGGCGTTAATCTTGCCAATTCGTTATTTCAAAACGCTTGAATATTGTACTCGATATCACGCAGCTTGATTGACTCAGCCTGAGCTGTGCTACAGCTCAGGCTGAGTCAATCAAACTGCTTATTTGCGAGTTGAGACTGAAAATAGATGTTCATAAAGTTTGACATCCCGGTAAGGTTAACGCTGGCGTACGTAATATGTATGCTGTACGTAATAATCGCAGAACACGCTACCAGAATGAATTTTCTCATTTTAGGTCTGAAAATTTGTCTTTTATTGAATGTTCTCATTTTGTAACAAAGTGTGTAAGAGGACTGCTACGGAGCCCCGCAGGGGACGTAGAATTCTTTTTTTATTAATTCGTTACCACGAAATAGCAATTCGTTCCCACGAAATAAACAATTCGTTCCCTCAATTTAATAATTCTAATTCGTTCCCACAAATTAACAATTCGTTCCTACGAATTAACAATTCGTTCCCTCAATTTAACGAGAACGAATTGTTCATTCGTGGGAACGAATTGTTAATTCGAGGGAACGAATTGTTAAATTGAGGGAACGAATTGTTATTTCGTGGGAACGAATTAATAAAAAAAAAATCCATGTCCCCTGCGGGGCTCCGTAGATTGCAGTCTGGCACACGTTTATTAGTTTAACTATCATGCTAAAATAGAACAACATAGAGAAAACCGACCGCATTCCGCGATTCGGATGAGTTAATCGCCGGTAATAATATAGTTTGTAAAAAGCGGAACCGTGCCACCAACAAATCAAAGGACTGAACGTCCTGAAATTCTTCGCAGTATGTGTTTGTGGATGACTCGTAGACTAATAATTAATCTAGAGTGGAAAGCGTTTCGCGAAATATAAGCGTGGGAATTTCACAGCAACAACAACAACAACACATTGTCAGAAATCTTACGAAAACTGGCCCAGATCATGACAGTTCCGCAAAGGGAGAAATTTTCAATTTTATGATAAATTTATTAATTTTTATTATACTGAATTTCTTACATTATCACAGCCAATTTGGCTGTGATAATGTAATAAATTCAGTATAATAATTCTGCATACTTTTAATCATCAAATATATGCATTTGTTAGTTCTATATGAAATAATGCATTTCAGGAAAAATAAATGATTACTCCCTCAAAGTATACTTTGCTAGTAAAGTATACTTTGCAATGTTGATGAAATAGGCTACAGATGCAGTTTGTCGATCTCTAACAAGATGCCGTCTAGACAAACGACGTGATGTCGTGATCTGCCTAATAGTGTTCAAATAAACAAACAATCGGTGAAAACCCCGTCTGAGTGCTCGTTCTGGGCCGAATTGACAAGAGGGCGGTAACGTTCAGTTAAAAATAGATTTTTCGAAACCCAACATGATAAATAGAGATTTCTATTCTGAGATTTGGACGCCGAAACCGAAGATAGTATTCGTGCACCGAACCATGGAGTTACAAATCGCGAATACTCGAGTATGGTGGTTAATCGTCGCACCATTAGACTACGGTATCATTTGCAATAACAGAACGTTAACACAACAAAAGCAAACAAAACATTTATCACTCTGAAAAGGCGATGAAGCTAAATTGATAGAACTATTATTTATGGCGTAAGACCCATGCTTTTAAAAAGGTCAGCCCGCTAAATATGTGTTGCGACCGACATTAGCTCATTTGCATAAAAAGATGTAAGACCTTAAGTGTTTATGTTGTTTGTATAATACTTCGCTGGCACTTGAATAAAAATGTTGATGTTGGTTCTAAAATTCTTCTCTTGGGCTCGAATAAAACGTTTTCGGAAATACGCTACAAATATAGACCCAGATCAACCTACGCATGCGCACAGTCTGATCAGGGTCTACATTGCTCGCCATATCGTCAATGAAACACGCCGTCAGGTATCTAATACGCTGTATTGTATCATGTTGTTGGAGTGTGCTAGGCTAGCATTAGACGAGTTAGACTGGCCTCGGGTGTCATAAGACCAATGTATCCAGTGGCATAGAGCTAGGTTGGCCATTTGTGGCGAGTCAAGTTGTTAAGAATATTGGGGAGTATGCATCACACTCCCCAAGAATCTTAAGAACAAGACTTGCCACAAATGCATAACTTCCCATTTCTTCGGTCACAGATCGAGCAAGATTGGTGAAAAAGCCATAAGCCCCACTTCGCCAATCAGAGATTAGGTGATATACTGACACAAATGTTATAAGCCTCATTTCGCCCGTCACAGATTGTGTGTTATACCGACACAAATTCGATAAACCGCATTTGGCCAGTCACAGATCATGTGATATACCGACACAAATGCCATAAGTCCAATTTCGCCAGTTACAGATCACGTGATATACTGATAGAAATATCATAAGTCAAATGTCGTCAAACATCGATCAGGAGGGAGCCGATTTCGCCGTTCACACATGCATCAGGAGCTATACGTCCACGAAAGTCATAATCCCCATTTTGTCAGTCACAGATCACACATTATACTGGCCACAAATGCCATAAGCCCGGTTTCGTCAATATCAGACCATGGAATATACTGCCACAAATGCCATAAGCCGAATTTCTCCAACCAACGCCAATTTGCGCGCTACATCACTCCCGCATAACCTTGGCACCGGTTCATGGAAATTAATTGCGGCAAACGTTTTTTTGGATGGAAGAGCGTTAGTGATACGTGGAGAGGTACCACGCTACAGCAGGAGGTCCACCCATTCAAGTAGATCCGTCCCTAATGATTTCCGCAGACTGTTTACAGGTAGCATTCTCCGATTGAAGTATAATGTATATTACAAAACCGCCTGCGTTAATCTTGCCAATATTTGTACCTGTGTTTATTACAAACACTAACCCGAATGTTCTGTCTGTAACGCAGGGCGACTTGTAAGTCGCCCTGCGGTACAGACAGAACATTCGCGTTATACAAATACTTGAATATTGCGTTAGTGAGTTGATACTTTCAATTGATGTTCAGAAACGTTGATATCTTGGCAAGATTAACGCAGGTGGTGGTGTACCATATCCCGATAGAAGTACTGTATATTACACAACCGAGTGCGTTAATCTTGCATAGCTTACATGTATCAACGTTTCGGAACATATATTGGCAATGCCAACTCACAATTAAGTTGCTTGATATCAAGAAACATATTTTAAGTATTTTAAAATAAAGGAAAGTGAGAATTATTGGCACGATTAACGCAGGCGGTTGTGTATACCTCGATTCGTGTAGAATTGGAAATGTATTGTCCTGGCATTGTATATTTAAAGGTACATGCCCACTCAGTAGGCTCAAATGGTACTTTGTAGGAATTAAATAAGTGTATAATTGTGCCATTATTCCACCAGTTCTAAAACTTACGAGTGCCCGCTATACAGATATAATCATTTAGTAATATATATTTTACTGATAGTGACTCGCGATGATATGAGGCAATTTTCATATGCAAATGAGGCATTATATTTTTTAATTATTTATACTAATTAAATGTATCATCTGAAAAAAATAATATTTTCGACATATTATATAGCATGATCATTGCACATCAACAAATAAATACAGAGAATAGATAGTAACGTCCGTTAACATTTTAAGGAAACACGGTTATCGCCCCTGATATCAGCGTGAAAATTATTTACGTCTGATATAAAATGTATAATAATGCCAATCAATACATGGGGTAATGGTGAATTAATGTTTATTTCGCCAGAAAATGTAGCAGATGATGTATCTGATTTCAAGAACAGTTTGTGCCTCCTGAGTGGGCATGTACCTTTAACAGGCGGGCTATATTGAAACGCTCAAACCACATTGTGGTATAACCGCCCTAAAATACTGGTATTCATGAGCGGTGTAGTACGGTAAAGAAATACTCCAGTGAGGGATCGTAGCTAAATATCTCCCGTTGAATTTATTTATAGAAATCCGATCCAAATTGCGTAGTTTATGGCCAATAAGGCCATAAACTACGCAATTGGGACCGGATTTCTATAAATAAATTGTAAAAATGGTGAATGTAGCATGATGTGTTATGCAAAGTAGCAATTATAGTGATTTCGACTAGATCTCGATCTACGCAATCTGATCTGGGACGACATTATTTGCCAGATGCATATGTTCACAGATATGCAGTCTGACCAGGGTCTACTCTGTTCGCAAAACTCAAGTTCGTGCTATTTAGTAAGAGATAAACGCTGAAATACATTTTAATGAACCACATGCGATCTTATTGACGACGATAGCTGACGATAACTACTGTTGTGTCCACTTGTACAGATACTGTTACTCAGTTAATATGTTCATGTATGCAATTGAACGGACTAATTCGGTGACGAGTGACACCTACTCAAACATCAATAAACTATCTTGGTTGAATCGGAGCGGGGGGTAGTGCCCTGAAGTAAAACATATCTGCTCAGTATCTGCTTTCGATCAAGGCAAATCGGTAACCGTGAAACAATAGATAACCTTGTTACCTGTGGCACTCTTCCTGATAATTACAATCTCTGGTAACTACTTAACACCTGTCCGCATTGTTTACATAAACACCATTATGTCAAATACATGTGCGTGTAAGTAACATTGGTTAATATTGCGTACGTTGACCTACATACGCTAATTAAGGGAATGGAGAAGTGGGATAATTGGAGAAATGGGGCTTATGATATGCGTGACCTGATCAAATACATGTAGCATAATCATGTAACCCGGTAACAATATATACGTCAGTCTATTACGTGACGCGTACACCCGTCCAAACCCGAGTTGTACAACAGTGTAACCTCTCTAAACCGAACACAGATACAAGTTAGTTGTGTGTTAATTTTAATATATTTCGTTTCCATTTATCTCCGATGGTAATGTCTGTTCATGATCGCAAAACACCCACGCGTGTCTTGAAGTAGTTATATGCATGTTTCACAATGGAGCCTCTCTAAACCAGACACACTGGGATGTCCCCAGGGTGTCCGGTTTAGAGAGGTTCCACTGTATTGTATTTAATGTCGGGATATGGTTGGGTGTCGTCGCTAATTACGATGTTTGCGTACTGCTCCTTATTGGAAGTATTTACATTTGTACGACGGGTGATTCATTGACGGACTGACGAACAGTGCAGATCCTGATCAGACTGTGCCGATGCACAGTCTGATCAGGATCTACACTGGTCGCAAAAACCCATAGGCCCCATTTCTCCAGTCACAGTCACAATTAAGGTGTAACATTTGACCTGCGATCGCAGATCAGACCACGGAAACTAGGATGGCCATTATCACCGACCGCAATGCCTCAGAGCCTCGCCCATCCTGGGAGCCGTCACTAAACTTCGTACCACTAAAATGTTCGTCAGTGCAAAATTATGATAGGCTGTAAATTTCACATTAACAATATTTTCTTGCAAACAATTAGTGGATTTACATTTATTTAGCAAAGGCTGCATATGCAGCCTATGCTCAATAAATGTAAAGCCATCAATTGCAATGTACAGACTATTCTAAATCTGCACTTACGAACATTTTAGTCGTACGAAGTTTAGTGAAACGGTCCCCCGTTTCCTAAGCCTTGCCAGATATTTTGTTCCCATTTACGGCACTAACCTACTGTTCTCTATAACAACATAGATAGAGAATAGTAGGTTAAAAATATCCGGCAAGGCTCAAGAATTTCTTTATTTCTCATCAGAAGTATATGTTGTGACCACTCATTTGAACCGTCTCGCCGAGACGGTTCAAATGAGTGGTCACAAACATATACTTTGGTTCAGAAATAAGGAAAATAGATAGAGAATAGTAGGTTAGTGCCGTGAATGGGAAAAAATATCTGGCAAGGCTCAGGAAACGGGATGGGCGAGGCTCTGCCGAGCACATCCCGTTTCTGTGCAGCGCCAGATATTTTTTCCCATTCACGGCATTAACCTACTATTCTATTTATCCCGTGAACACCTACCTACAAATGGCTGTAAAATGCAAAAATAGTATTGACTGGATATCAAAAATGTTTCACGGCACCGTGTTTCACGGCACATACGCACTGTGTTGACGGCACATACGCACTGTGTTGACGGCACATACGCACTGTGTTGACTGGATAAATGCACATGTGCATGTAATACCACTTGATTGCACATAGTTTTGTTGCTTTTTGCCGCAGTAGGGTATCGCAGGTCAGGCCTCGGAAAGTACGCTGGTCATTAGCACTGACCGGAATGCCACATAACAACATAATTGTAATCAGTAATACCAATGATGTGCGAATATTGGTTGCTCTTTGCCTCAGTGGAATTTCACATGAGTTTCCGTTTAAATGTACGGTGTCTCAGATACAGCCTCCGATATTCAATATGTGAGTTTCGCTTTATTTACTGTAACTTATCTTTCTTGACCGAACACACAATTTATTTGACAAAATAACAAGCGGTTTGTGTTTTCGTTATATTATAGCATAAACTATGTTACACAAGGGAGATAATTCAGTCATGATTTGTTGCGAGCACTGTATCAGGAAGCGAAACATAACGCTTTTAGTTGTGAAGTGATATTACTATGACAAAAGCATATTACACATATTAAATATAAAACATATTTAAATATATGTACTTTTCATCAATAACAAAATAATTTGTTTATGAAATTCCATCAAATATTTATTTTATTGCGAAGAAAACGTTTGTCTTATGGGAATTTAGCATCGAGGCTAAAATAGATCTGAATTTTGTTTACTTAGTTACATGTTTAGTACTTGCATTAAATGTACGAGTACAATCATGTAAATTAAATAACTTGAATTAGCATTTTGAAAACTATGTATAATGAACTACTGTCTGTTCCACGTTTTGCTGCCGACGACCTTTTTGTTATTGATAAAAAAGTACTTACTTTTAAATATATTTTTTAGATTTAATGTGTTTAATAGCCAAAAGTTCGTCGGCAGCAAAACGTGGAACAGATAGTAGTTATATTACGTACACTCTTCGTTTTATGCTACAATACTAGCATACCAGTTATACATGTAGATAATGTAGACGGCGACGCAATATATCCACATGTACATGTACTATACGATATGCCACAGTTAGATCACGGTTCGTCCGCATGTACGAGGAGATAATCCGCGAGCTTTAGCGAGTGGATTATCGATCGTACATGCGGACGAACGTGATCTACAGTCTGTTCCACGTTTTTCTGCCGACGAACATTTGGCTATTAAGCACATTAAATCTGAAAACAAAAATGTATTTTTAGCCCCCATGTTAAATTCCCATAAAAGTGTTTGGGCAATAAAATCAATATTTGACGGAATTTCATCAAATAAAACAATCTTGGGAAGGTGACCTTTTTCTTATTGATGAAAAAGTACTTACATTTAAATATTTTTAAGATTGAATGTGTGTGTTTAATGGTCAAACGTTCGTCGGCAGCACAAAGTGGAACAGACAGTAACTATGCTGTCACATCACATCCTCAAGTCCATACTTTGTCCATGTGATGTGTAAATGCAGAAACAAAACTCGAAGATGTGACAAAGAAAGTGATAACATTCAATTACCACTATGAAACGTGTGCATGCATATAATCTTTACATTCATGGCAGGAACCGGAACTGTTAGTTGTATCCAGTTGAACAAACTACCAATTGAAATAGACAGGCGTTATGCACGGCGTTGCGTGGTAGTGTATACAAACGGCAATGCAAACTACAGTGAAACGTCTCTAAACCCGACACCAATAAAACACCTGTGATCTTATTTTCGATGAGATTCTTGGTCATTTATCTCAGGTGATAATGTCTGCTCGGGATCGCATACCTCACACCTATGACTCATGCTCAGAATGATCAAATGCCTGATTTACAGTGAAACCTGTATAAACCGGACACCCTGGGGACCTCCCAGGGTGTCCGGTTTATACAGGTTTCATTGTATATACAATCTACTATTGAAATCACCGTACAATCATACTGGTCATGTGAATGGCAAGAATCAGAAATGTTGTTTGTATCCTACGGAGCCCCGCAAGGGACTTAGAATTCTTTTTTTGTATTTGGGAACGAATTGTTATATCGTGGGAACGAATTGTTAATTCGAATTAACATAAAAACAATCCATGTCCCCTGCGGGGCTCCGTAGTATCCGGTGTACGAACAAATTATCAAGTGAAATAGACCGGCGTTATGCACGGGCATGCGTGGCAGTGTATACAAACGGCAGTGCAAACTTCATCCACCTATTTGGTGATATACAAATAATGTTTACACACCGTCTACGCGAATAATTTCCTGATCAATATATATTGTACATGTAGCTGTGACTGGAAACATTGGGCCTATGGGTTTTGCGTCCATTGCAGATCCAGATCAGCACAATGGTCAAGATATGCACTGTCAATGAAACATCCGTCATTCTTCTGTTCTAACAAGGAATACATACCGCTATCAGGCTACATGTAGGAGTGTGTTATTTGATCAGGAGCTACACTGCTCAAACATCATATAAGCCATATATATCCAGTCACAGCCACATTTCACGACGAAATATCCTTACAATAGAAGGACAGAAATCACGGCCGAGCATAACTGGAATTAATCAGTATTCCAGTTGGGCGGATATATTTGATGTAGCCGATTTGCGGACATGAATCTCTTAGAATATATTGTGGCTTTGACTGGAGAAATTGGGCTCATGGGTTTTCGTGACCAGTGTAGCTCCTGGTCAAATAGCACCGTCACTCATGTAGTCTGATAACGACATACACAGGTACATGTCTTTTAATGGATTGGCGAAGAGTGTAGCTACTGATCAAATAGCACAATCCAGTAGCCTGATAACGATCTGTATTACTTGTTAGAAGCATGGCTGGTGTTTCATTGATGGAATGGCCAACAGTGCAGATCCTGATCAGACTGTGCGACTGCACAGTCTGATCAGGATCTACACTGGTCCCAAAACCCATCAGCCCCATGTCTCCAGTCACAGTCACATTGTATATGACAAGCACATTATAAACGTTCACCACGTATCCACTCGGGTACTTTACATGTATATGTAATGTAATGTAATGTAAAGTAATATAGTAACGCCTTCATATATAATTATAATAATTATTGCAATCTCTGCAAACTAAAAATTGCCCAGTTCCTACTGGCAAATCGCCGTAGAACAGCATAGATCATATAGTCTTTACAACAACTCAGAGTAGCTGGTGATGTTTTTTAAGCAAGCGATAACCTACACATATGTAATATTGAAGTCTTAAAAATCACCAACTGTTCTGAGTTAGATATTAAAACATAATATTTTATGATATGGTATATATGAACATATTAAAGTATCAAAGTCTAATTTATGAAAATATCGCAAGATATTACAAACACGAAACCGTAAAGGCGAACATGGTTGTCATTCTGATTAAGTATTATAAGATAATATACATGTAAATCTACGAGATACCATTCGTATGCATATAGTATGATATATGTATATGTACAACACATATGTACTGGTCACTGATATTTGGTACTTGTATTTATTTGCAACAAGCAACAAGCCAGTGTACAGACGACTGGTGTTTTAGTTTAAACATAGTTTATTGCATATAAGTTCAATGGGCTTGGGCTACAAGTTCTCACAACATTAGTTACAACCCTTGGTGTATTATTGGTACATGTACACTATCACCTGCGCTATTATTGTCGGTATTTGCCATTTGCTTTATTCTAAAATACTTGAACATTGTGCTTCTAGTCAAACAGCTTGATTGGCTAAGCCTGAGCTGTGCTACAGCTCAGGCTCAGACAATCAAGCTGTTTGATTGTAGTTGGCGTTGCCAATATGTCTCAGAATGGTGGAAAGTTTTAGCAAGATTAATGCAGACGGTTGTGTAAAATGGCAATCCGCAACAACATACGTGTTGCTATACCAAGATGCATGATCACGTGGTTACAACAACAACAACGTCTCCCACTCCAAAGTTAGTATTATTTGATATTTTCCTTAATATGCAACATATTTTGATGAAATATGGCGCAGCAAATGCGTTTTCATGAGCTGCATTTGGTGGTCCAGTGAGTTCGGCACAGACTTATGTCGTTTTTGCGAAGAATCGATTTCCGTGTCGGTAGACACGGAAATCGATTCTTCGCAAAACGACAGGAGTTTGGGCGAAAATACAGAGACCACCAAATGCAGCTTCACAAGACGCGTTTGATGCGCCATAGTTCATCAAAATACGTTATGTAATAAGGACAATATAAAAGAATACGTACTTTGAATCGGATGGATTCTGGAAGTTTCAGTACTTGTTGTTGTTGTTAGTACCACGTGATCATACACCTTGTATATTATACTTGCAAATGATGATTAGCATTTCGGAGGCGAGTCGCAATCAACAATAAATAAATCAGTATTACATAATGTTCCCCAGATGTTATGTGGCGAAATCACGTTCACTTCCATTATCAATTTGCAGAATACGTGGCTGTGACTGAAGAAATCGGGCTTAAGGGATTTGTGACGAGTGTAGCTCCTGAGCAAACAACACACTCATGTCGCCTGATAACGAATTATATTGCTTGTTAGAAACAAGACGGGTGTTTCATTGATGACAACGAGAACAGTGCAGATGATGATCAGAATGCACAGTCTGGTCGGATGTATACTGGTCAGTCACAAAGCCCATAATTAATGCAGTGACATACACATATGCAACACTTGATTGTTGTGCGTTACTAACTATCTTAAAGATGGGGTCCCGCAAATCAGAATGTATTGTAGGGGTTATCTTTTATTGTTTCAGCCATTACATATGTCATTAATATACACAAATGGCAATTAATTTGTATTACCTGGTACACTTATTAGCATTATTTTGCCATATTTGAATGACGGATTTTAATAATGTTGAGGTCAGGTGAGATAACCGCGTTTTCCCAACATATTAACAAAAATCATTATTTATTCAATTGAAATCAATATTTATTCGTACAATGCATTTTCTGGTGTGCTTTATAATAGTTTATACTTATAAGATATCGACAGCAGTCGCAATTAAGTTTATGCACTTTATTTATTTAAAAATTAAACTAATCACCATTTCTTCACATGTACATACACTGGTGATCACCACTAACCGACACAAAATTGAAATATTAGTTAATACTGTGTAAAAACGGGAACTTTACATGTTAAACACATGTGGAATAGTTACATAATTAGGTACCCGCTTAATTTCCGTAAAGAAGTATTTTTAAATAATTTGAGGGCACCCACCTTTAATATAAACAGAATCAGAAATAATTAGCACCGCATAGGGAGCAGTGACCAGTTAATTTAAAATTATCAATTTCACGCCCTCGGACAGTATGTATTTAATTCAATATTCCAAATAAGTAGGCAGACAGCAATATGAGTTCGACATTTGTGACCTAGACACACAAGAAGCTTTTACATAAACACAAATATGCTGATCTATTAGTGCTCCTTACCTATGCAGGAATGTGAAATATCTTGGTGCAGCCTCTTTAAAATTGTCCAATTCTGAGGTAAAATATTCACTTTAAAACCATGCCGTGCCACGCTACTTGCGGAACTACAGATTGAATGTTGTATGTGTTCTCAATCATCATCCAGCGGCAAATGCACTATCATGGTGCAAACCAGTTCCCATCCATGAGTTTTGAAACTCCCAGAAAAATCTGTTGTTTTGATCAGTTTTTGTCACAACATACCCTCAATTCGTATTTGCCCATTTCTGATCAATGGGAACAGGTCAGATGGCCCTGGAATGAGCATTCATCAATTAATACGATGTAAAATCTGAATAAAATACAAAATCAACTACAAAAAAATCATTAAACAATTAAAATGAATTTTAATCAGCAGAAAGTGTAATATTTATAAATTTCACCGGTGCCATTATACGAAACTGGCGGCTAACTGGTCACTGCCACCATATATGATAATATACTATGACCTCAGAAAACGCAAGCCTATTACTCACTATGCACAACCCTATCAACCCTACAGACTATAAAGCTAATTTGTGCAAACACTGTAGATCCAGATGAACCGGCTCGTAACGAGCCGTCTCATCAGGATCTACAGTGCTTGCAACTGTTATGCAATTCTAAAATAAAATAAAAAAACATTTCTTATTAAAGGAATAGTCTAAATAATGCATGGAAAATCCAATGTTCAATGTTCAGGGGTGAGAGGGTTAACCCTTTGAACCCGAAAGCCCGCTATAGCGGTTTATGCAAACAGTGCCGATCCAGATGAGCCGGCTCGTAACGAGCCGTCTCATCAGGATCTGCACTTTTTGCAAGGAATTTTCTGATTTTTTAGATAAAAAACACCCCATTTTCATAAATAGACTAGTCTGAAAATCATTTTGTGACCATTGGATTGGTTGCAGAATTAACATATCAAATACTTAGTTTATTAGGGGTAAAAGGGTTAAGCTTCGCCTAGCTTCGTAAATTTGATGGAATATATGAATAACGTATACATTGTATGCGAACACTGCCTCGTTACACACTTCCAGCCATCACACACAAATATGGCCGACTTGGCCACTCCATGTGTCGTATATAGGATACAGTAACGAGACAGTGTCCACTATGTGCCAGCAAAATGTGCCACATATGCAATTAATATGAAAAAAATAATATGTATATGAATTGCATATGAAATTCATATGAAAAGAGACGATATGAAATTCATATGATGTTTCATATGCATTTCATATGAATAATTTGCATATGAATTTCATGTGATTTTCTTTCAGTATGAATTCATATGAAATTTTCATATGAACTTCATATGTTACATATGCAATTCATATGAAATATACATTATGTTTTCATATGCAAAATTCAAATGAAATTCATATGTTTTTCATATGAAATTCATATGACAATTTTATACATTTAAAAGCATTGTACATTGGTCTTCATATGAAATTCTTATAATTTGCATATGAAGTTCATATGATTTGCATATGAATATTTTGCATATGAATTGCATATCGGCTCACTTTATATCATTTGCGTATGAAATTTGCATATGAAATTCATATGAAAAACACATGAAATGCATATGCTACACATGTTGTAGTGATATATGTTATACATACATGTATATTCCATCTCGTTTAGGAAGCAATTATGTTTGACTCCAATAATGATCAGTCCCATATGTCCTTAATCACCCAGTGGAGCATGTATCAGAAACAGTTAGCACGTCTTTGATACATTTTCGAGTTGTGTTTCTGCATTTACCCAGCACATGGGCAATGTATGGACATGAGGATGTGATAACACAGTTCGATCACGTTCGTCCGCATGTACGAGGAGATAATCCGCGAGCTTTAGCTCGCGGATTATCTCCTCGTACATGCGGACGAACAGTGATCTAGCAGTGGCTTGGAACACGGGTAAACTGTTCTCATATGTACAGGATCATCCGACATTCGACTGGTTACTAATACCCAGCTAACATTCCACAGGCGCCAGTCGATGATATGTTCTAGGTTTTACAATAGTAACTGAGTGTTTTGAGGAAACTGGGTTTATATATTAACAGGAGCCATTCGATAATGCGTAGGAGGTTTTACAAGTACGTATGTAACTACACGATATGAGAATTTACGAATCACAGTCGATGATATGTGGTAGGTTTTACAAGAATAACTGAGCGTTTTCAGAACACTATGCTTATGTTTGTTTGTTTGAATGTCCAGTGTAGATCTGACTGGATTGAACACCATGTATATGTAGTTGGCTCAATTAGGTTGATAATTTGTAGCGATTAAACATGTTTTCCAGTGCCAGGTCTAGACTAGTCGCGTAAGTAATAATAGTCACAGGTTGAGGTAACATACCAAGGTCTATACATACATTAAATATACCTAAAAGTATCAATAAGTGGGAAAACATCAGTTTAAAAAAAGTTTAATCCCTGTTAGAACACAATAATGTGTTATAACAGGGAGTAAACAAAAAGTTTAATTTACTTTTTTTTCAATTATTGATACTTTTAGGTATATTTAATGTATTTGTAGGCCTTGGAATGTTACTTCAACCTGTGATAATAGTTTGTCTTATTATAACTTGAAATTATCGTTAATTTCACTGCGAGTTGGAATAATGTTCGCCGTTTAGACATAATCTAAATGAACGAATAACTTTCTGAAGAATGCAGATAACAGCGTGATGTTCATTTCTATCATAATAAACTGCATTGCAAAACAATAACACATGTTGGATCGCAAATTAGGCTCGCAATTCATGCTGTGTAATGTCATACTGAATAGTATCAAGGTGTATGAGCACGTTGTACTAACAACAACAACAATTACTGAAACTTCCAGAATCAATCCGATTCAAAGTACGTATTCTTTGGTATTGTCCTTATTACGTAACGGATTTTGATGAAATATGGCGCATCAAACGCGTCTTGTTAAGCTGCATTTGGTGGTCTCTTTACTTTGGCCCAAACTTATGTCGTTTTTGCCGATACGGAAATCGATTCTTCGCAAAAACAACATAAGTCTGTGCCGCATTCCATGGACGACCAAATGCAGCTCATGAAGACGCGTTTGCTGCGCCATATTTTATCAAAATCCGTTTCATAGTAAGGAAAATATCAAATAATACTTACTTTGGAGTGGGCAAGATTTCAACACTTTCAGCCACTGTTGTTGTTGTTATAACCACGCGATCATGCACATTGAGTATACAGTATAACAAAGAGACGAATACGGTTTTCGCCGCATTTTGTAGATATTGACTTCGAAGATCTGTAACATAGTCTCCGTAAATGTAGTAGAATTTGTTTATATCTGCGCAGTTTGATCAGGGCATGGACCGCTCGCTATTCATTCAACAATATTTACACTGTACTTGAATTCATAACGGAAACGCCCATTCAACGTATTGTGTTCATATCCCAGTACATTACATTAGCCCCACGTGACGTTGCACGACGTTGTTGATCCGTTAACGTTTGTTTGACGTCATCAGATTAAATGACGTTCATAGTCGTTTTCAATAACATCACGCTATTGACTGGCAACGTCGCTGTTCCATGAATTGCGACAAAACGACGTAAACAATAAGATTCCTATTTTTTACGCCGTATACGGTTATTTACATCTTTGTAACTATCCGAAAATGCAGTGTAAATATAAGTAATAAAACCATGGGCAGTTGCGTTTACTGTATTACGTACAACAGTTAGTATGTTTAAAGTTGGCGGAGAGTCCTTCGGACTCCACGCACTTTAAACAGACCAAATGTGGTTCATAATACAGTAAACGTAATAGCCCACGGTCTTATTCCTTAAATATTATTGAAATGGGAAACCATGGCAACTGTGACAGCCTGTTCATCCACATCGCCCTTGATTCAATATAACGTGTTTTTATCAATCCACTGAATATTTCCAGCATTCACAACGTGTAGCCTATGCGATCAACATGGCAAAGTATACTTCGCTAGCAAAGTATACTTTGAGGGAGAAATTTTCAATTTAAGGATACATTTATTATTTCTTATTATACTGAATGTATTACATTATCACAGCCATTTTGGCTGTGATAATGTAATAAATTCAGTATAATAATGATGCATACTTTTAATCATCAAATATATGCAGTCGTTAAGTTCTATATGACATAATGTATTTCTGAAAAATAAATGATTACTCCCTCAAAGTATACTTTGCTAGATAAGTATACTTTGAAATGTTGGTGAAATCGGCTACAGGTATACATGTATATACCGGTCACTTTGGAGTTTGAACTATTATCCTGAGTACGTCAATCAGGATCTACTGCGTTCAGAAATGAAATAAGCCCCGATTTTTCATTTGTGATCGGTAGCGAATTCGGCGGCCATCTTGGATTATATTCAACATGACAAAGGAAGGCATAGTAGTTTGTTTTTAACGTCAAAATACATGTAATGCAAGAACAAGTCGTTTAGATCGTAATACGACACGTCACTGAAACAGGATGCTTGTATTTGCTAACCGGAAATGAACATAGTACTGTACATGCGCACATGCACATTTGTTAAGAATAGTATAGTCGAACCTCTCTAAATTGGACACCATTTTTCTTTTACACATTTTATGAAACAGATGTTCCATTTTAAGTTGTTACGGTTTTTTTATATTTTATGTAATACTATCGAAGGATACAGTTTCAGTAAAATACAACACATGTACACAACCGCCTGCGTTAATCTTGCACAGAGTATCAACGTTTCTGAGCATCTATTGGCAATGCCAACTGGTGCTGAAGCAATTTGATGGTCTGAGCCTGAGGCGTAATACAGCTCAGGCTCTGCCAATCAAACTGCTTGATTTGAAGCACAGTATTAAAGTATTTTTTAAATAAATAAATCCACAAATACTGGCAAGATTAGCGCAGGCGGTAGTGTATAAGTGAATCAACTTGATATATCTTATTCTTGGATGTAGTGGAATTTGGAAGACTACACGTTCAGTAAAAGAATACACAAGTCGACATATTTGTATCAATGTTCATGATACTGTCTGTTCATGATCACAAAGCACGCATGCATGTTTTGAAGTATTAACTTGTCTGTTTTACAGTGGAACATCTCTAAACAAGACACCCTGGGGACCTCGGGTTTAGAGAGGTTCCATTTCATGTATATCAGTGTTTTTGGTTGTAATGGAATTTGGAAGATTACGGTTTCAGTAAAAGACAACACACGATGGAAGGGAAACAACTCGACATATTTGTACCAATGTTCATCGCTATAGTTAAGGACCCGTTCTATACATGATCATCATTTCATTGAAAGATAATTCCAGTACAAAAATATTTACACAATTCCCTAACATTTGATTGGCCCGTAGCAAGACTGTCCTAAATTTTTATCCCAGTAAACTCCCACGCCGAACTACTTTCCGTAACCGTGAGGCGCAGTTAAAATAATTCTTAAGAAAACGGAAAATAAACACATTTTCTTGATGAATTTATTTCAAATGCTGAAATTATAAGGAATGAATGGCCTTTTTGTGGAATTTATCGGGAATATAAACTTGGAAAAGTCGCGGGAATACTGGACGAGGCCTTCCGGCCTTCGTCCAGTATTCCCGCGACTTTTCCAAGTTTATACCCCGATAAATTCCACAAAAAGGCCATTCATTCCTATAATAAATGTGATGGAATATATGTATACATGTAACATATATGTGAACACTGCCTCATTACTGTATCCTATACAGCAGAAAAAATGGCGATATTTGTGCATGCTAGCCATCAGCCAGTTTCACCTCTTCTTGCGTTTGAAACTGGCTGATGGCTGGCAAACACAAAGAAGGCCGACTTGGCCACTCCATGTGCCGTATAGGATACAGAAACGACGTAGCGTTCAGATTATGTTATACATATATTCTATCACATTTAGAGAGCAATTATGTTTGAATAATATGATGATCTGTAGCCTACATTTTCAATTTAAGGATAAATTTATTAATTTGTATTATACTGAATTTATTACATTATCACAGCCAGTTTGGCTGTGATAATGTAATAAATTCAGTATAATAATTCTGCATACTTTTAATCATCAAATATGTGCAGTGGTTAGGTCTATATGAAATAATGCAGTTTTGGAAAAATAAATGATTACTCCCTCAAAGTATACTTTGCTAGATAAGTATACGTTGCACTTTTGATGAAATCGACTACAGGGGTCCCAATTCGGCTACAATCGCTTCGCCAGGCGCCGGAATTAAGACATTTCAGCAATCACTCATTTATCTAGAGAACAAGATACCAAAATGTACGGATTCCCGCAGGGGACGTAGACATTTTTTGTTTATTAATTCGTTCCCACGAATTAACAACAATTCGTTCCCTCAGTTTAACAATTAGTTCCCTCGAATTAACAATTCGTTCCCTCGAATTAACCGTGCATTCGTTCCCTCAATTGAACAATTCGTTCCCACGAAATAACTATTCGTTCCAACGAGAACGAATTGTTAATTCGTGAGAACGAATTCTTATATCGTGGGAACGAATTGTTAATTCGTGGGAACGAATTGTTATATCGAAGGAACGAATTGTTAAATTGAGGGAACGAATTGTTATTTCGTGGGAACGAATTAATAAAGGAAAATAAATGTCCCCTGCGGGTCTCCGTACAAATGAGACACATCAACCACCAAAAAATGTCCGTACGAAGAATTATGTTAAAGGTACATGCCCACTCAGTAGGCACACATTGTTCTATATAGGAATTAAATAAGTGTATAATTGTGTCACTATTCCACCAGTTCTAAATATTACGAGTGCCCGCTATATAATCATTTAGTAATATTTATTTTACAGATAGTGACTCGCGGTTGTATCAGGCTATTTTCATATGCAAATGAGGCATGATATTTTTTAATTATTAATTATTTATACTAATTAAATGCGTCACCTGAAAAAGTAATATCTTCGACATATTATAAAGTATGATCATTGCACATCAAAAAATAAATATAGAGAATACATAGTAATATCCGTTAACATGTTAAGGAAACACGGTTATCGCTCCCGATATTAGTGTGGAAATTTACGTCTGACAAAAAAATATAATACTTCCAATCAATAATGCCAGAAAATGTCTCAGATGATCTCTCTGATATACAGAACAATTTGTGTCTACTGAGTGGGCATGTACCTTTAATGTACTTCACACATTAATATGATTCGCTACTGCTACATATAGGGTTCATTAAACATGAACAATTCCAGCAACTATTTCCTACATATAAAAGAGGCCGTTAATGTGAATCGTGTTGTTAATTTAAGTTTTGCACTTACGAACTTCCTAGTCGTACATTTACGACGATTAGAAAACGGGTCCCTGTATCGCATCGCCGTTTTTTGTCATGTTCTTTCGAGGACATACACAATGTGGCCGTAAATGTGCCTGTGTCACGAAACATGGGTATTATGTGATTTGTGATCAGTGTAGATCCAGGTCAAATAATCACTCTCATGTAACCTGATATAGAGAATTGTAGGTTAGTGCCGTGAATGGGAAACAATATCCGGCAAGGCTCAAGAATTTCTTTATTTCTCATCAGAAGTATATGTTGTGACCACTCATTTGAACCGTGTCGCCGAGACGGTTCAAATGAGCGGTCACAACATATACTTTGGTTCAGAAATAAGGAAAATAGATAGAGAATAGTAGGTTAGTGCCGTGAATGGGAAAAAATATCTGGCAAGGCTCAGGAAACGGGATGGGCGAGGCTCTGCCGAGCACATCCCGTTTCCGTGCCGCGCCAGATATGTTTTCCCATTCACGGCACTAACCTACTATTCTATTTATCCCGTCAACACCTACAAATGGCTGTAAAATGCAAAAATAGTATTGACTGGATATCAAAAATGTTTCACGGCACCGTGTTTCACGGCATATACGCACTGTGTTGACGGCATAAAACAATATACGTGACTCATTGATGGAATTGCGGACAGTGCAGATCCTGATCAGACTGTGCGGATGCACAGGCTGATCTGGATCTACACTGGTCACACAATCACTGGTCAGTGTAGATCCAGTAACCGATTTCACCAACATTGCAAAGTATACATTTCTAGCAAAGTATACTTTGAGGGAGTAATCATTTATTTTCCTTTACTGAAATGCATTATTTTATATAGAACCAACAACTGCATATATTTGATGATTAAAAGTATGCAGAATTATTATACTGAATTTATTACATTATCATTGTGTGTTGTGCGGATGCACAGGCTGATCTGGATATACACTGGTCGCAAAAAAAACACCATAAGCCACATCTTCCCCAATCACAGCCCCATATAGTTCATATACGGTGATGGAACCGGTATATTCAGAGGCGGCACTTTTGATGTCATGTTTCCTTGTTGTGACGTCGGTGTACCGGTACAGTCTCGTCCGGAAGGCCTCGTCCAGTATTCCCGCGACTTTTCCAAGTTTAGATCCCCGATAAATTCCACAAAAAGGCCATTAATTCCTTATAATTCCAGCATTTTAAATAAATTCATCAAGAAAATGTGTTTATTTTCCGTTTTCTTAAGAATTATTTTAACAGCGCCTCACGGTTACGGAAAGTAGTTCGGCATGGGAGTTTACTGGGATATAAATTTTGGACAGAGACTTGCTACGGGCCAATTAAATGTTAGGGAATTGTGTAAATATTTTGTGCTGGAATTATTTATGGAATGGCATATTCTGGATATACACTAGTCGCAAAACAGAGGAACGTATCCAAACATCACTATTCAGATAGCGATGTTTCAATCCAATGATTATACATTCTGTTCGAAGCGTTGCGTGTTTATCAAGATTTACTTCATGAACGCATCAACACACCATCCCAATGGACCGGTTTTGGCATTAATCATAATATCGCCATTAACAAAACACATTTTTATTGTTTCATATTCATTTGATTAATTGCATGTATATTATATAGATGTGGCTGGAGAAATTGGGCTTATGGGAATTGTGGTCAGTGTAGCTCCTGATCAAACAGCACTCTCCTGTAGCCTGATAACGATCAATGTTGCTTGTTACATGAAGTATGGATCATTGACGGAATGGCGACCACTGCAGATCCGGGTCAGTCTGCGGATGCACAGCCTGATCTGGATCCACACTGATCGCAAAGCCCATCCGCCCCATTTATCCAGTAACAGCCACATATCAGACAAGCCATGTGGTGTTGTACCAATGATGATGTGCGATATCTTATGATTTGTTTTTAAAAAATGAACGATATCTTGTACGACATGTTCAGAGCAAATGCGACGTCTTTTACAGAAAATATCATAGCTTCTGTAAATAGTTTTTCATTAAAAATTGCACATATTCTTACTGTCTGTTTCATGAAACCTGCCCAAATTTTACGACTATAGAAACAATGTGAAAACAATATTTGTTTTGATAATAATAAATTTTATCAAAATTTGAGAATGAGCCTTTTTTTTATTTCGTGAAATTTGGTCAAATATTGATTTTATTACGAAAAATTACTTCTCTATGGGAACTTAACATTGGGAAAATGAGGCGACGAACCTGGAGGATGAGTTGAAAAACAAAAAAAATTGGAAATTGATTCTGAAATCTAGCTAGATAGCTTGGAAATGATCTAACTAAGAATAAAAAATAGGTTTTGAAAATCGGTCCACTATTTCTGAAATTAGAAAAAGTTCCCCATGTTAAATCCCCATAGACATCTTCACTCTGTGAAGATGTCTATGGGAATTTAACATGAGGAAATTGTTTTTTCGCAATAAAATCAATATTGGACCAAATTTTACAAAATAAAAAGGCCCATTCTTAACGTTTGTTATAATTTAGTATTATCGAAAAACATATTGTTTTTGCATTATTTACATAGCCGTAACATTTGGACAGATTTCGTGAAACAGACAGTAGGTACAAAATCTCATGGCTTGTCTCACATGAGGAGCACGTACGTTTGGAACTAAAACTGTATCAATGACATAGAACTGCACACATCAACAGGAAGTGGCATAGAGGAGATATTGGAGTGTAACTGCTTGTTCGACTTAAACTATGATTTCCATTTATTACATGTACATAAGTATATACTATTCTTTATAGGAATTAAATAATAAATGTACCTTTAAATATGTCCTGCCTCATTTGAATATCAAAATAATAATAATAATTCAGTAGGCACAAAATGTTCTTTATATCAGAGACATCATCTGAGACATTTCTGGCAAAATAAATATTCATTCACCATTACCCCACGTATTGATTGGCATTATTATACATTTTATATCGGACGTATATATCCACTTGATATCAGGGGCGATAACCGTGTTTCCTTAAAATGTTAACGGACATTACTATTTATTCTCCGTATTTATTTGTTGATGTGCAATGATCGTACTTTATAATCTGTCTAATATTATTCTTTCAGGTGACGCATTTAATTAGTATAAATGATTAAAAAATATCATGCCTCATTGCCTCATTTGCCTCATTTGCATATGAATATAGCCTGATACCACCGCGAGTCACTATCAGTAAAATACATAATAACTAAATGATTATATCTGTAAAGCGGGCACTCGTAAGTTTTCGAACTGGTGGAATAGTGACACAATTATACACGTATTTAATTCCTATAAATAACAGTTTGTGCATACTGAGTGGGCATGTACCTTTAAAGGATTTGTATCAATTAAATGCGTCACTTGATTTTATAAAATATGGTCATTGCACATCGAAAAATAAATAGAAAGAACAAATAGTTGTCTCCAATAACCTTTTAAGGAAAGACGATTATCGTCCCTGGCCAAGAGTGCTACTTCACGTTTGATATATAAAAAGTATAATCATGACATTTAACACGCCCGTAAATGGTAACGGATTGTTTATTTTGCACAACAATTATCATGTCTAATGAATTCACGAAAAGCATGTCTCCCTATATTACAACCTGGTCCATGTACACATGTATGTGGGAATCCAGGTTTAAAATCCGCCGACGCCGTTAGTCAACGTAAGCATACTAAGACTGGATACATATACATGTACTAAAGTTAAAACTGCAGTCTCCGTCTATTATGATATGCTTATACAACTAGAAAATGTAGTCTGTCGACCCATTTAGGGCACCTATTTGAGAAACTCTTACACAAACTTTAAAAAATAAATAAACAGACAGACGGACGGACGTACGATCAGTAGCGAGGGTGATTGTATCAATGCGGAAGGATGTACCGTTACTGTAATGCATGTGTGCATATGGCACCAAGCTGAAGGCAAACATACATTATATGTGATTTGAGAAACATGTGATCAGTAGCGAGGGTAATTGTATTAATGTGGAATGATGTACAGTTACTAAGTAATGCATGTGTGCAATATGAAGATATCAGCTGAAGGCAAACAAAAAGTATAGATTATTAGGTGATTTGAGAAACTCTTACAAAAACATTCACAAACTAAATGGATGGACGGACGGACCGACGGCTTCCCGACCACCGCTGTGCGCAGGTCATGCATTTATGATGATGTATTGCGCTTTGGTCTCTACGTGGGTGTATGCGTCTCATTTAGGTATATTGTTCTCTATTCTAATATGTACACTTCCTAGTAATCGTCGACATCTACATTGGTCAGGAATAGTGCAAGGTCTTTTTCTGCTGGCGGCTCACATATATATTGGGCGCAAGGACATCAATCTCAAATCCCAGTGAAACACAACAACATACAAAATCTTTATTCACCATGTATTACTTTGGCTTGAAATAGTTTACTTATAAATTAAAAAGAAAAGAAACAAGAAACAAGCTGCAATAATTCCAGCACAAAAATATTTACATAATTCCCTAACATTTGATTGGCCCGTAGCAAGTCTCTGTCCAAAATTTATATCCCAGTAAACTCCCACGCCAAACTACTTTCTACAGTGCTGTCAATGCAAACAAATGGCTGCCGTCTGTCAAAATAAACACATGTTCTTGATGAATTTATTTAAAATGCTGGAATTATAAGGAATGAATGGCCTTTTTGTGGAATTTATCGGGGATATAAACTTGGAAAAGTCGCGGGAATACTGGACGAAGGCCGGAAGGCCTCGTCCAGTATTCCCGCGACTTTTCCAAGTTTATACCCCGATAAATTCCACAAAAAGGCCATTCATTCCTACATTTAAAGAAAAGTGATAGAAACTGGATTGATTGGCTAAAATTGTGGCCAGGAGAACATACGTGTAGCAGACGAATACAGGCCGCCTTCGGCCGCTGGATTACGTCTAGCAAATGCACAACCTAACATAGTACATGTATATACATGAATGTACCTTCGTTTCACCGTGAACACAATGAATGGTAACGCATGCGGTAAACATTTTCCACAAAACCTTGGATTGACGGAACCATTCTTCGCTATCACTTCTGTTCAAATGATGATTCATGCCGCGACAATTTTATACAAATGTTGAACTTTAATAGCCAAGGGACGCAACACCTAGAATCCACCGCATCAAATAGCAAATGGAGAATTACCCACATCAAGGGGAGCAACCGTCGCGTATTGTTTTCACGACAGAATAAACTGACGTTGATCATTCTACGTCACTCAGCGGCATATTGTAACCCTTAGAATATGGGAAGCGAAAATTGTCGTCTGCTGTTGTATCATATTTTGTTAATTTTCTCAATGAAAACATGGATTGGCAGCACTTAAGAATATTTCCATTGGAAATGATGGAAATGATTCTTAACTGCTACCAAACTATATTTTTGTAGATAAAAATGTAAATTAAAAAGTAACTAGCAGACGACACAATTGATTTCAGCATTGCAAGGCTTACATAATTAGAACAGTTCAAAATAATTGAATATTGCGCTTGTAATCAAGCATTTTGATTGCTTGATTGCATTTGGCATTGCCTATATATATTTGGAAACGTTTGTAATCTGGGCAAGATTAACGCAGGCGGCTGTGTACATGTATTTTGAAATATCACAATAATTATTATTGAATGTGCTGGAAACATGATATGGACATACATTTTTATATGTAACAGGAATATAAATATCACAAATCACACGATGCACTGCTTATGGATACGGAATGTCAGGCGTATATAATCCAGAAATAAAATAAAACATGTTTTAGAGAAGTACGAGTACAATCCATCCTGAGTATATTTTGGTCCAGCCAAGCATTGCCACATCACGTGACATGACTTGAGATTCAGTGACACAATTTTGCCATTATTTGTCCAGGCAGGCTCTTAAGTTCAGAGTAACTAGAAACGACCATTAAATGTTCATCCGTGGGCTGAGTACACAACACGCCCACCTCCCGTTCATTGCCCCTGTCTCCTACAACAACAACGTACAATTCTATTCTATTCTGAAATTTCACCCGCTTCGCTTCCATTTCGGCTTCTTTGTAATCCTGAATCCGGTTATCTATGAAGACTACAACCACGTTCTTCGCCGGTGTCCGACCTTTCACTCTCCGGAACGACGTTAAGCGGGCTTTCCGCAAGAGTCCGGTGAGACCGGTGCTTTTAGTCGTGGTAACCTTGTCCAGGAAGTCGCTGGAATCGGTGTAGTGCGCGAGCGGGATGTCGTGGTTCTGGCTGCACGTTCTCCTCAACACACCGGACTTCAATTTGCCGTTGGAACTGTGGGGACAAATATGTGGCTGTGACTAGAGAAAAATATCTTCGCCGAATTTTAGATTTTAGTGAGAGGGGTGGGGGGGGGGGGGGCGCCGGGTTTTTTCCATCGTGAATCCGCCCTTCAGAAAAATCATAAGTTATGCTACCGCCTTCACTAATCTTGCCAATATATGTCAATTTCTTTTCTTTTCGTTCAAAAATATTTGAATATTGTGCTAATCCTCAGTTTCAGACAATACAATTTCAAGTTGGCAATGCCATTAGATGTTCAGAAACGTTTATAATGGGCTAAATTAACGCAAGTCCGTTGTCCTCGCTTTTCTATACTATGCTGATTAGCTATATTATATCATGTGTTCTACTTCTCCATGTCAGTTCTTTGTCAAATGCCAGAAGAGGTGAAACTGGCTGATGGCTGGCACACACACAAAGATGGCCGATTTGGCAACTCCATGTGCCATATAGGATGCAATAACGAGGCAGTGTTCGCATATACAGTGGAACCTCTCTAAACTGGACTCCAAGAAAACATATGTGATCGTATTTTTGATGACTTTCTTGGTCATTTATCTATCAGGTGATAATATCTGGTTTTTTGTAATCGCATAGCACACAACCATGGCTCAGAATGATCAACTGTCTGATTTACAGTGAAACCTCTCTAAGCTGGACACCCTGTGGACCTCCAGTGTTATACATATATTCCATGACATTCAGGAAGCGATTATGTTTGAATCATATGGTGATCAGGGGTCCCATAATATTATGTCCTTAATGCTACCTACCTGTTTGTCACGGCAATCGTGTTGTGTATGGCCTGCAATATCAGCTCCGATCTGGCCCGGCCCAGCGTGAACGTGTCGTACACGTACATAATATCCGCCGCTGACTGCAGCTTACACTCTGAAACTGTATAGATCTCTCGTTAAACATCCGCCTGCGTATACTTGCCAAGATTATCAACTTTTCAGAACATCTATTGCCAATTTCAACTCGAAATCAAACAACTTGATCGAGTGTCTGAGTCTGACCTGTAGCATAGCTCAGGCTCAGTTAATCAAGTTGCATGATTTCAAGTATAATATTCAAGTATTTTGAAATAAAGAAATTGAAAATTATTGGCAAAATCAGCGCAGGCGGTAGTGTAACATACAGATACGGAATTCGTTCATGTGTGGAATCCAGGAATTTACCGGGTCAGTGACGTCACGAGATGAACTCATCTTTACTCAGTACGATACCGACTATACTATGCTGTATATAATTATTATCTCCTAATTAAGATTTAGTATCTCCTAATTAGGACATATACATTTCTAATTAGTAGTTCCTAAGTCCTAAAAACATGGAGATACTAAGTCTTAATTAGGAGATAGTGACTTCTAATTAGGAGATACTAAGTCATAATTAGGAGATCTCCTATACAGGACTTAGTATTTCCTAATTATTAAGAGATAACAATATTTAAGCATCGGCACCAGGACGCTTCCATAAATGAAAGTTAGCGTAAATGTATTTGGTATTTAAACACCATTATTGTGTAAGTTGGCTTACAGAAACCTTTAAACATTAAAAGGAATGAGGTATATAATGATATGGGTAAAGCTGTATGACGATACACACACATACATGAACATATAAATTATACAATTACATTTGTATCATTTATATGTTTCAATATATACTAAGGTACGCCAACAATTGAACACAGACAGTGCCGACAGTGCAAACATATTACGTAGTCTAAGTCGTTTGTAGTTGATGATAAACATTCCATAGCATGTTTGTGAGCAAATGAGCAATATACTTGTACTGAACTAAGGATCTTAAGAGCTTTACTACAAATACGGACGCATTGACGCCATGACAAGCACACGGACGTACGCATGTAAGAGCACTCATTGCAATCATAAAGGTACACTCGCCATATAGTTCAAAGAGGGATCGTAGCTAGTTATCTCCCGTTTAATTTATTTATAGAAATCCGGTCCAACTGGTTTAGCGTCTTTTTGCTTGTAAAAAGGGCGAATGTAGCACGATTGTTTGTGAAAATGAACCATTCTATAGTATGTTCGACTAGTGTCGATCCAGACCATCATACGTAGCTGCACATTATTTGCTAGATTCATAGTCTCACACGTATTGATGTTATTGCAATCAGTGTAGACTCAGATCAGACTGCACAGATGTGCAGTCTGATCTGTGTCTACTATGGTCGCAACACGCAGTTTTTGTTGTATTATTAGAAAGAAATAAACGCTAAAATACAACTGAGGACCGGATCTCTATAAATAGATCTTCAAATGGAAATAACTAGCTACAACCACTAATTCTAGAAGCAGCGGCATTTGCATGCTACTGCATGTACCATTACATTGACGTTAAGTAATCAAATATAATTAGGAATAGAGTAGCACATAAAAAGTATTCAAGTGCAGTATTTGAGCAGAAATTCTTAGAAAAGTGGCCATACGAAGATTGCGACAAGCATATCCACATCTGCGCAGTATGATCTAGGACAATGCTGTCCGCTAGTTTCAGTGTTTCAAGATATACATGAATATTACATTTTAATCAAAACAAAATAGTTGAGACCAATTTTGTTAATGTGCAAAATGACATGGGTATACAATTGCTGCATATTTGTTAAGGTCCTTTTCGGCAACCAAGCGGCCCATTTGTGACACTAATGAGCTTGTCAGCTAATAGTGCGATATATATGTATCAATATAGATTTAATAATTGGGTTGTAAATATCATGTGAAAGGTGTTTATAACATGAACATACCTGTTGCGTCGTTCTGAATTCCTTGCACTGAAACAATAAATAAGATAATTAGAATAAAAGCTAATTTACAGGTTTATTTATTGGTAACAAACAAATCATTAACCCGAGCTTATGTCTGTGACGCAGGGTGACTTACGTGTACGTCGCCCTGCATTACAGACAGAACATTCAAGAAAAGTCACTGACAAATCCCTTTAACTCTTTGCATGCTACTGCTGAAAATAACATCCAACGAATTAGGAGTATTTTTCTTCTTCCCTCTGTACATACGTCTTGGAATTTTATTAGGATTCGAAATGAAATTCCAAGACATATTGAATTTTATGATATTTACATTATCAAGTTAAAGAAAACATATTATCCCGTCAACACAGTGCGTATGTGCCGTGAAACACGGTGCCGTGAAACATTTTTGATATCCAGTCAATACAATTTTTGCATTTTACAGCCATTTGAAGGTGTTGACGGGATAAATAGAATAGTAGGTTAATGCCGTGAATGGTAAAAAATATCTGGCGCGGCACGGAAACGGGATGTGCTCGGCAGAGCCTCGCCCATCCCGTTTCCTGAGCCTTGCCAGATATTTTTTCCCATTCACGGCATTAACCTACTATTCTCTATATGATTTGTGTCTGGTATATTTTACCCATTATCGCCTACACGTTTCTCAGCATGACAAGAGTTAAATTGTGTTGTTTTGCAACAGTTATTTTAAAATAGTTAGTGTTCAACAATAGTATATAATATAGACCATGTTTTGTATTATTGATTTTGTATTTTTCTGTCAGTTTCAATTTGAATATTAATCCTTCATTGCATACACAAGCGCCTGCGTTAATCTTTCCCATATGCTCAACGATTCTGAAACATATTGGCATCGCCAACTCGCAATCAAGCAATTTGATTGTCTGAGCCTGAGCTGTAGCACAGCTCAGACTTAGGCAATCAAACTGTGTGACTTCAAGCACAATTATCAGGTATTTGGAAATGACAAATATTGCCAAGAACAGCACAGGCGATAGTGTATTTGTTGGAGCCATCAAATGTTGAACTTATCTAAAATATTTGAGACACGCGCCCACATCAAAAGGTTTGTTTGTACTTATCAGCGAGCAATCCTTACCCGAACGTGCACATGCTTTGATGGCGAGGATATTCTTGATAGAGTCGAGCGCGTCATACGTCTGCATCTCAAACACAAATTCCTCGTTAGGTTGACTGGCAATCTGTCTCAGTTCGGCTGTGTCGGTTTGGTTGCCAATCCCCAGTGCAAATATGTAAATCCCTTCTTTATGCGCCATTTCTGCTTCTCTGATTGTTTTCGTCATGTCCGCCGATTGCCCATCTGTTAGAATAATCGCCACGTGAGCTACGCTCCTCCGCGCAATCCCAGTAGCGAAGCCGCGTTCCCGGATGTACTGTATCGCACTTCCGGTGCGCGTGCCTCCTTTTAAGAATGGGATGATCTCGATTCGTCTTTGCAGAACTTCCTTGGAATACGGATTATCAATTGCAACCATCGGGTGTATACCGTCGCTAAAGGCGACGACACCGACTCGGGTTTGATCGGGACCGATGTCAAGCGTGTCGATGACGTTGTTAATGAAGCGGAGCATCTTCCGGAAGTTTGGTTCCCAGATGCTGCTCGAAGCGTCCACCACGAAGTACACGTCCGCTGGTTTCCCGCCGCAATCTGCCGAATATAGCACGACGATTATACAGTGGAACGTCTCTATATTATCTCTAAACCGACACCAAAAAACACAAGTGGTCTTATTTTTTATGAGTTTCTTGGTTATTTATCTCAGGCGATAATGTCTGTTCGTGTTCGCATAGCACACAACTATGGCACAGAATGATCAAATGTCTTATTTTCAGTGAAACCTCTCTAAGTCGGACATCCTGGGGACCTCCTGGTGTGTCCGGTTTAGAGATATTTCATTGGATCAGTAATTAGCTGCCGTTGCAATTGTCGTACCAGGGGGCCGTTTCACTAATCTTCGTACGACTAAAATGTTCGTAAGTGCAAATATAGGATCGTCTGGAATTTCCAATTGATGGATTTGCATTTATTGAACATACATGTAGGCCTATGCTCAATACATGTAAATCGAATAATTGTTTACAAGAAAACAGTGTTAATGTGAAATTGACAGACTATCATAACGTTGCACCTACAAACATTTTAGTCGTATGAAGTTTAGTGAAACGGCCCCCAGATAACTTCATAGATCAACAAATTAATAAAATGTTCCGCACCCACCCGCGATGGCAAAGTAGGATTACCCAAGGCATACTGGTATCTGAAAACAAGTACGTGTCCCTGTCAGTTTCACGAAACCTGTCCAAATTATAACAATATATTTTTAGATAATATAAAATTTTATCACCATTTAAGAGTGAGCCGTCTTGATATTTCGTGAAATTTAGTCCAATATTGATGTTTTGGCGAAAAGAAAATTTCCCCATTTCAAATCCCCATATACATGTACATACATGTCTACAGTTGTGTCAGCGTGTACGTGCACACACGAACGAACACGACAGGTTGGAACGCTGACCCCACTGTATTTCATGTATAAAAACAAATGTAAATATTTTTCTGCAATTTTTCTCATTTCGCATCAAAAGTGTATGTTGTTACCACTCAGTTGAACCGTCTCGGCGAGACGGTTCAACTGAGTGGTAACAACATACACTTTGGGTGGGTAACGAACCAACCTGTCGTGTTCGTTCGTGTGTGCACTTACACGCTGACCCCCACTGTACATTGATTTAACATGGGATTATTTTTTTTTCCAATTTCAAAAATAGTGGACATGTTTTCAAAATTGAACTTTTGTGTTCTTATAGATCATTTCGAAGCTATCTATCCAGATTTCGGAGTCAATTTCATATACTTTTTTCGTTTCTTGGCTCCTCAACAGCTCCTCCACCTCCTTTTCCCCGAAGTTAAATTCCCATAGACAACTCAATTTTTCAACTCAATAAAATCAATATTTGACCAAATTTCACGAAATAGAAAGAAGGCTCATTATTACATTTTTGCATTATCGAAAATAAATCTTGTTTTTGCATTGTTTATATGGTCGTAACATTTGGGCAAGGTTTCGTGAAACAAACAGTAAATGACAGTACTGAGTGGGCTTTAGTGACGATTGTTGATATACAGTAGCGCTTTTCTGCTCCTTACCTATTTGTATATACTCATATCGTATACATATCGTAATCGTATAGTATTGGTATATTTAATGAGCATATCGTATGATCATATAATATTGGTATGTTTGTACCGTATCATCGTATAATACAAACGTGCTATACGAATATTATACAAACATACGATATCCGTTCGTATATACGATATATCCGTACGGATATGGTATGAATATACCATAATCTGGTATGTTTGTACGATACAAACGTACCAGAGTTATACACATGTATAAACATCGTATAAACGTACGAAATGAATGGTATAATTATACGATATTGGTTGGTATGTACGGTACAAACATACCGTACGTTTATATTATATGCATATCGTATAGAAAACATATCGTATTGGTATAGTATACGTATAGTATTGGTATAGTACGTATAGTTGACCTGCGCTACTGTACATGTACATGTACATGTCTAATTACAATTTATTTCTCCCTTACGATGTATTCTGGTTGATGCACATATGTATGAGAAGTGTATGTCACGGTACGGATCTAGTAACTCAGGAGAGAGAATATGTATCTGTGCCCGGGTAGCTCAGTCGGTAGAGCGACCTCCTTGTAAGCGGGAGGTGCCGGGTTCGAGTCCTGGGTCGGGTGCATATTTTCTCTTCCTGTTACATATGGCGCCCAACGTGGGGCCGTGATTGACATATACTCCGAGATTGTCCCACAGATAATCACTGTACCCAATAAATATGTAATTCGAGGACGAATTTCAATTTGGCGGGGGAGTATGTCACGGTACAGAGCTAGTAACTCAGGAGTGAAGTTATGTATCTGTGCCCGGTTAGTTCAGTCGGTAGAGCGACCGCCTTGTAAGCGGGAGGTGCCGGGTTCGATTCCTGGGTCGGGTGCATATTTTCTCTTCCTGTTACATGTACATATTGGTCCATCCAACCAATGGATATGTCACTTGTGCGTAGATATGGAATAGCAATTCCAAATAATAATTATTTAGTTTCGGTATCTCGTTTATATTACTCTACTGATGGTTGAGTAACACTATTTGAAAGCTTGATGTATTTACACAAGTTGAGAACAATACAATGTAGAAACATTACTGGACCGGTGAACAGCTTACATGTTCGTGCATCGGTGTTCGGTGTAATCTCGATTACAGGAGCCTGGTCTGCCTGCATATGTTCTTCAACCTCAGCACTCATGACTGCAACGGGATCGGGTCGAACAATGTAGACACATTTATTACATAATTATGAGTTATTACATCAACAAATCATGGATGTTACACGGTGAGTGAATCGTAGATGTTTGCTACGATACGCGAATGTAACATATAACTATATATATATATAAATAATAGACCCAGAGGAAAATGTACAGCCCATCCAAACCGAAATGTAACCACGTAATGACATATAACACAGCCTGTCAGGCAAGCGTATGGTGGTAGTGACAAAGTATTTAAATATACAACAAGTGCATAGTTATCACTACTGTCTGTTTCAAGAAAGTTGCCCAAATTTTACGGCCATATAAACAATTCAAAAACAATATTTTTTTCAATAATATTAAATTAAAGGAAAATTTAAGAATGAGCCTTCTTTTTATTTCGTGAAATTTGGTCTAATATTGATTTTATTGTGAATTTTTTTTCCCATGTTAAATCCCCATAGACATTGGGATTTATCATGGGGAAATTTTTTAGAATTTCAGAAATACTGGACCGATTTTAAAAATTTAACTTTTCTTTTCTTAGTTAGATCATGTTCAAGATGTCTAGCCAGGTTTCGGAGTGAATTTAATTTTTTTTCGTTTTTTGACTCCTCCCACACTCCTCTACCTCTTTTTCCCCCATGTTAAATTCCCATGGAGAAATCAATTTTTCGTAATAAAACCAATATTTGACCAAATTTCACGAAATAAAAAGAAGGCTCATTCTTAAATTTTCCTTTAATTTAATATTATCGAAAATAATATTGTTTTTCAATTGTCTATATAGCCATAAAATTTGGGCAGCTTTCGTGAAACAGACAGTAAGGTAATGCCCTCGATGACAGCCTTGATAACCAAAAAAATACTTTAACACATTTGTCTTATACGCAAGGTCAATAGGGGCCCATTTCACTAAACCTCGTACGACTAAAATGTTCGGAAGTGAAATTTAGGATCGTCCGGCAATTTCAATTAATGGATTTACATTTATTGAGCATAGGCTGCATATGCAGCCTGTGTCAATAAATGCAAATCCAATAATTGTTTACAAGAACCCATTTTTAATGTGGAATTTACAGACTATCATAATTCTGCACTTACGAACAGTTTAGTCGTACGAAGTTTAGCGAAACGGCCCCCTGAAGTCCTCTGTGACCTCGACATTGGGCGGTCGGACATGGACTAACGCTATACCCCCTCTTGCCTATCAGGGGATACTTATGTACCCAAAGGAAACGGTAGAGCTCGTGCAAACCAAAATGTAACCATTCAAGGTCATATAACACAGGCGTACAGTGGTAGCATTGATATACAATAAGGGACTTGTATCATCAACAGAGTAACACCTACCGTCTGTTCCACGTTTTGCTGCCGACGAACTTTTGGCTATTAAACACATTAAATCTAAAAAATATTTATAAGTACTTTTTTTATCAATAATAAAAAATTCACCCTCCCCAAAAATATTATTTGATGAAATTCCATGAAATATTTATTTTATTGCGAAAAAAAGATTTTCCTATGGGATTTTCCTGAAGGATCAAAAAACGATGATGTAATTAAGAAAACAAAAGCTATATTTTGAAAATCGGTCAACAAATAAAAAATATATTTAAAAAAAAAATATTCCCATAGGAAAATCGTTTTTTTCGCAATAAAATCAATATTTGATGGAATTTCATCAAATAATTTTTTTTTGGGGAGGGTGTCTTTTTTGTTATTGAGTAAAAAGTACTAACTTATAAATATTGTTTACATATAATGTGCTTAATGGCCAAATGTTCGTCGGCAGCAAAACGTGGATTATTTGGTATTCAACAATACTTCCCGTCTGCAAGTAGTTATGTCAAACGTAATTACCATTTATCATTACGAAACAGGAGTTCAAATGGTTTGGGCATATGAGACACGCCATGTGATGTTGTACCTTCGGACATCTGCGTAATATCATTAAATACGTTTACAAAATTTACAATATTTTTCATAAATAAAGTCAAAAGTTGATAAAAGTTTCAGAGTACATGTGGAATTGAAATGTTGTCAACTTTTAACGCCATTTACGGAAAATATTGTAAGTCTTGTAAACGTATTTAATGAAATTACGCAAAATCACATGCGGAATATACTCTGAAAATTTTGTCCTCATGTGACGCCTTGTACAGAAAATATTGTAAAGTTACTACACGTATTTCATGAAATTACACAGATGTCCGAAGGTACAAACTCACATGGCGTGTCTCATATGTCTCTGTGAACGCGGCGAACCCAATGTTGTATACCTTGACAAGCCTGCATGGACAGCTCCGCTTGTATGCCACCCATGCTACCAAAGTCATCCGCCCGGAACACGAACTTGTCGGTGGGCGTGGTCGGTTTCGTGGCAATGGCCCGCAGTTCCCGCCCATCCACCCCATTGCCCACCCCGATGGCGAACACAGATATGCCATGGCTCCTGGAAATATGCATGAATTGTGTTCTTAAGAACAATGGTAGTCGCGGACAAGTAACTATGCGACATCCCCAGTGCTACGGATAAAACTATTAACAAGGGCATCGCTATCACTAAGCTAATCACCACGCTGGCAGCCTTGGTAATAACAAAAAAAGATAAAAAAGAAAAAGAAAAAGAGAAAAACTTTAACATTTTTGCATTGTAAACAAGTTGAACACAAGTCATCGGTGTCCTTGACTTTGGACGGTCGCACATGCGTCTTATGTAAAACAATGCACCATCCATAGACACACAGTGTGGCCAAATATTGTTAAAATCGGTGAAGCTGTTAATGAGTTACTGAAAAATGAAAGGTGTTACGTACGTACACACATACATACGTACGTACACGGACTAACGCTATCGGCGAGAGGATAATAACAATGTTAGACAATATATCGTGTGATCTGAGGTAACTTGATTGTATAAAGATATTTACCATATTTACCTCTCGTGAAAACTGTCCGTAAACGGATAATTGTCAATTTGAACACACGCTATATGCACACGGACCTCAATTAACTAACTACCCGGTTAACCACACACTTGAATTCCTTGTATACATACAGGTACACGCACGATTGGTTTAACATATTTTGTTACAGTTAAGTTACAGTTAATCTTATTATTATTATACGAATCGCTATCAATGCGCATACTAAGCACTATTGTTACATGATGCATGTGGAAACGTCGCGGGAATAGTGGACGAAGGCCGGAAGGCCTCGTCCAGTATTCCTGCGACTTTTCCAATGTCTCATGACGTTACTAGAACACGCCATCGTCACCAGATCAGTTCACAACGGTCTCACTGAAGTTTTGGAATTGATGCGGAGGCATCACGCGACGTGCACTGCGGCCCCGGAATATGTATGTTTAAATCAGCCGTTTGAATGGAACGGGTTATCAAAGTACCGAAAATACTGCATATATGTTCAAATTGCATGATATTACCGACGGAAATGTAACAATAACGTTCCACCATGTCCAGCCATGGGTAAACATTTGCCGTGTCACTGTTTGAACCTCAAGGCTTTAGCCACCCGGGATCTGTTTGAACCCGCGGCCTACCGCCTTGGGGTTCAAACAGTTCCCTCGTGCCACGGCAAACATGGTCGAACCGTATAGTATACAACGCGTACATGTAAAACTATACAAAACGTCACCTTGCAATTGACGCCTCCCAAGCAGTCAGCGTCTCATTCGTGGAATATCCATCCGTTATCACCACCAGTATCTTAGATACACGCTTCCGTCCGCCATTCTTCACCGGAAATAACTTCTTCCGTGCATGCTTAATCGCATTTCCGGTGTTCGTTCCTCCTCCCACGTATGGTATAACGTCAATGGCGTTAACCAATTCTTCCTTTGCAAAGAAGGCGTTTAGGTTGAACTGATGGTGCACATCTGTGCCGTATGTTATTACACCCACGTGTACTCCTTGCTCGCTCACAGGAAACGTGTTGACAAGGTTCTCGACGAATTTCAACTGTTTGGCAAAATCTTCTTCCCAGATACTACTGGACGTGTCTAGGGCAAACACAATGTCGGCTGCTTTGCCGTCACAACTCTGTGTGTCTGAAACATAGTTACATAATTCCAGCACAAAAATATTTACACATTTCCCTAACATTTGATTGGCCCGTAGCAAGTCTCTGTCCAAAATTTATATCCCAGTAAACTCCCACGCCGAACTACTTTCCGTAACCGTGAGGCGCAGTTAAAATAATTCTTAAGAAAACGGAAGAAAATAAACACATTTTCTTGGTGAATTTATTTCAAATGCTGGAATTATAAAGAATTAATGGCCTTTTTGTTGAATTTATCGGGGATATAAACTTGGAAAAGTCGCGGGAATACTGGACTAGGCCTTCCGGCCTTCGTCCAGTATTACCGCGACTTTTCCAAGTTTATACCCCGATAAATTCCACAAAAAGGCCATTAATTCCTATAGTAACCAATAGGATAAAAATAAACAATTGGCGATAAAAAATTACAATTTTCGAAAAAAAAAATTTTTTTTTTTTTTTCGAAAGAGAAAGTGGCTTTTTCAAGTTTATACCCCGATAAATTCCACAAAAAGGTCATTCATTCCTATGACATTAAATTGCCAGTGCTCCAGCTCACAACTTGGAGTTAGAAAATTCCAGCCATCGCTCGGGCTGATATGGCCGGTTGGCCGTAAATAGTACGAATCGCCTGTACGACTGATGTCTAGCATATAGAACAAGAATCAGGAAGTTGTTATGTTCAGATAGTAAAGTGTTTCATAAGTCAACACTGTCTGTGACTTATGGGGTGACACTATAATATTCAGCACTTTCCTTTACTATGTTATCAAAGGATAGCCGAAGAGACAGGCGTGTGGAACGTGACGCACGTGCGTGGGACGGGAGGTACGGTTATGGAGAAGATAAATGCTAAGAAGGTGATATATATAGTAATTTAATATCATAATTACTGAACGAGCTTACCGATTTCATAAGAAACGAGGCTCTGTCTTGTTTCGTCTAAATTCAGTCAACGAGTTTAAATACATATTAATTATTATTCAATTAATATGTATTACACAATAAATTGCACATGATTAGAAAACAAAAATGCTTTCTTATATAAATTCTTCTCCCGTAAATCGATATCATATTGAATTACAAATTGAATTTAAATAGTACATGTAAATCAACACATAATGCATTGAAACTGCTCTGACTACCCGGTGTGTAGCGAATGTTACCTGTACCGTATTTAGTACGCTAATGTATTGTGCGTTTTAGTGTGTTATTATAGGAATGAATGGCCTTTTTGTGGAATTTATCGGGGTATAAACTTGGAAAAGTCGCGGGAATACTGGACGAAGGCCGGAAGGCCTTCGTCCAGTATTCCCGCGACTTTTCCAAGTTTATATCCCCGATAAATTCCACAAAAAGGCCATTCATTCCTTATAATTCTAGCATTTGAAATAAATTCATCAAGAAAATGTGTTTATTTTCCGTTTTCTTAAGAATTATTTTAACTGCGCCTCACGGTTATGGAAAGTAGTTCGGCGTGGGAGTTTACTGGGATATAAATTTTGGACAGAGACTTGCTACGGGCCAATCAAATGTTAGGGAATTGTGTAAATATGTTTGTGCTGGAATTATTACGTTTTGAAAGCTTTTTGCAATTTTCATGTTATACTTTTCCGTAGTGGGGAATTTACACACCAACGTGTTTGCCCGCACTGTTTTGTACAATTTACTGCCCGCCCTCAGGAATTAGGGATGGACAATAAGACGATATATGTGGCTTTGACAGGAGATATGGGGTTTATGGGCGTTGCGACCAGTGTATATCCACATCAGCTTGTGCACCCATCATTAATGCTTCTAACAAGCAATACATATCGGATCGGCCGGCTGCCGGAGTGTGCTATTTGATCTGGATCTACATCATTGGTCACAAACCCCATAAGCCCAATTTCTCCAGTATTTGAAAACATACCTTGGCGCAATGATATTGATAGGTGCAATATCAGTGTCACAGGGTATATTTTATTGGCAGGTTGACATGTCAATATACATCCACCTACGTTAATATTGCCCAAACTATAAACATATCTGACAATCTATTGCCAGCTCGCAATCAAGCGATTTGATTGGCTAAGTCTGAGCTGTAGCACAACTCAGGCTTAGACAATCAAATTGCTTGATTTCAAAGACAATATTCATGTATGTTGAAATAAAGAAATTGATAAATATTGCCAAGATTAGCGCAGGCAGTAGTGTAAATTATTAATCGTACTTACTATGTGAATATCTTTTACTGGAACCGTTGCGGACACGATCAACTGGAATATACAGAATTACTTTTAAGTATAAAGGTACACACGCAAACAGAAATGTGTACAACATAACGAGACATAAACACAATGAATTGTGACAACAAAAGCGAGGTATTACCAAAATTGTGACAACACGAACATAACTATTTGCATGCTGGGAAGTTTAACGGGCTTAAATTGTTCAGAAATAGTAGACGACAATTCATCATATTTTCTTTTATTTCTCCCTTTACATATTAGGAATATGTCCCGGAATTTCCTTAGAATTGAGTCCGGAGGATGCAATTCTAATGAAATTCCAAGACATATTTTATAAAGAAATCAGAAGCATACATTAAGGACCCGTTCTATACCTGTAGCCGATTTCATCAACATTGCAAAGTATACTTTAGTAGCAAAGTATACTTTGAGGGAGAAATTTTCATTTTTTTTTAAATTTATTAATTTTTATTATACTGAATTTATTACATTATCACAGCCATTTAATGGCTGTGATAATGTAATAAATTCAGTATAATAATTCTGCATACTCGCAATCATGAAATATATGCATTTGTTAGTTCTATACGAAATAATGCATATCAGGAAAAATAAATGATTGCTCCCTCAAAATATACTTTGCTAGTAAAGTATACTTTGCAATGTTGATGAAATAGGCTACTGATCATCGTTTGATTCAAGATAATTGCTTCAGAAACAAATGTGATAGAATACATGTGTAACATATATGTGAATACTGCCTCGTTACTGTATCCTATAGATACGGCACATGAAGTTGCCAAGTCGGTGTGTTCTAGCAATCAGCCAGTTTAACCTGTTCTGCCTGTTTGACAAATAACTCAAAATGTGAAGTAGAACACATGACATAGTGTAGCTAATCACATGTAGAAAAGCCAGGAGAACGGATTCCTATCAATTATATTACACCAAACTGTAAAATATTTATTATATTACACCAAACTGTAAAATATTTCAGTTTTCGGGATAGTTTTGTGCCTGTGTTTTTAACAACATGAACCACCATTATATATAGCATCATACACAGAAAATCGCACAGTGTATCACGTTTACTTGGAAATCCACACAACACATATCATATATACCCACTACTGTACTCTGTTATTAACTATCAAATCCAGTGACATGTAAGCAGTTACCTGAGTGTATTGTCCCTGATGTCTACTCATCTACTACTCGAGTAGATATGGCTACTCGAGTAGACACTAACATAGGCTGTATATCAGATTGAAAAGTTTACACATCAAAATTTATTGAGATTGATGGGAGATATGCTCAGATATCTCGTCTTTTGTATGGTTTGCTGGCATAATATTTATACGAAGTGGTGAATTGTACGATGGCTTGTACATACAAAGATGACGGAGGTGGCAACTAAATGCTCCATATAGTACACAGTAACAAGACAATTTTCGCATATGTTATATTCGTATATCACATCATTCTTATGAAGCAATTACCATTGCAGTGAAGTGTATCTATTTATGACCTAATACCTTAATGTGTTGGATGCTCTTTTCACCGCTAGCATGCAAAGAGTTAAACAAACAGCTATGATCGTGGTAACACCAAAAATACAATGTACAGTGTATCATCGTGACCGGTACATGTACATGGTATAATTGGAAGTTGTGTTCATTACACACATCCCCCACTACATGTAGCTCCATTCCCACCAAACAAAATTCTGATATACGACAACAAGTCTGGGAATGTTAAATATTTAACGCGGCAGTAGTTAAAAAAGAAACGATGTTGTTGCCGGAGAGACCAGTGAAGAACTGCATGTAGACCAATATGAGACCACTAACTGTATATAGAAACACACAATCAATAACAGACTGTAATAATGTACCATTGTTTATAGTAAGACAATTATCTGTATCTGCTACATGTCATTAAAACAAGTATGGGTACATTGCAACCTGCATGACATCTCTTTGTCTTGCGCATAAGCATAACCGATGTACTAGAGGTTGTATTGATCGTCATGTTATTTAGTACAAGTACTACATGCACGGCATTCCTTATGCTACCAATAAACAGACGTGTCATGTTATGAAAGTGTGCAGGCGGCAAGATACAGTTCGGTTAAACCCATCAGGACTCGTATTTCCGTGACGAATCACGTATTAAACTGCTCATTAAAATGCAACTGAACTGGCCGCGTGAGTTTGCGGTGTAGTGGCTGGTCACACTTGTGGTTTCGGTAATAACGTTGAACAGACCGCAATAGATACGGTAGATAAAGATTAAATAGCAAAGTTTGTTATAGAATTCCATGTGATGTAAACAAAGATGTGGCTGTGATATGGGGCTTACGGGTTTTGCGACCAGTGTAGATCCAGATCAGATCCGCACAATCTGATCAGGATCTACACTGTTCGCCATTCCATCAATAAAACACGCGTCGTACTTCAAACAAACAATATAGATCGTTATCAGGCTACATGAGCTTGTTATTTGATCAGATGCTACACTGGTCACAAATCCTATAAGCTCCATTAAGCAAAATAAGCTCCAACAAATCCTATAAGCTCTAACAAATATGCACGTCATGGATAGTATGACTGGAATTTAATCAGTTGGTCTACAGTCAAACCTGAATTTATTACTGTAGTTAGATATCAATATCTGACTTCCTGGGGGCCGTTTCACTAAACTTCGTACGAAAAAATGTTCGTAAGTGCAAATTTAGGATCGTCTGGAAATTTCAATTGATGGATTTACATGTATAAGCCTATGCTCTATACATGTAAATCCAATAATTGTTTACCAGAAAACACTGTTAATGTGAAATTTACAGACTATCATAAATTTACACTTACGAACATTTTAGTCGTACGAAGTTTAGTGAAACGGCACCCTGGTCGTTATTTACTTACAACAATAACATGTATGTGGCTGTGACTGGACAAATGGGGCTTATGGGATTTGCGAGCAGTTCCTGATAAAATAACACACGCCTGCAGCCTGATAACAATCTATAATTCCAGCACAAACATATGTACACAATTCCCTAACATTTGATTGGCCCGTAGCAAGTCTCTGTCCAACATTTATTTCCCAGTAAACTTCCACGCCGAACTACTTTCCGTAATCGTGAGGCGCAGTTAAAATAATTCTTAAGAAAACGGAAAATAAACACATTTTCTTGATGAATTTATTTCAAATGCTGGAATTATAAGGAATGAATGGCCTTTTTGTGGACTTTATCGGGGATATAAACTTGAAAAAGTCGCGGGAATACTGGACGAGGCCTTCCGGCCGTCGTCCAGTATTCCCGCGACTTTTCCAAGTTTATACCCCGATAAATTCCACAAAAAGGCCATTAATTCCTATAATATTGCTTGATTGGTTCGATGTATTGTTCTTTAACGGCCTATCAACAGTTAAGGTCACTTAGGGCCGGACCAACGGGTTCAATCCCGAATTTAACCTACTGCATTGGTGTGAGGGGGGGGGGGGTATTTATATCGAAACAAATATATTTAGCCCTGAAATTAGAATAACCTGACTTGGTGCCAGGTCCATACCATACCAAAGTCACTCGGTCCCTTCCCCTAAAGGTAAAACCGGTAGGATTACTCTTATAAGGGGTAACCAGATTCAACTCTCGCATACAAGAAAGACAAAGACGTACGCGAGGGTCAAACCAGGTCTCGGGATTCCGGTAAGGAGGAATCCCGACCGTTAAATTACCCATCGCATTGCTCCCAACCAACCCCCACGATAATGTACTGTTTTCCATTCCGTCATTAAATCAGGTGGTGGTGGGGGAGGGGGGGGCGTGTGGGGATCTCCCCCCTCCCCAATAATTGTGTTGGGGAGGCATGGCCCCCTCAATAATGCTGTAATAAAGCACATATTCTCATCCTCAAACTTGTTGAGAATGCAGAAATTCCTCTAGCAAAATCGGGCCATTTGGGCCCTCAAGACTGGCCTGCCCCGAAAATGTGTTGTTTGATGAAATTCCATCAAATATTGATTTTATAGCGCAAAAAACAAAGAACTAAGAAAACCAGCGTTAGATTTTGAAAATCTGTCCACAAATTCCAAAATTATTGAAAACAAATCTATGTTTAGCCCCCATGTTAAAATCCTAAATGAAAATAGTTCTTTCGCAATAAAATCAATATTTGACGGAATTTCGTCAAATAAAAAATTTGGGTATGGTGACTTATATTATTATTATTTAATGGCCAAAAGTTCGTAAGCAGCAAAACGTGGAACAGACAGTATATTCGTAAACCACATAAACCCCATTAATGCTTAAGTCTATTGTAAAAGAAAATGTCGTTTCTTTTGTGCATATATGTGGTTGATACCTGTACACCATCATTGATACATTATGGTAACACTGAATCATGTTATAGTACTGTAATGTCATGAATAATGTAAACACGTAATCATGCATTAAAGTATGGCGAATCATGTAATGATGACACTCACAATCATCCATCAAAGTAAACTGGTGCATATAGAGAATAGTAGGTTAGTGCCGTGAATGGGAAAACATATCTGGCAAGGCATAGGAAATGGAAAATAGAATTTCTTTATTTCTCATCAGAAGTATATGTAGTGACCACCATTTGAACCGTCTCGCCGAGACGGTTCAAATGAGTGGTCACAACATATACTTTGGTTCAGAAATAAGGAAAATAGATAGAGAATAGTAGGTTAGTGCCGTGAATGGGTAAACATATCTGGCAAGGCTCAGGAAACGGGATGGGCGAGGCTCTGCCGAGCACATCCCGTTTCCGTGCCGAGCCAGATATTTTTTCCCATTCACGGCACTAACCTACTATTCTTTTTATCCCGTCAACACCTACAAATGGCTGTAAAATGCAAAAATAGTATTGACTGGATATCAAAAATGTTTCACGGCACCGTGTTTTACGGCACATACTCGCATTACGGGTGTTCGATTGACTAAATGGCGAACAGTGCAGGCCCTGATCAGACTGCGCAGATGCGCAGACTGATCAGGGGCTACACTGGTCGCATGATCCACATTTCACCGTTGGCTGTGATAATGTAATAAATTCAGTACAATAAAAATTAATAAATTTCTCCTAAAATTGAAAATTTCTCCCTCAAAGAGAAAAGTATACTTTGCAATGTTGGTGAAATCGGCTACTGATCCTCTAGCGGTTTCTTGACCGTGGTAAGGATAACAAAAATAAGTTAGAAGCATTACGGGTGTTCGATTGACTGAATGGCGAACAGTGCAGGCCCTGATCAGACTGCGCAGATGCGCATGCTGATCAGGGGCTACACTGGTCGCATGATCCACATTTCACCGTTCACAGGCACATATATAATAGTCACGTATGGGCGCACCACATCAAACAATTAACAAATGGCAGGTATTGGTTTCAAGGGGAAAATACCACGAACACGTATTACAATGAATTGGTGAATTTAAATACTACTGAATGAAGAAAGTGGTGAATATATGATAAAGGTGGCAGGCATACCACAGTTGAAAAATACACTACAAACATAGTGAACGTACGCGATTGGTGCCTACGGTGCATTTCGATTTGTTATTTTGATGGTGAAATAGTAAGAATTGCCATGAAAACAAACAAAAAATACATCGCCTCTAAAGGCATACCATTAGACGAAGGTCATTAAGATGAAGGTGGCAGTCATGTCATTGGTGACATCATACAAAAGGTCTGGTTTAAAAAAAACGTGTTATTTTTGTGATAATTTGGATAGTCAAACAACACGACTGCCACCCTCATTTAAATGACCTTCCTCCAATATGCCTTTAGAGGCGTTTTATTTTTCGTTTTCACGGAAAATATTATTTCCTGTTGGTTTAGAAACACAATTAATACTTGCTATCCATTTTAGACCCCTGCCAAGCGTTATTCACCTGCGTACTGGTCAAAACCTGAATACGCCACTTCTGTCGTGGCTGTTCGTAGACTGGTCACAGACAACATACAGTCTCATACATGTCACACCTGAGGCCCGTTTCACTAAACTTCTTACGACACAAATGTTCGTACGAATATTTCTATAAATGCTCTTCACACATTAATGTGGTTTATTAACGTTACTATTTTCCAGAAACTTGTAGAGGTAATTAAATTTAAACAAAACCAACAAAGATTTTCCAAATCCAATCGAGTCGACTGGTAATCCGTAATTTTTATTTTTACTCTTACGTACGAAGTTTAGTGAAACGGGCCCCAGCTGAACCCCAGCCCCAGCTGAACCCCAACTGTATATACAGTGGGACCTCTCTAAACCGGAAACCCTGGGAGTTCCCCCTCCCAGGGTGTCCGGTTTAGAGAGGTCCCACTGTTTTTTTCATTCTGTCTTACCTTGATATGCGCTAACATGCATAGGCACAGTAATCCAAGACGGAATATCACACGGTCATTCATAGTTATGTTGCTATTAACACCGTTCGAAATAACGTCAATCAGGCTAGATACAACAAACGCAAAATGTACACAAATGCTACAATTATTTGATTAGAAAGTACATGTAACCATTCAGCTTATTCGGTTTGGTGAATATTTGAAATTAATTTTTGCGTCAATTGGAGTAGGTCATAAGCCGCTTGATACACATGTTTTGTGGTTGTTTTGTTTAATTATTATTTACAACCGTGACTATACACTATTGGATAGTAAATAAATATTGAGGACTATAACTCTACAGTTTTATTTTCTCGTATTTTGTATTATTATTATATATCGCCCGAGTGGTATTTAATTCACCGAGATTCTTGTATTGTATAACATTTGATAAACGTTATCACACTGAATTAAACAGATGTGTTGTTTTGTTATATATACGTGTGGCAGTTATTTGTCACTACAAAAACGTTCAGCACTGGCGTCATGAAATTGCATTGTCTCGAAAACAGAAACGGGGGTCGTTCAATAAGTGTTGAGACTTCGGTTAAGTTTCAATTTCTTTATATTTAAAAAAAAATTGATTATTGTGCTACAGCTGAAGCTGAGACAAATTGCTTGACTGCGACTTTACATTGCCAATATATTTTCAAAAGTGTTGCTAATCTGGGCAAGATTACCGCAGGCGGTTGTGTTCACTTGTTTTGGTTAGTTGGTGAAACCATAATTCGGAACTATGCAAGTTGTAGGATGGCCTCAAATGCCATTCAACCGATTTATCCAACTACATGTATAGTCAAATAGCAAATGCTAGATTTGTCATATATTTCATGTGCTCTAATTCAACTTTCACAAAATATGTATCTGCGAATAGACCAGAGGCCCGTTTCACTAAACTTCGTACGACTAAAATGTTCGTAAGTGCAAATTGATGATCGTCTGGAAATGTCAATTGATGGATTTACATTTATTGAGCATATGCAGCCTATGCTCAATAAATGTAAATCCAATAATTGTAATAAAGAAAACAACATTGTTAATGTGAAATGTACAGACTATCATAATGTTGCACTTACGAACATTTTAGTCGTACGGAAGCTTAGTGAAACGACCCCCTGTGGCCCGTTTCACTAAGCTTCATACGATAAAAAATTCGTACGAAAATCTGTATTAATTTACTTCTCACATTAACGTGTCGAACTATTGCTGCCGTTTCCGCCCACATCTTCACATCATTGCATGTGAACACATCCACTATACATTTATCAACATCGCCTACCAGTGTATCGCCTACCAGGGTCCCCAGGGTGTCCGGCTTAGAGAGGTTTCACTGTAAATCAGGCATTTGACCATTCTGAACCATAGAAGTGTGATATGCGATCACGAACGGACAGAATCACCAATGACCAAGAAACTGGTCAAAAGTTAGATGACGGGTGTTTTCTTGGTGTTCGGTTTATACAGGGCATAGATCAGCTTCTCATAGCGTTTGACAAAGACACCAACGCATATATAACACGTATGAATTACATGTAAATAATATGAAACACGACGTGTGATTTTGTACCTTCGACATCTGCGTAATTTCATTTAAATACGTTTACAAAATTTACAATATTTTTCATGCATGAAAATCTTGTCAACTTTTGACGCCATTTATGGAAAATACTTTAAATTTTATAAACGTATTTCCTGAAATTTCATATGTCCGACGGTACAAAATCACATGGCGTGTCTCAATTATAAACGTTGGTCCATTAAATCTACATGCATAACATATTTTCGAAATTTTTGTTTACAACTTCCTCACGTTGATCGCAATAAATAAATACATTTGCCTGCCATATATTAGATATAAGCTATTTGAACAACCCCCGATGCGTACTCGTAAACCAATGATGATTAAGCAGCGAAGTGACACAATGCGATAACGTAATTTGGGGCGCATACCTAAATCGGTAGTAATAGGTGATAGTGTGACTGTGGCTGTGGCTGGATAAACAGGACTTATGAAATTATTGTCCAGCCTAGCTCCTGGCCTACGAACGAACGGTGAATGTGGCTGGAGAAATGGGGCTTGTGGCATTATTTTCCAATCTAACTCCTAATCTACGAACGAACTGTGGCTGTGGCGTGAAAAACTGGGGCTTATGTCGTTCTTGTCCAATCTAGCTCCTGATTTGCGAACGACCTGTGGCTGGGGCTGGATAAATGGGGCTTATGTCGTTCTTGTCCAATCTAGCTCCCGATTTGAGAACGACAATTGGCTGGGGCTGGATAAATGTGGCTTATGTCATTATTGTCCAATTCTAGCTCCTGATCGACGATGGAACCGTGGCTGTGATTGGGAAACTGCGGCTTATGGCATTAGTGTCCTGGGGGCGGTTTCACTAAACTTTGTACGACTAAAATGTTGTAAGTGCAAAATTATGATAGTCTGTAAATTTCACATTAACAATGTTTTCTTGTAAACAATTATTGGATTTACATTTATTTAGCATAGGCTGTGCAGCCTATGCTCAATAAATGTAAATCCATCAATTGAATTTCCAGACGATCATAAATTTGCACTTATGAATATTTTAGTCGTACGAAGTTTAGTGAAACGGGCCCCAGATCTGCGAATGAAGAATGGCTGTGACTAGAGAAATAGGGCTCGTGTCATTATTGTCCAGTCTAGCCCCTAATCTGCGACTGAAGTGAGGATGTGACTGAAAAAACGGGACCTATGCCATGCCTGTTCAGTGTAGCTACTGTGGGATTTGACAAACGGGGACTTCTGACAATTTGGTCCCGTGTAGCTCCTGATCTGTGAACGAACTGTGACATTGACTGGATAAATGAGGCTTATGGCATTCTTGTCCAGTCCAGCTCCCGATCTGCAAACGCTGTAGTCTGATAATGATATAGAGTTTGTTAACAGCTCGGTGGATACTTAAATGAGTACATGGCGGATGCGCAGACTGATCATTGCCCACACTGGTTGCACATAGCATAGACCCCATTTCTATTGGGGTCTAACCCCTATACCACAACACATTACACACATGGTAGGCCATGTACGCATTGCGCAAATACGCACTCAGATCTGGTCCTACCCGTATCCAGGGCCGTAAAACAAAAGATGGACCCATACATATAGCACACTTAATAAACTCGCCTTCCTCATGACGGGTCACCGATATGACGGGAAATAACATAACAAAGGACCAACAAGGCTATCAACCGATTTGCGTGGGGTCCATTCACTCAGTCAGTCAAAATGTGACACCGTCTCATGTATGTGTGTCAAAATCCCAGTTACATTATATGTGGCTGGAGATATGACGCTTATGTAATTCGTGACCAGTGTATCTCTTGATCAAATAGCAAACTCCTAGGGCCGTTTCACGAAACTTCTTACGGCTAAAATGTTGGTAAGTGCAAATTTAGGATAGTCTGACAATTTCAATTGATGTTACGTACTTACATTTATTGAGCAGCCTATGCTCAATAAATGTAAATCCAATAATTGTTTACAAGAATAAGTGTGCACTTATTTTAGTCGTACGGAGTTTAGTGAAACGTACCCCTGCAGCCTGATAGCGATCTATATTGCTCGTTAGAAGCATGATGCACGTTTCATTGAGTGAATGACGAACCGTGCAGATTCTAATCAGACTGTACAAATGCACAGACTGATCTGGATCTACGCTGGTCGCAAAACCCATCAGCCCTATTTCTCCAGTCACAGCTACATATGTGCATATCATATAGTAGGGTCATGCCCAAGGAACACTAAAATGTTCGTAAGTGCAAATTTAAGATCGTCTGTAAATTTCAATTTATGGATTTTCATTTATTGAGCATAGGCTGCACATGCAGCCTATGCTCAATAAATGTAAATCCATAAATTATTTACAAGAAAACAATGTTAATGTGAAATTTACAGACTATCATAATTTTGCACTTACGAACATTTTAGTCGTACGAAGTTTAGTGAAACGGCCTCAGTAAGTTAGTGTCGTGAATGGGAAAAAATATCTGGAAAGGCTTAGGAAACGAGATGGGCGAGGCTCTACCGAGCACATCCCGTTTCCGTGCCGCGCCAGATATTTTTCCCATTCACGGCACTAACCTACTATTCTATTTATCCCGTCAACACCTACAAACGGCTTTAAAATGCACACGCAATGATTAGGTCGTATTGACAAGATATCAAAAATGTTTCACGGCACATACGCACTGTGTTGACGGAATAAAATATATTCCTACCTCTGTTTTTTGTTGATTTGACTACCCCATTTTGAAAGAGGCATGAGAGATATTTGTTTTATCCCGTCAACACAGTGCGTATGTGCCGTGAAACACGGTGCCGTGAAACATGTTTGATATCCTGTCAATACGACCTAATCACTGCGTATGAATATGTGCGGTGGCTGGGGTCATTTATTTTTGCATTTTAAAGCCATTTGTAGGTGTTGACGGGATAAATAAAATAGTAGGTTAGTGCCGTGAATGGGAAAAAAATACCTGGCGCGGCACGGAAACGGGATGTGATCGGCAGAGCCTCGCCCATCCCGTTTCCTAAGCCTTGCCAGATATTTTACCCATTCACGGCACTAACCTATACTATTCTCTATTTATCATTCTCCAGGTAGTCAACTCAACAACACTGATGGTGGATGTACCTTTCAAAAACTTATAACACTTTGCCTATATTAATTAAACGCCCGCCCACGACTTCGGAGCCAGTGATGATTATAATAGACGCATATGTCTAAGTTTACCTTGACATTGGGCAAAGGGACCTCATGGGTAGGCTATAGAATGAAAATATGGATAATGACACACCGATGTATACTGAAACCATTTAAAAACACAACACGGAGATTTGCATGGTATATATTCACCCATTACGTTTGTTTGTTTGTTGGTGTTTAATGGCCTATCAACAGATAAGGTCATTTAAGGCCGGGTCAATAGGTTTAGTACTAAATCCCATATATTACCTGTACAAGTACATGTTCAAGTACATGTACGAATTGGGGGAAAATCCCAAAATCAGAACTGAATATTTACAATAAAAAAACTATATATTTAGCCCTGAAATCAGAATGATCCTGATCTGATGCCAGGTCCTCGCCACACCAGAATCACTTGGCCCCCTCCCAAAAACAATAGGATCAGTAATAATCTTACTACTTTTATAATGGGCAATAACCCAATTCAACTCCCATGTAACAAAAAGAGCCAACGATAAAAACTTACCTGAGGGCCAAACCAGGCAAATCGTGATTCCTATAAGAAGGAACCCCTACCGTTAATTTACGTTCGCCCGACCAACCACCCAGTCACCCATTACGTAATTTGGCAAAATATTTATCAGGAAACAATACATCAAAGTCACGTGGTACACTGCGGTCACATGGATAATCACATATGGATGTCCAATGACAAGTCTATATATACCTCATTCGTATCGTTTTTAAATATGTTCAGAAAATATGTATGTTCAAGCAAATCCGGCATATGGTAAAGCTGGAGCAGACGAACGGACAGACGGACAGACGGACAGGATGGCGAATATATATGGATGCTCGAGTTTTGTCCGAGTACATAACAAAGGTACATCATGTACATATAGGAACATATTAAACACAGGTCCATGGAAATGACACTACATGTACTGGATGATACTGATATGTTATATTTTAGACAATGTGCACATTAATATGCACGTTTCGTCCGTCCGTACGAGAAGAAAATCCATGATGTTCCATCCTAGAATATTCAATCGCACTCGTACCGTATATTCGAGGTTTAGCTTAATAATCCACCATTAAGTCCATTGCAGTTCGCTGAACATGTAAACAAAATACAGCTTGTGGTTAAATGTGTCGCTACTGGGACGCTACTAACGACGCCATTTCCCTTCTTGAAGGACCACTTACCGAGTGTTACTGTCTGTTTCGCGAAACCTGCCTAAATTTTACGGCCATATAAACAATGCAAAAACAGTATTTTTTTCGATAATATTAAATTTTATAAAAATTTAAGAATGAGCCTTCTTTTTATTTCGTGAAATTTGGTCAAATATTGCTTTTATTACGAAAAATGGATTTGTCTATGGGAATTTAACATGGGGGAAAAGGATGTGGAGGAGCTGTGGGAGGAGTCAAAAAACGAAAAACTAAGAAAACAAGTTAAATTTTGAAAATCGGTCAAGTATTTCCGAAAATCTCAAAATTTCGCCATGTTAAATCCCAATAGACATCTTCAAATGTGAGAGGGGTTGGTAACGTTAGGGTCCCTATGGGGGCACTCGGGTAACATGGTCCGTATAGGGGCACTAAAATGGTCCAAATAGGGGCACTTATAAACATGTATTTTAAAGGCTTACATCGATATATAACGCTGATAAGTATATACAGGAACCTTACGGCATGTGTCACCATTGTAGTCCCAGATCAGTCTGCCTCAAAGTATTAGTGCGACATGTCATGTAAAGGCTCTCATCGAGTGGTATAACACTACGTAGTATATAAGGGAACCATTGTATGTGTACCAACAATTATGAAGGAAGGACCTGACAGCATTTGCCACCAGCGTAGTCCCACATCAGCCTGCTTAACAGCCCAGTCCAAGACAACTGTATCATATTTATACTGTGTTATATGTGACGCATACTGGCACCTGTTTGTATGATATTTATATACTTTATAAGATGCGACTGGTGGTAACGTTACTGGGCCATATAGGGGCACTCGGATAACATGAACATGGTCCGTATAGGGGCACTCAAATGGTCCAAATAGGGGCTCTTCTGTACATATTCTATATCATACAAGATGCGACTGGTGGTACGTTTACTGGGGCCAGTATTAGGGGACTCGGGTAACATGGTCCGTATAGGGGCACTAAAATGGTCCAAATAGGGGCTCTTCTGTACATCTTATTCAGCGCCCCTATACGGACCATGTTACCCGAGGGCCCCCATAGTAATAGGGACCACCAGTCGCAGCAAGTATGATATATCCGAAGATGTACAGAAGTGTCCCCATATTTGGACATGTTAGTGCCTATACGGGACCATGTTACCCGAGTGCCCCTATATGGCCCAGTAACGTTACCACCAGTCGCAGCAAGTATGGTATAGAAGATGTACATAGCGAAGTGCCCCTATTTGGACCATTTTACTGCCCCTATACGAACCATGTTACCCGAGTGCCCCTATATGGCCCAGTAACGTTACCACCAGTCGCATCTTGTATGATATAGAAGATGTACAGAAGTGCCCCTATTTGGACCATTTTAGTACCCCTATACGGACCATGTTACCCGAGTTCCCCTATATGGCCCAGTAACATTACCACCAGTCGCAACAAGTATGGTATAGAATATATATGGAAGTGCCCCTATTTGGACCATTTTAGTGCCCCTATACGGACCATGTTACCCGAGAGCCCCTATATGGCCCAGTAACATTACCACCAGTCGCAACAAGTATGGTATAGAATATATATGGAAGTGCCCCTATTTGGACCATTTTAGTGCCCCTATACGGACCATGTTACCCGAGAGCCCCTATATGGCCCAGTAACGTTACCACCATTCGCAACAAGTATGGTATAGAATATATATGGAAGTGCCCCTATTTGGACCATTTTAGTGCCCCTATACACATACAATGGTTCCCTTCAGGCCCGTAGCCAGACCTGTTTGAAGGGGGAGGGGGGTCGTTTCGAAGGCCTGAGGTATCTAGGGGGTCTAAAAAAGTGGACCTCGAGGCTAAAAAAGTGGACCTCGAGGCTGGGCGGGGGGGGGGGGGTGTCGACGGCTCTGTCGCATGGACTGGGCTACGGGCCTGCCCTTATATACTACTTAGTGTTATGCCACTCGATGAGAGCCTTTACATGACATGTCGCACTAGTACTTTGGGACTACAATGGTGACAAATGTCGTAAGATACTTTTCTCACCTGTTGTAGCACATACAATGGTTCCTGTATATACTTATTAGTGTTCTATATCGATGTAAGCCTTTAAAATATATGTTTATAAGTGCCCCTATTTTGACCATTTTAGTGCCCCTATATGTACCATGTTACCCGAGTGCTCCCATAGGGACCGTAACGCTACCAACCCTACTGATAAATGTCGAACAATGTAGATCCTGATCAGACTGCATATGCGTAGTCAGATCTGGATCAACACTGGTCACACACGCCGTAAGCCCCACTTTTTTCAATATACACATGTATTCCAGGCACCACTCAGCAAACCTCAGTCAATATACATACATGTACACATGTAGATATACGCCGTGTGATTAAATGGCGAACAGTATAGACCCTGATCCAGCTTTGTAGACTGATCTGAAGCTACACTGGTTGCAATCGTCCCGAGATGTGTCTTTCAGGCAAATGGTGAGCCAATTGGCCATGTATGTTTAGCATCTGGAAAATGTTGAATGGTGCATGCATTACCACCAAGGTAATTGTAATTTAATAGGGTAATTAAATGCACTGGGTTGGTGCGTTTAATTCGCGTGCACCTATCAGATAAGATATGCTATGACCAAAGCGTGTTTGTTTTGCCTTTGCGGCCAATGTAAACCCGGACCAGCCTGCGCATGCGCGCAGTCTGGTCAGAGTCTACATTGTTCGCAAAACGGTCATGAACAGGTAATTTTAAAAGCAGTATCAGAGCACACGTGTTTTATTGCCCGACTGGTAGAATTGCGTAGGGCGATCAGATTTAAACTGGTCCAAAATGATATACGCCCGTGTTTATCAGATTGTGGTGCAAATGACATTTGCGTGGAAAGAGACGCGTCCATCCTATTGATGAAACTGCTGAACAATTACGTAATGGGTCGCTAGTGCAACGAGTGCTGTGAAACAGTACATACAAATTCAAAATGGTCGCCAAGATGGCTGCCAATAGTAACTGCCCTAAAGTAAGCATCACACAAACCATCAGAGAAGTGCGTGCTTTAAACACGAACAATGCCAACGGTGAAGAAAGTTTTCGACATAAAATATGGCTAAGTGTTTCCACAACCATATAAAGGTACACACTGTCAATATCAAGTGAGCGAGTTTCAAATGCTCACATGTAGCAAGTGTCCAAATAGTGAAGCAATCCGCCAAGTAATATTAAAGTTATATCATGATGAAGAAACTTGCACAAACTTTTTGACGCAAACAATGGCTGTTTGCTTCCGCAAACAAATATGAAGGTAAAAAAGGTCAAGGTCATGTCAATGGCGGCATGAGTGTGTTCCAAATGCTCACATGTATAAAGTTGCCAAATACTGAAGCAATCCGTCAAGTAATATTAAAGTTATACAAAAATTTACCATGATAAAGAAGCTTGTACAAACTTTTTGACGCGGACGACGACGGAAAACCCGACGACTATAGTTGCGCCTTCTGCAAAAGCAGGCGCCAACAAAAAGAGGACTTCACTATGCAATTGATCTTAGGGGTAGAGCACAAACGACAAGAGACAATCTCATAACACAGTGGATTTATTCCAATGAACATGATTGAAGCAGGACAAACCACAAACGGAAGCGACTAGATTTGAATGTATATGCACGAGATGGGTCTTAGAACGATATGTGCTGCTTGTAGTCTTGAATATTTACAATCTTGCCAATCTTTGCCAATTTCTGTATTTCAAAATACACGAATAGTGTGATTGAACTGAAGCAGTTTGATTGGCAGAGCCTGAGCTGTGCTACAGCTCAGACAATTACATTGCAGATCAATGAAATTGTGTTTACTGTGAACCATTTGGTATGTTTCAAGTTATTGAGGGTATCATTCCACTCGCTAACTTTAAACAGACTACAGTAAACGCAACATACAATCATGATTGTATTCGGACTCCGTGCACTTTAAATGCCTTGGATCTCAGATATGAATGAATGTGAGGAGAACAGTTGGTAAAGGGGCAGGGGGCCATTTCACTAAACTTCTTACGACTAAAATGTTTGTAAGTGCAAAATTATAATAGTCTGTGAATTTCACATTAACAATGTTTTCTTGTAAACAATGATTGGATTTACATTTATTGAGCATAGGCTGCATATGCAGCCTATGCTCAATAAATGTAAATCCATCAATTGGAATTTCCAGACGATCCTAAATTTGCACTTACGAAGATTTTAGCGTACGAAGTTTAGTGAAACGGGCCCGTTTTCTGAACAAATATGTATAATGTATATGAAAGTGCGAGGGCCCGTTTCACTGAACTTCGTACGACTAAAATGTTCGTAAGTGCAAATTGACAATCGTCTGGAAATTTCAATTGATGGATTTACATTTATTGAGCATCGGCTGCATATATGCAACCTATGCTCCATAAATGTAAATCCAATAATTGTTTACAAGAACACATCGTTAATGTGAAATTTATAGACTATCATAATTGTGTACTTACGAACAGAACAGTCGTACGAAGTTTAGAGAAACGGCCCCCAGGTGTGCAAGAACAGCAATGTCCGTCAATATGGACAACTGACTGACCAACCTTGCCAATATTTGTAAAATTATCGTTTCAAAATACTTGAATATTGTGATTGCACTCGAGCAGCTTGATTGGCTGAGCTTGAGCTGTGCTAAGCTCAGATAATCATGTTGTTTGTCTGCGAGTTGGAATATCCAACAGATTTTTCAGAAGTGTTCATAATCCAGGCAAGATTAACGCAGGCGGTTGTGTATGTATATCTTCCAGACCAGTTTGAGACCGAGAAGGGGTGGCGGCGTGAATACAGAGCAAATTAAATAACATAATAATACAGAAAAGCTGGAATTAGAAAGCAAACAAAAACATCCAGAGGGTGAGACATCTGACCACCCTATTAGCATGATTAGTTGTGAACGTGTATCTCTACAAAAACATTATTGGATTTACATTTATTGAGCATAGGCTGCATATGCAGCCTATGCTCAATAAATGTAAATCCATAAATACGCCCTTGTCGTCAGTAGAAGTCTGCTGCGGACATATGAGAGTTTTTGTAGAGTTGCGGGTTTGAAACTTCCCGTGCTATCCACGGGTGTTTCAACAGATGGTCAGTATGTTCGTGCAATACGGGTATTTTGGTGCATTTAGGTTGGTTTTCGTTGGTTTTGGGTAACATAGTTTTGTGAAACTACTAATGCGCGATCATACACACAACAGAAATCGTCAATTATCTACACATTCACAGTTCCGAATTTCGGACCTCTTTTATACTGTCAAAATACCCACAAAGGAACATGGAAATTACCGTACTTATACGTGTAAGAACTCTAAATTCTAAATATTTTCATTCTATGTGCTCAGAAGTATATGTTGCGACCACCATTTGAACCGTCTCGTCGAGACGGTTCCATTGAGGGGTCACAACATATACTTTCATTGAGAAATATCAAAAATATAAATAAAATATTTGTAAAAAAAACATACCCGCATAGAGGTGTCTTCCGCATGAAATGGGTTAAAGCCTGGTCCTAATGGCCTACACAACCGCCTGCGTTAATCTTGCGCAGATTATCCACGATTCTGAACATCTAATGGCAATGCCAACTCGCAATCAAGCAATTGGTCTGTCTGAGCCCGAGTTGTCGCGCATCTCAGGCTCATCCAATCCAGCTGCTTGATTTAAAGCACTATATATTCAAGCATTTTGAAATAAAGGTATTGACAAATATTGGAAAGATTAGCGCAGGCGGCAGTGTATGACTATCCTGGTGGAAACGATGAACAGCGAGGAAAATTAAGTACAATGTAACACCCCTTTTGAGAGAAAAATATCCCTATTTTCTTTATATCCTTTTGAAAGTATATGTTGTTACCACTCATTTGAACCGTCTCAACAAGACGGTTCAAATGAGTGGTAACAACATATACCTTTATCGATGAATGAACAAAATAATGAGATTTTTTTCAACAAAAATTATCGTATCCTCAGACTGAAATGGGTTAAAGGGACAAATATGCGGTACAGTGGAACCTCTCTAAACCAAACACGAATACAACATATGTCATCTAATTTTTGATGTGTTTTTGCCTTTTATATTCAATTCTGTTCATGACCGCAAAGCACCCACGCATGCCTTGAAGTAGTCATATGCCTGCTTTACAGTGGAAACTCTCGAAACCGGACACCCTGGGGACCTCCCAGGGTATTCGGTTTAGAGAGGTTCCACTCTATATGGTCAAAATGGTAATGCGGATAGATTGATATAATTCTAAAAATAATCTTAAACTAGAAAAATGTTTGTAAAACAAAATGCCGCCGCTGGTGAGCCATCCAGAACAAAACAGCTATCAAGTGTACGTGACATTCACATTGAAAGGAAGAAGCACAAATTCGACAGGATTATTCACATGATGGGTTAAATGAAAATATGTGTGAAGTATCATGAAGACCGCTTAACCATGACTAAAATAATATGAAGTTTGCTTCGGATCTGGGGCCCGCTTCACTAAAATGTTTGTAAGTTCAAATTTAAGATCGTCTGTAAATTTCAATTTATGGATTTACATTTATTAAGCATAGCCTGCATATGCAGCCTATGCTCAATAAATGTAAATCCATAAATTATTTACAAGAAAACATTGTTAATGTCAAATTTACAGACTATCATAATGTTGCGCTTGCTAACGAACATTTTAGTCGTACAAAGTTTAGTGAAACGGCCCCCAGAATGTTACGATTTGACCGCCTATCGACCCCTTTAAATAAGCATTGTACATAGCCATTTTCTGAAACATACATACATGTCATATAAATTGTCTTCTAAGCCGAAAACATTGCATGGAAAGTATGTACATTCAAAATAGTGTTTCAAACCACAAGTTGAAGTAACGGACCGAGGTCTATAAATACATTAAATATGCCTAAAAGCATCAATAAATGAAGAAAAAATAAATATTTTTTTTCTTCATTTATTGATGCTTTTAAGCATATTTAATGTATTTATAGACCTCGGTCCGTTACTTCAACCTGTGTTTCAAACAGCCTATTATTGCATGGAGCAACGCCCTGTTTGGCATCAAGAAGATGAAATTCTCAACTAAGATTCATATTGTCATTCAGGGCGATGAATGTGCCCCCCCCCCCTTTTACAGTGGGTACATACATGTACATGGACTATACCTATATCACATTATGTCTATCGACGAGGGGAGATGAGACAATTTCTATCATGGAATGAGGCAGGAAATTATCACAGGTTGAAGTAACATACCAAGGCCTATAAATACATTTTATCCCGTCAACACAGTGCGTATGTGCCGTGAAACACGGTGCCGTGAAACATTTTTGATATCCAGTCAATACAATTTTTGCATTTTACAGCCATTTGTAGGTGTTGATGGGATAAATAGAATAGTAGGTTAGTGCCGTGAATGGGAAAAAATATCTGGCGCGGCACGGAAACGGGATGTGCTCGGCAAAGCCTCGCCCATCCCGTTTCCTGAGCCTTGCCAGATATTTTTTCCCATTCACGGCACTAACCTACCATTCTCTATAAATAAATATACCTACAAGTATCAATAGTAGTGTTACAAGTGAAAAGAAAGTAAGTTAAAACTTTTTTTTACTCCCTGTTATAACACAATACGTTTTTTTTTCAACTGATGTTTTCCCACTTATTGATACTTTTATGTATATTTAATGTATTTATAGACCTTGGTACGTTACTTCAACCTGTGGAAATTATTAGTTTGTACAGTGGAACCTCTCTATACCGGATACCAAGAAAACACATATGATCTTATTTTTGATGAGTTTCTTGGTCATGCATCTCAGGTGATAATGTCTGTTCGTGATCGCATAGCACACAGCTATGGCTCAGAATGATCGAATGCCTGATTTACAGTGAAACCTCTCTAAGCCGGACACCCTGGGGACCTCACAGGGTGTCCGGTTTAGAGGGGCTTCACTGTACAAATGAGATTGACAGTTTGTTTGTTAGTTGGGGTTGAACGGCCTATCAACAGCTAAGGTCATTTAAGGCCGGGTCAATGGGTTTCGTACTAAATCCCATATATTACCTGTACAAGTACATGTACATGTTCAAGTACATGTACAAATGGGGGGGGGGGTCCCAAAATCAGAACTGAATATTTACAATAAACAAGAATTCCGCCACGGAAGCGGTGTCGCGCCTGCCGAGGCATTTGACCGTGAAAATTACAAGAAAATAAATTACCTTGACCTTGAGAATTTGGATGTGGGGGTGTGATTGATGTGAAATATTATCAAAGTCTGGCAAGGGGTTAAAGAGATATTGTGAAAAAACAATAACTTTAACGCATTCCTGTTACAAAACCGGTGAACATTACAAGTAAATAAATGACCTTGACCATGTACGTAATGAAGCATCATCCCTAGACAAACATTGATGTGAAATATTATCAAAGTCTGGCAAGGGGTTAGAGATATTGTGTTTGTTTGTTTGTTTATTGGTGTTTAACGGCCTATCAACAGCTAAGGTCATGTAAGGCCGGGAAAACGGGTTCGATCCCGTTTTAACATGCTGCATTGGGGGGAAAATCCCAAAATCAGAACGGAATATTTACATCGAGAAAAAATATATTCAGCCCTGAAATTAGAATAACCTGACCTGGTGCCAGGTCCATACCACACCAAAGTCACTTGGCCCCTTCCCCTAAAGTAGGATTACGAATAATCGCAATACTCACATAAGGGGCATAACCAGATTCAACTGTCACATACAAAATGCCAATAGAGATATTGTGAAAAAACAATAACTTTAATGCATTTCTGTTACAAAACCGGTGAACATTAATAGTAAATAAATGACCTTGACCTTGACCTTGAGAATTTGGATGTGGGGGTGTGCGTAATGAAGCATCATCCCTAGACAAACATTGATGTGAAATATTATAAAAGTCTGGCAAGGGGTTAAAGAGATATTGTGAAAAAACAATAACTTTAACGCATTTCTGTTATAAAACCGGTGAACATTAAAAGTAAATAAATGACCTTGACCTTGAGAATTTGGATGTGGGGGTGTGCGTAATGAAGCATCATCCCTAGACAAACATTGATGTGAAATATTATCAAAGTCTGGCAAGGGTTAAAGAGATATTGTGAAAAAACAATAACTTTAACGCATTTCTGTTACAAAACCGGTTGTGAACATTAAAAGTAAATAAATGTACCTGACCTTGTGCGTAATGAAGCATCATCCCTAGACAAACATTGATGTGAAATATTATCAAAGTCTGGCAAGGGGTTAAAGAGATATTGTGAAAAAACAATAAACTTTTTAACGCATTTCTGTTACAAAACCGTGAACATTACAAGTAAATGAATGACCTTGACCTTGAGAATTTGGATGTGGGGGAGGGGGTGTGCGTAATGAGCATCACCTAGACAAACATTGATGTGAAAATATTATCAAAGTTGGCAAGGGGTTTTAAAGAGATATTGTGAAAAAACAATAACTTTAACGCATTTCTGTTACAAAACGTTTGTGAACATTACAAGTAAATGAAATGACCTTGACCTTCAGAATTTGGAGTGTGGGGGTGTCGTAATGAAGCATTATCGTAGACAAACATTGATGTGAAATATTATCAAAGTCTGGCAAGTGGTTAAAGAGATATTGTGAAAAAACAATAACTTTAACGCATTTGCCTTACAAAAAAAACCGGACGACGCGGACGACGCGGACGACGCGGACGACGTCCTCGCCACACCAGAATCACTTGGCACCGTCCCAAAAGCAGTAGGATCAGTAATAATCTTACTACTTTTATAATGGGCAATAACCCAATTCAACTCCCAGGTGACAAAAGAGCCAAAGATAAAAACGTACTTGAGGGCCAAACCAGGCATATCGTGATTCCTATAAGGAGGAACCCCAAACGTTAATTTACGCCGTCGCGTTCGCCCGACCAACCACCCACTGAAATTGAGTATGTTTGTTTGTTTATTATAGGAATGAATGGCCTTTTTGTGGAATTTATCAGGGTATAAACTTGGAAAAGTCGCGGGAATACTGGACGAAGCGATAAAAAATTACAATTTTCGAAAAAAAATCAAAAAAAAATTTTTTTTTTTTTTTTTTTTGAAAATTGTAATTTTTTATGGCCTCGTCCAGTATTCCCGCGACTTTTCCAAGTTTATATCCCCGATAAATTCAACAAAAAGGCCATTCATTCCTTATAATTCCAGCATTTCAAATAAATTCATCAAGAAAATGTGTTTATTTTCCGTTTTCTTCAGAATTATTTTAACTGCGCCTCATGGTTATGGAAAGTAGTTCGGCGTGGGAGTTTACTGGGATATAAATTTTGGATAGAGACTTGCTACGGGCCAATCAAATGTTAGGGAATTGTGTAAATATTATTGTGCTGGAATTATTGGTGTTTAACGGCCTATCAACAGCTACGGTCATGTAAGGCTGGGCAAACGGGTACAATCCAGTTTTAACCTGCTGCAAGGCGGAAAATCCAAAAATCAGAACGGAATATTTACATCGAGAAAAAATATATTCAGCCCTGAAATTAGAATAACCTGACCTGGTGCTAGGTCCATACCACACCAAAGTCACTTGGACCCTTCCCCTCAAATAGGATTACGAATAATCGTAATACTCACATAAGGGGTATAACTAGATTCAACTGTCACATACAAAATGCCAAAGACGTATGTCAGGGCCAAACCAGGGGGCCGTTTCACTAAACTTTGTACGACTAAAATGTTCGCAAGTGCAAAATTATGATAGTCTGTAAATTTCACATTAACAATGTTTTCTTGTAAATAATTATTGGATTTACATTTATTGAGCATAGGCTGCATATGCAGCCTATGCTCAATAAATGTAAATGCATAAATTGAAATTTACAGACGATCTTAAATTTGAACTTACAAACATTTTAGTCGTAAGAAGTTTAGTGAAACGGGCCCCTGGTCTCCAGTCACAATTCCGGTAAGGAATAACACCGATCGTTAAATTACCCATCGCATGCTCCCACCTGCCACCCACGAGATTGACAGAAATTGTGGTACAATGTACATAATTATGTATCAATACTTTAAACATGTTCAATATGCGTATATACATGATTGTGCTTCATAGCAAATGTCTCCTGCATTAATGCACGAATAAGCACCAACAATGAAATAAACATGAAACAATAAACAAAATAATCAGGTGAAAAATTATATGAGATTGTCATCTTACATGAGAAAATGGAAAATAGAAAATGTCACTTATGCTGTACGAGGCAGTTGCCAAACATTCATGGTAATCCTTGGTGAGTGTGTCACCCAAAGAAGAAACAAGAAAATATCGCCCGTCGGCACACAAATACCCAGGGATTCCGCTAGCGATCGCCACTTTCGCAATTGGCGATAAAATAAACAATTGGCGATAAAAAATAGAAACAAAATTTATTTTTTTTTTCGATTTTTTTATTTTCCCCAGCAGAATCCCTGAATACCCCTGGTGGCAGATTGGAAAAACTCTGGTAAATGTCCTAACCAGACAGACGGACGGACGGACGGACGGACACACACACAGTCCAAACAAGTATGCCTCCTGGCTCTACCGAGACAGGTGACATAAAATGTGAAATAGTTTATTGTCCTAGCAACAGCTAAGGCCAAATAGAGAAGGAACATCGATTTCAAGACGTATTGTTTTGTAAGCAATATAGTCAAACACCCGGGAGCTTAACCTTGTTTTGATTACCATAGTTTCTTTTGGTTGGTGAAAGACGGGGTATAATAAATATGTAAAGGATACCAATACAGAAAACATGTTAGGTTATCAGTGCATAGTCAAGGTATAACGTTTTGCTTATGCAATAACTTGAATCTAACATTTGTGATGATTTAATATGGTTTTAATATGCAGGGATTCCGCTGGCGATCGCCACTTTTTCAATTGGCGATAAAAATAAACAATTGGCGACAAAAAATTACAATTTTCGAAAAATAAAATCTTTTTTCGAAAATTGTAATTTTTTATCGCCAATTGTTTTATTTTTTTTGAAGTGGCGATTTTTTTATTTTCCCCAGCGGAATCCCTGAATATGGTATTTATTAAATTTTTTGATTGATTTCATAAGCAACTTGGCTTATGAAATGAGCACATAAATGCATATGTTAATAAATAATCAGTATGTACGATTCTCTATGATATGGTTAATCAGCACAGCACAACCAAATGCTTATTGTTTTCCAGCTCCTTCTGAATGTTACCAAAAAATGGCAAAATTCACAACTATATACATGAAAGTTGGCATGAAAATATATTACAGAAATTATGAAATATTTTAGACAGACATTTTTAATAGTAAAAAATAAAATTCAGTGACGCCATGTGATTTTGTACCTTCGGACATCTGCGTAATTTCATTAAATACGTTTTAATACAATATTTTTCATAAATAAAGTCAAAGGTTGTCAACTTTTGACGACATTTACGGAAAATACTGTAAATTTTGTAATAGTATTTCATGAAATTACACAGATGTCCGAAGGTACAAAATCAGATGGCATGTCTCAATTGTGAATTCCAAGACAACTGGGGCCCGTTTCATTAAGTGAGTGAGTGAATAGGGTTTAACGTCCGCTTTTCTGACATAGAGGTACAAGCCTCAGGGAGTCTACACGCAGACGGGTCAACGGGGTCGTGTCCCGTATCCACCTGTCCGAGGGGGGTAAATCCCAACTTCAGAACTCAATATTTACAATCAAAATATATATTCAGTCCTGAAATTAGAACAACCTGATCTGGTGCCAGGCCCTCGCCACACCAGCATCATTTATCCCATCCCCTAAAAGTAATAGGATTAGCGCTAATCTTACTTTTATATATGCCGTTTCATTAAACTTCCTACGACTAAAATGTTCGTAACTGCAAACTTATGATAGTCTGTAAATTTCACATTAACAATGATTTCTTGTAAACAATTATTGGATTTACATTTATTGAGCATAGGCTGCATATGCAGCCTATGCTCAATAAATGTAAATCTATCAATTGATATTTACAGGCGATCCTAAATTTGCACTTACGAACATTTTAGTTGTACGATGTTTAGTGAAATGGCCCCCTGATTGGGCATCTGTGATATGAAGTATCATACAAAATATTTGACAATTTGTCTGACTGGAACAAAATGTGGCTATTTACAAGTAGTTTGTGACTAGTTTATTCCCCAATCAGCCTGCACATAAGCACGATCAGCACCAAGTTTGCTATATGGCGAGGTGGGTAACCATGGTAACAAACGTGCCGATCCATTTCAGACTAAAAAAACATATTTTCGGTGTTGTGGTGTCTGTAGTATGGGCACCCATTTGTTCCCTATTTAATAATGAAGAAAATCAATAATCCATTTGTAAAAATAAAATATGCATTGAATTTGAAATATGGGGGTATAATACTCTTTAGATACAAAACTTATCTGGAGCGCTGGGGCATGCTGCCACGTGAAACTCAGATGACAGACAATACGCATATTGAACTGCCGTGAAGAGGTGAGAACCCGAAAGCCCGCTAGAGCTGTTTATGCAAACAGTGCATATCCAGATGAGCCGGCTCGTAACGAGCCGTCTCATCAGGATCTGCACTTTTGGAAAGTAATTTTCATATTTTTGAGAAGAAAAAATACCCCCTTTTCATAAATGGACTAGTCTGAAAACCATTTTTTGACGGTTGGATTGGTTCATTGCAAAACTAACATATAAAAATCCATTCCAGTTACTTTGGGATGAAAGGGTTAAGCATGGTAACCAGTGTACATGTAGCTATTGATCGCATAGCATGCACATGCAGCCCTTACCAATCGCAAGTTTTCATCACACATCAGGGGCCCGTTTCACTAAACTTCTTACGACTACTAGATGGCCGCGGCCTGCATGTCGCGCCTTGTGACGAGGCATGGACACTAACAAAAAAGATATAGTATAACGAAAAAACGATAAACCAAAAAAAACAAAAAACTTAAACCAAAAAACTTAACCAAAAACTTTAACCAAAAAACTTAACCAAAAACTTCAAAGTAATTTGACCTTGACATTGGGCACAGGGGCCGCACGGGAGGGGGTTAGAATGAAAATATAGAAGATGATAAATACCCATATGAAGTTTCAAGGTAATGGGCAAAGCAGTTGCAGAGATATAGTATAACGAAAAACTTTAACCAAAAAACTTAACCAAAAAACTTAACCAAAAACTTTAACCAAAAACTTTTAACCAAAAACTTTAACCAAAAAACTTAACCAAAAACTTCAAAGTAATTTGACCTTGACAGTGGGCACAGGGGCCGCACGGAAGGGGGGTAGAATGAAAGTATAGATGATGATAAACACCCATGTGAAGTTTCAAGGTAATGGGCAAAGCAGTTGCAGAGATATAGTATAACGAAAAACTTTAACCAAAAAACTTAACCAAAAAACTTAACCAAAAACTTTAAACCAAAAACTTTAACCAAAAAACTTAACCAAAAACTTCAAAGTAATTTTACCTTGACAGTGGGCACAGGGGCCGCACGGAAGGGGGGTAGAATGAAAGTATAGATGATGATAAACACCCATGTGAAGTTTCAAGGTAATGGCAAAGCAGTTGCAGAGATATAGTATAACAAAAAACTTTAACGAAAAACTTTAACCAAAAAACTTAACCAAAAACTTCAAAGTAATTTGACCTTGACATTGGGCACAGTAGCAGCACGGGAGGAGGGTAGAATGAAAATATAGATGATGATAAACACCCATGTGAAGTTTCAAGGTAATGGGCAAAGCAGTTGCAGAGATATAGTATAACAAAAAACTTTAACCAAAAAACTTAACCAAAAACCTTAACCAAAAACGTTAACCAAAAAACTTAACTAAAAAACTTAACCAAAAACTTTAACCAAAGAACTTAACCAAAAACTTCAAAAGTAATTTTTGACCTTGACATTTGGGCACAGGGGCCACACAGGAGGGGGGGTATTAAATGAAAATATAGATGATGATAAACACCCATATGAAGTTTCAAGGTAAACGGCAAAGCAGTTGCAGAGATGTAGTATAACGAAAAACTTTAACCAAAAAACTTAACCAAAAACTTCAAAGCAATTTGACCTTGACATTGGGCACAGGGCCGCACGGGAGGGGGTAGAATGAAAATATAGATGAAAGATAAAACCCCATGTGAAGTTTCAAGGTAATGGGCAAAGCGTTGCAGAGATATAGTATAAACGAAAAAACTTTTAACCAAAAACTTAACCAAAAAACTTAACCAAAAAACTTTAACCAAAAACTTAACACTAACTTAACAAAAACTTTAACCAAAAAACTTAACCAAACAACTTAACCAAAAAACTTAACCAAAAACTTTAACCAAAGAACTTAACCAAAAACTTTAACCAAAAAACTTAACCAAACAACTTAACCAAAAACTTTAACCGGACACACGTACGTATGTACGTGTACGTACGTACGTACGTACGTACGCCAAACGGCCAACTATATCGCGCTTTCCGCAAGCGGGCGCGACAAAAACTGAACCAAAAACCTTAACCAAAAACTTTAACCAAAGAACTTAACCAAAAACTTCAAAGTAATTTGACCTTGACATTGGGCACAGGGGCCGCACAGGAGGGGGTAGAATGAAAATATAGATGATGATAAACACCCATATGAAGTTTCAAGGTAATGGGCAAAGCAGTTGCAGAGATGTAGTATAACGAAAAACTTTAACCAAAATAATTAAGCAAAAAACTTAAGCAAAAACTTTAACCAAAAAACTTAACCAAAAACTTCAAAGTAATTTGACCTTGACATTGGGCACAGGGGCCGCACGGGAGGGGGGTAGAATGAAAATATAGATGATGATAAACACCCAAAAACTTTAACCAAAAACCTTAAACCAAAAAACTTAACCAAAAAACTTAACCAAAAACTTTAACCAAAGAACTTGACCAAAAACTTTAACCAAAAAACTTAACCAAAAACTTTAACCAAAAAACTTAACCAAACACCTTAACCAAAAACTTTAACCGGACACACGTACGTACGTACGCCACCGTACGTACGTACGCCAAACGGCCGACTATTTCGCGCTTTCCGCAAGCGGGCACGACAAAAATGTTCGTAAGTGCAAAATTATGATAGTCTGTAAATTTCACATTAACAATGTTTTCTTGTAAACAATTATTGGATTTGCATTTATTGAGCATAGGCTGCATATGCAACCTATGCTCAATACATGTAAATCCATTAATTGAAATTTACAGACGATCCTAAATTTACACTTACGGACATTTTAGTTGTACGAAGTTTAGTGAAACGCACCCCAGGGGCCCGTTTCACTAAACAGTTAAACTTCGTACAATTAACATGTTCGTAAGTGCAAATTTAGTATCGTCTGGAAATTTCAATTGATGCATTTACATTTATTGAGCATAGGCTGTATATGCAGCATATGTCAATAAATGTAAATCCAATAATTGATTACAAGAAAACAGTGCTAATGTGAAATTTATTATAATTTTTCACTTACATTTTACTTGTACTACAACACTGTAGATCCAGTTCAGACTGATTTAGGACTACACTGGTCACAAACTCACTAGGAGTCTTTTGATGCAGTTTATTTGACAAGCAGATGTCTACACCCTTCAGTACCAGCACATATGGCAATTACGTTACATCAACAAATTTAACCCACCCAACAAACTGTTACCCAATATGTAAATAAAGATGAGCCGTCTCGCAATGAGCCATCTCAAGACACTGTTTGTCAGTACAGTTTGCAATTTAAAATACTATTTTAGGGGTTACTTAGTGGTCAGCAGGTTAAATGGCACAGTAATAATTGGCAGTGATTCCGCTGGCGATCGCCACTTTCGCAATTGACGATAAAAATAAACAATTGGTGATAAAAAATTACAATTTTCGAAAAAAAAAATCCTTTTTTTTTTCTTTTTTTTTTCCGAAAATTGTAATTTTTATCGCCAATTGTTTTTATTTTTTTTGAAGTGGCGACTTTTTTATTTCCCCCAGCGGAATCCCTGAATTGGTGTATGGTGCTAACTAGTTTCCAAGAATCTCTGTATTTCATAGACCGTTTTACAATCTAGAGCACAGAGATCAAAATCAAAAGTGGTTTCACCAATCTTGAACTTTCCAACTTCTTGAATAAGAGAAACAACTTTAACTAGTATATCGGTATCTGTAGTGTCCATCAACTTCCTTTGGATGGCAACAAGTGTTGTTAAGTCAATCCCATTGGGAGATTTCATTAATTCCAGCGGCGCATCATCACCAATGCTGATATCCGACTTACTACCTTTATTGTCATATGAAACACTAAACGGTTCGGTCTTTATTCTTGTCAGTGATTCCTTATCTTTTTTAACTGTTTCAGACTCAATTATCTTTGGAACTGTGTGCGAGTCTTTCTCCATTGCATTTTCATTCATTTTCTGAAACAGTTTTGCAGTTCTAACGAGTTCATCCTCCTCATCATCATTTTCATCACTATCTTCCTCACTATTATCACTATTACTTTCATCCTCACTTGAAGAACATTTCTTAGGAAGATTATCAGCTGGTGAATCAACATTGTTATTTTTGCTGGGACTTACCGATTCCTTTGCGCCAGTTGGTTGGTCTCTAAGCTTTACGGACGATTTTGAGAACACTGGAGTGGATTCAACTGCTTCATCATCAGATTCATCCTCAGACATTTCCTTAATCAGTGTTCCCAATGCACTCTTTGCAGCTGGTGTTGATGCCTTACTGGAGGCTGGACTGTTTTCAACTTGCATGTCCGATTCACTGTCGCTAGAGTCTGATGAACTAGAAATGTCAGAAACCTCTGAAGATGATGAAGAAGAGTTATCAGATAAAGACAGATCCTCACATATTTCACGTGATGATAACCTATGCAATGCTTGATGTTTTTTCCTATCAGCCACTGGTTTGTTTGGTTCACTTGACTTTTCACGATGGTGTTTATCTACCTTTTCCTGCTTAATTTTTGTCTCCTTTTCATGTTTTCTATGTGCTTTGTCTTTCTTAGAATTATCATCTACTGACTTGGAATAGCTTTCAATATTTAGAGGTTCAGCTTTAATGATCACTTTTTCAGCATCTTTATCACTTTTCCGTGCTCTTCCTCTCTTACCAACCAACCTATCTTTGTCAGGTGAGCTGTCGGATTGCTTCGTAGGTTTTTCAGTTTTATATTCCGCTTTTTTACCTCCATTATTCCTTTCCGTTTTCACTCTCAATTTTGATTCATTTTCACTTTTAGAACTGTGTTTCGATAGAGATGATGTTGTTGATGACGGCGATGATATGTGCTTATGAATCTCTTTTTCATTGCTACCTTCTTTGCTTCTCTCAGACTCAACACTTTTATCCCGCTTTGTATCATGGTCACTGTATGATTTCGAGTGTCTACCTGTTGACCGCCTCTTTTCTTTTTCTCTTCTCCTCTGTCTTTCTTGCTCCCTTTCCTTTTCTTTTTTCTTTTCTGCTCTTTTTTGCTTCTCAAATTCTTTTTCCTTTTGTTCTCTCAGTCTTTGCAATTCCCTCTCCTTTTTCCTTTCTCTTTCTTCTCTTTCCCGTTCTTTTTCCTTTTGTCGTTCAATTTCTCGTTCTCTTTCACGTTCTTTTTCTTTCTCGCGCTCGCGTTCTTTTTCCCTTTGTCTTTCACGTTCCAGCTCTTTCTCTCTTTCTCGCTCACGTTCCCTTTCTTTTTCACGTTCTCTCTCTTTTTCTCTTTCCCGTTCACGCTCTTTTTCTCTTTGTTCACGCTCCTTTTCCCGTTCACGTTCTCTTTCCCGCTCCTTTTCCCTTTCCCGCTCCTTTTCCCGTTCACGTCCTTTTCCCGTTCACGTTCTTTTTCTCTCTCTCTTTCACGTTCCTTTTCTATTTCCTTCTCTCTTTCCCTTTCTCGTTCCTTCTCTCTTTCACGTTCTCTCTCCCTTTCCCGTTCTTTTTCTCTTTCTCTTTCTCTTTCCTTTGCCTTTATTCGGTCTTTCTCTTTACTGCTGTGCCTTTCCGATTGTGAAGATGTGGATGGGGTCCTTCTTAACTTTTTTGATGACTCGTGATTGTTTGGAGATTCTGATGATCGTTTCGATGATGCCCCAGAAGCTGGCGAGTCTGAGTGTTTTCTTGATGATTCTTTAGATGACGAGGAATCTTTTGAAGATTGTCTTTCCTTGTAAGACTTTTCCTTTGTGGAATGACTTTCATCTGACTTAGAGTCATTTTTGCCCGATGATCTACCGTTTTTGTCTTTGGATTTGCTGCCGGGGCTATTGTTACTGCTGCTGGATTTCACTGATCCATCTTCGTCCAGATTCAGCTTGGACTTGGAGACTTTATCCTGCAGAAAATGAAGAACAATGCACTAAGACATTCCCATACTAAGGGATTCCGCTGGGGAAAATAAAAAAATCGCCACTTCAAAACAAATAATACAATTGGCGATCGCCAGCGGAATCCCTGCATACTGGATACCCAGTACACCTCACAGTATATAGTTTTGATCAAACTTGACAAACGGTTGCAAAGATTGATATCAAAAGACACTAGCAGTATATTTATCAGGAAACGTTTCATACTAGTTGACATTCGGTAATGCCATGTGAGGACATTCAACCAAGGGAACTTCAGGGGATGTAGTTGTGAGCTGGATATTGTCAATGCTGGATACATGTACGACAATTTGTTATCATGCAGCATGAATTCACTCAATGCATGGCTAGTTACCTGCTAAATTAGGTAGCCAAAAACATGAATGCAAATGTTAGAGAAAGAAAGCCAGATAGTTATATACCTCATGACAATATACCCAATCCTGAATACATATTTGCCTTGTAATCATTCAGTATGGAGAGGATGTGTTATTGTTTGAAAGAGCTTTACATCCATTATAGGAATGAATGGCCTTTTTGTGGAATTTATCGGGGTATAAACTTGGAAAAGCCACTTTAGAAATTGGCGATAAAAATGAAGAATTGGCGATAAAAAATTACAATTTTCGAAGAAAAAAAAAATACTTTTTTTTTTCCGAAAATTGTAATTTTTTATCGCCAATTATTGATTTTTATCCTATTGGTTATTATAGGAATGAATGGCCTTTTTTGTGGAATTTATCGGGGTATAAACTTGGAAAAGTCGCAGGAATACTGGACGAAGGCCGGAAGGCCTCGTCCAGTATTCCCACGACTTTTCCAAGTTTATATCCCTGATAAATTCAACAAAAATGCCATTCATTCCTTATAACTGCAGCATTTGAAATAAATTCATGAAGAAAATGTGTTTATTTTCCGTTTCCTTAAGAATTATTTTAACTGCACCTCACGGTTACGGAAAGTAGTTCGGCATGGGAGTTTACTGGGATATAAATTTTGGACAGAGACTTGCTACGGGCCAATCAAATGTTAGGGAATTGTGTAAATATTTTTGTGCTGAAATTATTCATCAATAAGGACATATCAGGAATGCAGATAATTGAGTATTTTCACTCCATCATTTCTGAAGCACTTGGGTATTTCAAAATTGTAATTGGGTAAAATAAAATCACACTACTGTTTACACATCAACAGACAGCAATTATTGAATAGTTTGCTTTGAAATAAAAGCATGTCTTGGAGACAATTCTAATGAAATACCAAGATGTGTTTTCATGGAAAAAAAAAAGCTATATTTGTGGTCTGTTAATTGTTTTCTGCAGCATGATAAATGTACCATAAAATTGTAATTGCTTTTTGATACTCGCTACTTCTGATTTCAATTGGGATTTTGGCAATTTTGATTGGGTATTTAAGCAAATACGCAGCTTATCTGGAGCACTGTCATATGCATATAATGAAATGCGCCTGCATTGGGGGATTAGCGAAAAGGGAGCAATAAAAAATTACAATACATGTACACAACCACCTATGGTAATATTGTTAAAATTATTAACATTTCTATCATATAATGACAATGCCAACGCAAAATCAAGCAATTTGATTGTCTGAGCCTGAGCTGCAGCACAATATTACAGTATTTTGAAGAAAAAAAAGAATTGACAAATATTGGCAAGATTAGCACAGGCGGTAGTGTACCTGTATGTAAGGTATAAAACAATGGGCTTTTGTGTTTGAAGGTACATACTCACTAGGTAGCCGCAAAATGTTCTTTATAGGAATTATATAAGTGTATAATTGTGTCACTATTCCACCAATTCTAAAGATTACGAGTCCCCGCTATACAGATATAATAATTTAGTTTGTGTTTGTTTGTTTGTTTATTAGTGTTTAACGGCCTATCAACAGCTAAGGTCATGTAAGGCTGGGCAAACAGGTTTGATCCCATTTTAACCTGCTGCATTGGGGGGAAAATTCCAGTCAGAACGGAATATTTACATCGAGAACAAATATATTCAGCCCTGAAATTAGAATAACCTGACCTGGTGCCAGGTCCATACCACACCAAAGTCACTTGGCCCCTTCCCCTAAAATAGTATTACGAATATCGTAATACTCACATAAGGGGTATAACCAGATTCAACTGTCACATACAAAATGCTCACGTATCTGAGGGCCAAACCAGGTCTCCAGTCGGGATTCAGGTAAGGAAGAAACCATTGTTAAATTACCCATCGCATGCTCCCACCTGCCACCCACTAATAATTTAGTAATGTTTATTTTACTCATAGTGATGAGCGGTGGTATCATGCTATTGTCATATGCAAATGAGGCATGATGTATTTTAATTATGTACATGTATACTACATGTAATTAAATGCGTCACCTGAACAAATAATATTTTAAACAGATTACAAAGTACAACCATTGCACATCAAAAAATAAATACAGAGAATAAATAGTAATATCCGTTAACATTTTAAGGAAACACAGTTATTGCCTCTGATATCAGTGTCGAAATTTACGTATGATATAAAATGTATAATAATGTCAATTAATGCGTAGGGTAATAGTGAATGAATGTTTATTTTGCCAGAAAATGTCTCTGATATAAAGAACTTTTTGTGTCTACTGAGTGGACATGTACCTTTAAGGTGGTACGCAACTATGCAAATATTTGGTCTGTTTAAAGTGTAGGAAGTCCTCACAATACTCGCAAACGTCAAACAGACAAAATATTTTGTACCACAATAAACACAATGGTCCATGCTTTATTATTTATATTAACATTTAATTTTCTGATAGTATCAAAAATGTAAATAACCAAATATGGCGTTAAAAGTAAGAATCATCTTGATTTACGTCATTTTGTGGCAATTCATGAAACAGCAACATTACTGGTCAATAATGTGCCGTTACTGACTTCATGGAGGTTAATGATGTCAAACAGACTTTAAGCAATGAACAACGTTAAACGACATTACGTGGGTGTACATGTAAGGTAAACACTGAGATATAACGACAATACATAGATTAGGCGTTTCCAGTCTTACTTACGGAAGGTGTAAATATTCTCCAATCACTGCAATCATCTCTTACATTATAGGAATGAATGGCCTTTTTGTGGAACTTATCGGGGTATAAACTTGGAAAAGTCGTGGGAATACTGGACGAAATTTCTTAAGAATTATTTTAACTGCGCCTCACGGTTACGGAAAGTAGTTTGGCGTGGGAGTTTACTGGGATATAAATTTTGGACAGAGACTTGCTACGGGCCAATCAAATGTTAGGGAATTGTGTAAATATTTTTGTGCTGGAATTATTATTAGATGACTTAGCCACATGTGTGAATCACCCAGCAATGATGGGCTAACCATTGGTGTGTGAATCCCAAAGAGGACCATTTCAGTCATTAACTCTGTGTACCCGCACATACTGCATATTATGGACCATTTTCTTGTTTCCCATAAACGGAGAAGCAAAATCATTTATAAACCAGATTATCTTGAAACAAAATCTGGCATCGTTAAATGAAGCTAATCCCCTCTCTGGCAGCCATGATAATTAAAAAAAAAACACAAGTCCACAGTGAGTGATATTGGGCGGTCGGACGTGGGTAGTATGCAAAAAATCCCATTCCTATATACCGTACACATTGTAGCCAAATGTGATCACCAGATGGCCGCGGCCCGCATGTCGAGCCCGCCGAGGCATTTGATGGTCTCAGAGTGTATTTATTTGAAGTTTGAATTAAGGGTTGTGGAGATATAAGGTATGTAAAAGCTTTAACGCAAATTTTATAAAGTCATCTGACCTTGATCTTAGGCATGTGGGCCGCATGCATGGGTGGGCTATAGAATGAAAATATGGATGATAATAAAGAATTATTTGAAGTTTGAAGTAAATCAGAGTAAGTGTTGTGGAGATATAAGGTATGTAAAAACTTTGACAGAAATTTCAAAGTCATTTGACCTTGGGCATGTGGACCACATGGGCAGGCTATAGAATGAAAATAGGGATGATGAATAAGAAGTATTGGATGTTGGAAGTAAGTCGGAGTAAGTGTTGTGGAGATATAAGGTAAGTAAAAACTTTAACACAAATTTCAAAGTCATTTGACCTTGACCTTGGGCATGTGGACCACATGGGCAGGCTATAGAATGAAAATATGAATGATGAATAAGAAATATTGGATGTTGTAAGTAAGTCGGAGTAAGTGTTGTGTAGATATAAGGTATGTAAAAACTTTAACACAAATTTCAAAGTCATTTGACCTTGACCTTGGGCATGTGGACCACATGGGCAGGCTATAGAATGAAAATATGAATGATGAATAAGAAATATTGGATGTTGGAAGTAAGTCGGAGTAAGTCATTTGACCTTGACCTTGGACATGTGGACGACATGGGCAGGCTATGGAATGAAAATATGGATATTGAAAAGTATTGACTTACGGTTACAGAGATAGTAGGTATGTGAAAACTTCAACGCAAATTTTGACAGAAACTTTAAACGCAAACTTCTAAGTCATTTGACCTTGACATAGGGGCACAGTGGGACACAGAATGAATATATGGATGATGACCAATAAGCATACAAAGTTTCAAGCAAATCTGACTTACGGTTACAGAGATAGTAGGTATGTGAAAACTTTAACGCAATTTTTTACAAAAATTTAACGCAAACTTCTAAGTCATTTGACCTTGACCTTGGGCACAGGGGCCGCATGAGTGGGATACAACATGAATATATGGATGATGACTAATAAGCATATGAAGTTTCAAGTCAATGTGACTTATGACTGCAGAGATATAAGGTATTTAAAAACTTTAACGCAGATTTCGGACGGACGCAAGAACGGATGGACGCCCAGACGTCATTGTGATCACTATGTATCGCTTTCCGCAAGCGGGCCTTGACCTTGGGCGTTCAGACGTGGCTCGTACGCAAAACAACGCACCATCCCTAGACACACATTGTGGCCAAATATTATCACAAGAATTCCGCGCAATCAAATGTCTCGCCTTGTTCCGCCTTGTTCCGCCTTGACCTTGACCCTGGGCCCATCATATCATAGTAAAGGTATGTATAAAGTTTGATGACTGTAGCTGATAAGGTGTTGAAGTAATGATCGTAACACAAAAACTAACATTGAAAGTATTAAGAAGAAACGAGGCAAAGCCACGAAGGCCAGGTTTTTTCCAAGCATGGACACTTGGATAACATAATTATACCCACTTTTTGTAGACTAGATGGCCGTGGCCTGCATGTCGCGCCTTGGGGCGAGGCATGGACACTAAAAAAATAGATATAGTAGATGGAAAAACTTTAACGAAAAAACTTTACGGACGGACGTATGCCAAAATGCCGACGATATCGCGCTTTCCGCAAGCGGGTGCGACAATGATGATAAACACCCATGTGAAGTATCAAGGTAATGGGTGAAGCAGTTGCAGAGATATAGTACACAAAAAAACTTTAACAAATAAATTCAAAGTAATTTGACCTTGACATTACGCACAGGGGCCGCACGGTTGGGGGTTAGAATGAAAATATGGACGATGATAAACACCCATGTGAAGTTTCAAGGTAATGGGCGAAGCAGTTGCAGTGATATAGTATAACGAAAAAGTTTTAACCAAAAAATTTAACCAGACGTACGTTAAAAAGTTAACGTTGAAAATGGCTAAGTCAATTACGTAGAAATAATAGGTGAAGGTAAATAAATGGTCACATGTTGGATAGTTGTATGTGGTAGGCACCCCTTGGTTATGAAGCTGTGAAAGTTTGGTGGTCCTAGGTGGTACAGTACCAAAGAAATGGACTTAAACACGAAAACTTAACATTGTAAACGCGAAAACTTAACATTGAAAATGGCTAAGTCGACTGCGTGGAAAAAATGGGTCAAGTCAAAAATAAAGTAACATGTTGGATAGTGTATGTGGACCCCTTGATTATGAACGTGAAAGTGGTGGTCTAGGTGGACATACCAAAGATGGACTTGAACAGAAAACTTGCATTGAAAACGCAAAATTGGCTGAAAATGGCTAATCGGACTGGTGGATGGGTCAGTCAAAAATAGAAGTTGGAAAGTGATATGTGGCTTGTTAATAAGCTGATTTGGTGGTCTAGTGGTACAGTAACAAATGGACTTGAACACGAAAACTTAACATTGAAAACGAAAACTTAACATTGAAAATGGCTAAGTCGACTGCGCGGAAAAAATGGGTGAAGTTAAAAAAAAAGTAACATGTTGGATAGTGATATGTGGTGGGCACCCCTTGATTATGAAGCTGTGAAAGTTTGGTGGTCCTAGGTGGTACAGTAACAAAGAAATGGACTCAAACACGAAAACTTAACATTGATTGTGGACGCCGCCCGCCGCCCGCCCGGCTTTCGCCAATCCAATAGCCTGGATTTTTTTTCAAAAAACCTGGCTAAAAACATAGAGTTTGACCATGACCCTGGGGACCGAGAAAAAAAATTCATCTACATATCGTAGTAAAGGGATGTATAAAGTTTGATGACTGTAGCTGATAAGGTGTTGAAGTAATGACCGTAAGACAAAAACTTAACATTGAATGTATTAACAAATAGAGTTTGGCCTTGACCCTGAAGCCCGGCAATTTTTTTTAATAGTCCTATATTCATGTACATGTTATAGTAAACGTATGTATAAAGTTTGATGACTGTAGCTGATAAGGTGTTGAAGTAATGACCGTAACACAAAAACTTAACATTGAATGATGACGCCGCCGCCGCCGCCGACTCCAGAAAAGCAAAACCTATGTCTCGCTTTCCGCTTTCGCAGGCGAGACAAAATTCGGTGAAGCGGTTCACGAGTTATTGGAAAATGAAAGGTGTTACTAACGCACGCACGCACGCATGCACATACATGGACTATTGGCGAGGGGATAATAATTCCCTTGTGTCGTATCGATAAACAAACTTGGTTCGCTATGCTAAATCGTTTTTTAGCACTAGGACCCAACCAATTGTACAGTATTTCACATAAATCATCACACCTGGTTAAATACTGACCTTTGAGCTTGATAGTGTTTTGTGTTTCTTTGGAGATTCAGTTGTCTTAATTGGAGGCCCAAATAGGTCATTGAACTGTTGTTCCTCGGCTGGTCTTATCAGCACCTGCAATTAGTGATTGATTGATAAAAGTCTCAGATATGCGCAGAATGTGATGAAACAGATTACTGTCTGTTTCACGAACGAAACCTGCACAAATTTTACTTCTATATAAATAATGCAACAAGAGTGCCGAAGGTTACAATATAAGCCCGTCGAGGCAAGGCCAGTCAACAAGGGGAGATAACTCATCTTGACGTGATAAACATGTAAACCAAATTTGGTTACGATCCGTCAAGTAGAACTCGACTTATTGCGTGGACAAGGATACAGAGTGTGAAAATTAAAAATGCCTGCCAAGGGGAGATAAGTATGGAAAAAAAATATCAATATCAATAGGCTTCTTTGTCTTGCCATGATAAACATGTATACCGAATTTGGTTTCGATCGGTGAAGTCGACCTTGAGTTATTGCGTGGACAAAGATACAGAGTGTGAAAATTAAAAAATGGACACCAAGGGGAGATAATTTTACTTCTATATGAATAATGCAACAAGAGTGCCGAAGGTCACAATATACGCCCGTCGAGGCAAGGCCAGTCAACAAGGGGAGATAACTCATCTTGCCATGATAAACATGTATACCAAATTTGGTTATGATCGGTTAAGTAGAACTTGAGTTATTGTGTGGACAAGGATACAGAGTGCGAAAATTAAAAATGGCAGCCAAGGGGAGAGAAGTATCGGAAATTTTTCAAAATCAATAGGTCTTGCCATGATAAACATGTATACCGAGTTATTGCGTGGACAAGGATACAGTGCGAAAATTAACAAGAGCTGTAGGAGAACAGCATAGCTCGACTACGAGGGTTGTCGATGTACACATAGCTTGACAAAGAAGGTGGCCGCAGCCCGCATAAAAACCTTAACCAAGGTTGACTAAAAACCGTAACCAAGGGAAATTAACAAAGTAATTCAAGGTTAAATGTAGGTCAATGTCAGATATAGGTCAGGGGTTATTGATGTACATCACTAGGAGATGAAGTTTTCTAAGTATGGTTGCTGTAGACCCAGGAGTATTCCATATACAAGCTTGACTAAAAACCGTAACCAAGGGGAAATAACTAAGTAATCCAAGGGTAAAAGTAGGTCAAGGTCAAATATAGGTCAGGGATTATTGATGTACATCACTAGGAGATGAAGTTGTCCAAGTATGGTTGCTGTAGGCCCAGGAGTATTCCATATACAAGCTTGACTATAAACCTTAACAAAGTTTGAGTACGAACCTTAACCAAGGGGAAATAACTAAGTAATTCAAGGTTAAATGTCAAGGTAAAACATAGGTCAGTGGTTATTGATGTACATCCCTATGAGAAAAAGTTATCTAAGTATGGTGAATGTATGCACAATAGTATTCCATCTACAAGCTTGAATATAAACCTTAACCAAGGTTGACTAAAACCCTTAACCAAGGGGAATTAAGTAAGTAATTCAAGAAGAAATGTAGGTCAAGCTGAAATATAGATCAGGGGTTATTGATGTACATCCCTATGAGAAAAGGTTGTGTCCAAGTATGGTGTCTATGAACAATAGTATTCCATCTACAAGCTTGACTAAAAACCTTAACCAAGGTTGACTAAAAACCTTAACCAAGGGGAATTAAGTAAGTAATTCAAGAGGAAATGTAGGTCAAGGTGAAATATAGGTCAGGGGTTGTTGATGTACATGACTAGGAGATGAAGTTGTCCAAGTATGGTGGGTGTAGGGCCAGGAGTATTCCATATACAAGCTTGACTAAAAACCTTAACCGGGGTGACTACATAAGATAAGTCATCGGAAATTTTTCAAAATCAATAGGCTTCTTCGTCTTGCCGTGATAAACATGTATACCGAATTTGGTTACGAGTGGTGAAGTAGAACTTGAGTTATTGCGTGGACAAGGATATAAAGTGCGACAAATAAAAATGGCCGCCAAGGGGAGATAACTCATCGGAAAGTTTGAAAATCAAAAGGTTTCTTCGGCTTGCTGTGATAAACATGTATACCAAATTTGGTTACAATTCGTCAAGTAGGACTCTAGTTATTGCGTGGACAAGCTGTGCCCGCCCGCACAAGATGAATACATAATACGTCCTGTTTTTTCAAACGTGCGTATAAAAACAATATATTTTTTGATAATATTAAATTATAGCAAATTTAAGAATGAGCATACTTTTTATTTCGTGAAATTTCGTCCAATATTGATTTTATGACGAAAATACAATTTCCCCATGTTAAATCCCCATAGAGTGAAAATGTTTGGGGATTTAACATGGGGAAATTTTTCTAATTTCAGAAATAGTGGACCGATTTACAAAATGTAACTTTTGTTCTCTTAGTTAGATCATTTCCAAGTTAACTACCGGTAGCAAAAGTTTTCGGAGCCAATTTCCAAATTTTTTCGTTTTTTTTTTTGTCTCCTACTACAATTCCTCCACGTCCTTTTCCCCCATGTTAAATTCACATAGAGACATACATTTTTCATAATAAAATCAATATTTGACAAAATTTCACAAAATAAAAAGAAGACTCATTTTTATTCAACATTATCAAAAAAAAGATTGTTTATGAATTGTTAAAATGGCCGTAAAAATCGGGCAAGTTTTGTGAAACAGACAGTAGTAATAGGTAATTACAGTGGAACCTCTATAAACCGGACAACAAGAAAACATCTGTGATCATATTTTTGATGAGTCTCTTTGTCATTTATCTCAGGTGATAATGTCCGTTCATGATCTAATAGCACACAATATGGCTCAGAATGATCAAATGCTTGATTTACAGTGACATTTCTCTAAGGGTGTCCGGTTTAGAGAGGTTTCACTGTATATATTCAGTTTTAACCGTATTTCTGAACCCAGTGGTACAATAACATACGAGACACGCCATGGATTTTGTACCTTCGGACATCTGCATAATTTCATGAAATTCGTATATATTTTTTCATAAATAAAGTCAAAAGTTGACAAAATTGACAAGAGTACATGCGGAATATAATTAATTCTGCATGTACTCTGAAAATTTTGTCAACTTTTGACGCCATTTACGGAAAATATTGTAAATTTTGTAAACGTATTTAATGAAATTACAGATGTCCGAACGTACAAAATCACATGACATGTCTCATATTAGTCACCTGAAGAACAAAAATTGGGATTAGTAAAAAAAATTATAATACTCAGTACATGTATTATAATGTTTTTTACTAATCCCAATTTTAGGATTAGAATGGATTCCAGCAGCCCCCTAGCTGCTCAGGCTCTACAGGGCCCTCGAAACTTTATGTTCCAGGTTTTTTACTCGGACCCACTTACATCCCCGCATGGTGGCCAAACTTCACAGTTATGGTCCATGGGTGAAGCCTTTTCAGATTTGTTAAAACGGAGGTCGTCGCTAATCCAAGATTTAATTAAATTACTCACCTTTATAGATTTTTGCAAAGCTGGTTATATTTCAGTATTACTGAAATATAACCAGCTTTGAAAAAATCTATGAAGGCGAGTAATTTAATTTTATTTATAATTTTTATATTACTTGAACTAGTATCTCTCTACAGGGGTCATACCAGTTATCCGGACAATCAGTTTATCGGACAAATGAAAATACCTGTTAATTAAACGCATTCATTTGATCCAATTTTGCAACAAACACATCTAAGTCACTCAGGTGCTTGCTGTTCGTGCCAGTGTGAAGATATACACCGCCATGGTAAACATTTTAGTAAAATTTACTGAAAACATTCCTCAACTCTGTCCACAAGTTGTTTACAACGTCAATAGTCGCGCGAGGGCTTCCAATCGAGTGCGCTCATTACGTCATTTCAGAGTTGTTCTATAAATACAATAAATTCTATAAATACGATGTTTTCCAAGAAGCGAATGGTGACCATTTTTTTCTGCAGAACTACTCGATGCTGTTTACACTGGTTTTCAGGCGATAAAATCATGATTTTAAGGTGAGAATACAAGATATAAGACGATTATACATTTGTCCGGATAACTGATTGTCGATATTAATTTTGGGGCAATCTTACGATTGATGATCTGACCCAATTTTAAGTGGGAAAGATGGCACAGTTTGCTAAATAGTTTACATGCGTTGAGAAAGCAAGAACCGACGACTGTTCTGTGAAAATGTTATGCCCTGCTATTTTAAGAAAAATATCATAAAAAAAAAATGCCATTTTTGTCCGATAATATGGAGGATCCCTGTACTGGAAACCTCTTTCTATTGGTATTTCTATAATTGGTGGTATTGTACCGTAAGATACTTTCACAAAAAAAAAAAGTTTATTTCATGTCATCACCTTCATCAATCACATCATTCTAGTGTTTTCCATTCCAGACATTGCTTTAAACCCATTCAACACCACAGGCCTGTATAGTGGTATTGGCAAATAGTGTAGATCCAGATGAGCCGGCTCGTGACGAGCCGTCTCATCAGGTCTGCACTTTTGCAAGTAATTTTCACATTTTTGAGAACAAAAAACCACCATTTTCATAAATGGACTAGTCTGAAAATCATTTTGTGACGATTGGATGTGTCCGTAAGTTAACATAATACAACTACATTCCAGTTATTTAGGGGTGAAAGGGTTAATTAAATAAAATTAAAGAAGTAACTATTGATTGCAGAAAAAAAAGCATTGGCAATGCTAATTATTTTTCACTATTATAAGATTATTCACAAACTTGTCACACATTTTTCTATTAAAGTGATTCAGGTACAGAGCGTTCAGAAATATAATACAATTTTATAATAAAAAAAAAATTTCTAAGATCACTTTCTGACCATATCGGAGGCACTGTGTCTCAATTTTTCAATCTACAGACTGAAAATAACCCATATCAATCAGCTACACCAACGTTAATTCAAATGTCTATACTATATCTTCACATACCAAAAAACACACAAGACAATTGTGTAATGGAGTTTCATTCAAACAACTACAAGTAAACACAAATTGTGAAACATAATTCTCATGTGCATATTATTATTACATCCCATTATTGACCCTACAGTATTCTCACCCCTCCACCTTTAAGCAGCTTTTTCCTGAATTCTTCTGTCGGATTCTGGAATGTTAATTTCTCACAGCGGACATGGTTGATCGAATCTTCCATGTGTAAGAAGAGATTGTAGACAAACTTGATATTCTTCGGCTCGGCCTTGTTGCGGAAATGGATGTCGATGGGCAGCTCAAAGCCTGCATATCCCATCTCCTGGACTGAGTAGGGTGGTTCACGCACAACTGAAAGACACAGGTAAGTGGTACATGTGACTGAAAAATGCAGAGCTCCAGATAAGCTTTGTGTCTAAAGCGTACTATACCCCCTGCTTTCAAAATCATTGTGTATTTTACTTTTACAAATGAATTATTGCTGTTCTTCATTACTAAATAGGGAATAAATGATAAACAAGAATTTCGCCACAGAAGCGGTATCGCGCCTGCCGAGGCATTTGACCGTGTGTTGTGAAAAAATAATTAACTTTAACGCATTTGCCTTACAAATAACCGGACGATGATGGCAAAAGCACCGACTATAGTCGCGTCTCTTCTAAAGCAGGCGCGACAAAAACTATCACAAAAATAAACATTCACTTATTTGCAGCTCAACTAAGTGAATTTTCAACTTTATGACATTATTTTCACTACTCACTTTGCAAATAAATGCATATTGTCACATTGATGTGCGTATTTTGTACTCCCACTTGATAATCAATGTTTTCTGCTAAAATAATTGCATAAAATACGCCAATACGCGCCTTATCAGGAGCTCTGAAAATGGTGGGATTTTTGTTTTTTCTGGCTCCTAACATACTGGCATGCGCACATTCACAGTCAGACAAGAGTGTCGTAAGTCACAAAATACGCCTGTGGAAGATAGCCAGACAGCGAAAATGCAGAAATATGAAGCTGTCACCAAGGCAAGGAGTTGTGTACACAAACTCTGTACCATATATAGAATTGTATACAAAACATGTAGAAAAAAATGGCTAAGTTAAAAAAGGTGATATTTTTGTTAAAAAATATTTTTTCGGCATGAAAACACCAAGGTCGACATTTTCAATATGTGTAGAAGATGTGTGTATAGTTTCAGATTGATTGCCTGAACGGTTTCAAAGGGAGTGGTGTACACAAACTATGTACCCTATATAGAATGGAATACAAAAATGTAGAAAAAATGGCCAAGTTAAAAAAGGTGATATTTTTGTTAAAAAATATTTTTCGGCATAAAAACACCAAGGTACACATCTTCAATATGTGTAGAAGATGTCTGTATAGTTTCAGATCGATTGACTGAACAGTTTCAGAGGAGTTGCGTACACAAACTCTGTACCCTATATAGAATTGTATACACAAATGCAGAAAAAATGGCTATTAAGATAAAAAAGGTGCTATTTTTGTTAAATAAATTTTTTTTTGGCATAGAAACACCAAGGTGCACATCTTCAATATGTTTAGAAGACGTGTGTATAGTTTCAGATTGATTGACTGAACGGTTTCGGAGGAGTTGTGTACACAAACTCTGTACCCTATATAGAATTGTATACACAAATGCAGAAAAAGAGTTGTGTACACAAACTATGCAGTTTTTCTGTCCACCGCCCACGCACCCGCCCCGCGGTAAAACCTAATATGTACCGTTTTCTTAAAACGGCCGTATAAAAAACAGCTATGGTGAATGGGTGTGGTTTGTGGCTTTCCTGGGGGCCGTTTCAATAATTTCACATTAAAAAGTTTACTTGTAAACAATTATTGGATTTACAGCCTATGTTCAATAAATGTAAATCCATCAATTGAAATTTCCAGACGATACTAAATTTGCAATTACGAACATTTTAGGTGTACAAAGTTTAGTGAAACGGGCCCTGGTTGCTGATCTGTTGGCACGCACAAAGTCAGAAAAAAAGCTGTACTGGTATAGAAGCATGACACATGTTTCGCTCACTGACTAGCGGACAGTGTAGGGCATGATAGGACTGCATGGATGCGCAGGCTGATCGGGGTCTACCCTGGTCACAAATGTGATAAGCCCAATTTTTTTTCCAAAGGGCAAGATAACCCATGATGTGGGGGTCAATTAAATAAATATTCACTTTGTGCATCAAAGAAACTACATACAAAATATCAAGAGTTTTACTTCTTACAGATATAGGGACGGACACATCAAAATTTCAGAGTTAAGAGGTATTTCCATTGCTTGAGGTCAAACAATAAACCCAAAATATACAAACATATGATAAGCTTACAGAAGTCTATTGTATTCGTATCGAGTCCACATAAGCCCATCAATCTCAGATGCTAGCTCAGACATACGGACAGACGGACGTACAATAGTATTTTCTTAAAAAATTCCCGATATGCCCCTTTAAGAGAATCTCCCACTCTGTAATAACGGAGACAGAGGTCCCAGTGCTCCAGATAAGGAATTAGTAATTGAGTATTGTCACTCCATCATTTCTGAAGCAATTGGGTATTTCAAAATTGGGTAAAATAAAATCACACTAATGTTTACACATCAACAGACAGTAATTATTGAAGTTTGCTTCGAAATGAAAACATGTCTTGGCATTTCATTAGAATTGTCTCCTAAGATTTGTTTTCATGGAAAATAAGAAAAATATGCTATATTTGTGGTATGTTTATTGTTTTCTGCAGCATGATAAAGGTACCACAAAGTTTATATTTGCTTTTTGATACTCGCTACTTCTGATTTCAATTGGGTCTTTGGCAATTTTAATTGGGTATTTAAGCAAATACGAAGCTTATCTGGAGCTCTGGGTCCAAAACATGTTGTACACAACCACCGGTGATAATATTGCCCATATTATCAATGTTTCTATACATCTATTGCATAATATCGATGGTCTAGTAACATAAGGTCGTAACTGCTATGCTTTAGCATAGCAGTTACGACCTTATGTTACTAGACCATCGAATTGGCAATGCCAACTTGCAAAAACAAGCAATTTGATTGTCTGAGCCTGGGCTGTAGTCCAGCTCAAGCTCAGCCAATCAAACAGCTTAATCTTAAGCACAATATTAAAGTATTTTGAAATGAAATTGACAAATACTGGCAAGATTAGCACAGGCGGTAGTGTATCTCTGGTACGACAACTCGGGTTTGAGACCCACGACAGGGCGTGTACTTCTTTCACCCATTGAATATCATGTACCTGAATATACAGCCAAATTTACCTCGTTTCGGCTTTTCAAACGTCGAATGCAGATAAAACACAACTTTCTCGACAAAGTGGACAATATTGTGCTGGTCAGGGCCACGGACATACACGGTCCAGTCATGTGTGAATCCTTCCTTGGTCGGGTGGGTACGCCGGGTCGCCCGGTGGCCTAATTCCACCTTTACCTGAACATCCGTCATCTACAGTAACAGAAAGTGAATGTCTTTAACCCTTTCACCCAGTAACTGGAATGGATTTTGATATGTTAATTTTGAAACCAATCAAATCATCACAAAATGAATTTTAGATTACCGGTAGTCCATTTATGAAAAGGGGGTGAGGTTTTTTCTAAACAAGAAATGTGGCCTGTCGGAACGAATGCGCCTAGTGGCAGATTGGAGAAACTGTGGCAAAGTTAATTAATCAAAGTGATAAGTATTCACAAGCACATTTATGAAGGTCAAAGGGTCAAGATCATAAGGGCAGTGTGGATGTGTAGCATAATTAAGAAACTCTGACAAACTTCTTAATGTGTGAAAAAGTTTAAAGAACTCTGGTGAACTTCTTAATGTGCCGGACACACGGAAACACAGTTGAAACACTATATGCTCTACAGAGACCGGGGGCATAAAAACATGAAAATTGGTTGCAAAAAGTACAGATCCTGATGAGCCGGCTCGTGATGAGCCGGCTCATCTGGATCTACAATATTTGCCAATACCACTATACAGGCCTGTGGTGTTGAATGGGTTTAAAGTGATGTCTGGAATGTCATACTAGGTTGCGTTTTTGGGGAAATTATTAACAATAAAGAGAATTTGTTGAAGATTAGCATAGGCGGCAGTGTATCTCTGCCCAGTTAGCTCAGTCGGTAATGCACTGGTACGGTAAACCAGACATCACAGATTCGAGACCCACAGCCGGGCATGTATTTATCTCGCCCTTTGACATACATGTACATGTGCCTGAATCTACAGACAAATGACCTCGTTTCGGCTTTTCAAACGTTGATAATGAAAACAATTTTTTAACACATTCGCCTTACAAACAAGGTAAACATAAGTCCTCAGGGACATTTAGCAGTCAGACATGGATCATATCCAAAACAAAACACCATTCCTAGACACACATTGTGGCTATATATTATCAAAACTGGTGATGAGGTGAAGACGACGTTTTCGGGATCCACTCAATCTGATTTGCAAAAGGCAGGTCCCGGTAGCGACACAACTTGTGACAAGTACAGAGCTCCAGATAAGGAATTAGTAATTGAGTATTGTCACTCCATCATTTCTGAAGCAATTGGGTATTTCAATTTCTAATTTCAATTGGGTATTGTGCAATTTTAATTGGGTATTTAAGCAAATACGCAGCTTATCTGGAACACTGCAAGTACCCCATTCTTTTTCTATATGTTGTATGAGCGTGCACGAATGCTCAGTTCTTTCGGGAACAGGTAAGAAAATTCCAAATAGTTTTATTATAACTTAAAACTGAATCCCTCAAATAAGGCTGGTCTCTCTTACTTTCACTATTTCTATAGATGCTGTGGGAGCTATCCGACCTATACATTACCTGCAACCGGTCTGTACTGGTTCTGCATGAATTAAACAAATGGTGCACTTACACCCAAGAAAGAAAAATCCAACCTTGTCATGTCCCCTAATATTCTTTACATTAGTTAGCCACGGAAACCCCGTTTACATCAATGGATTGACTTATTTTCATGAAATATACCGCAGCAAATGCGGTACATGTTGCCCTTTATTGCATATGCGGCTTTCATCTCATAATTCTGTCGCTTTGACGAAGAATCGGTTACCCTAAATGTAAATGAAAACTAGAGTATGTGAATGTAAGAAATAAATGGTACTCTATTCTTTGTGCAAGTTATAAGTTATTGTAAATGACTTTCAGAGCACCCATAAAACACATGTCATCGGATTTGGTTCGCTACATATCATCAAAATACATCCGTTTGTTAGGAAGATTTGTAAAAATGACGTCACAGATTACATCACGTCGGAAAATTGGTTTCGGAAATCACGTGATCCCACACATTGATTTTGGACATCAACAGCAATGACAGTCATGTGACATGATTGTTGTCGGTCTATACCACGCTGGTATGTCTGCTGGAAAAAGTTATGACAGAAATACAGGAAGATATCAATTTATATTTATTATGCCGAGTACTGGTTTCTGTCGGTTACAGGTACAACACCAGTACCCCACCCACATTTTCACACATTGTTTCAAACATATGGGTACTTTTTACTATCGTTCACCACCACCCACGGCAAAACAACTCGTTGTACACTTACATTTAAATATATTCAATGCCTACACCTTCAATAATATCAGAATAATTGTCGCCATATGTGTTAGTTTCTGTTTATTTCAGAGAAAAATATTACCGGAAGTTAAATAATGTAATAATGAAAGATGGGTGTACCATAAAAGCCGTACTTGTCATGGAACAACCGATACTATCCGGGTACACATCCAAACGAAATGCACTCACATCTAACATGACCTAAGAATGACAATATATCTATAGTTTCGATGAGGATTAGAAAATATATGAAAATTTACCAAATATCAACCTGGACACTATGAATCAACTGAATAAACAGGATGATGAGGACATTTAATGAATCTTAAATAGAGGGTGTGCAAGCTATACTGTATATAGCTTATATAATCAAACTTAAACCTGGACTCGGGGACCATGGCACATCCCAGGTTAAAATATAGAGATAATTATTTGTTCGTCCATTCTTTAGATATGTCATTTTTCGGGCAACATAACTATTGATTTATCATTATTGGACGTGTTGATTAACTTTTCTTTTTATATTAAAAGTCTATTGGCAGTTGGACATCATGTCTGATACAACCGCACGCCGCTATCAGTAAATTAAATGTTACTAAGTGATTATATCTGTACAGCAGGCACTCGTAATTTTTGAAACAGGTGAAATTTGTATATATACACTTATTTAATTCCAATACAGAACATGTACAGTGTGTGCCAAACAGATGGAACCCCAACTTTAACAGTGGCAAAAGTACATACGAGTTTGGTTTTAGTCCAGAACACCTGAAAATGGAAAAAATACATTCTAATATCGTATATGATAATCATACTCAATGACATCATGACAACTGGGAATGTTACAGAATCATTTAAAGCAGGAGTGATAACACATGCACATAAAACAGACATGCAGTTACCGTGGAATCATGGTGCACGTACGTACCTCCACTGTAAGAAAGTTATTTGAATATGCTTTCTTGAACAGAATCACTGATCGAAATGAGTAACACTCAATCAGTACTACAGTTTTGATTTACTAACGGCCGCTCACCAAATATTTCATCTCTTATTATGTCTGAAGCAAGTGTGGAGTCAAAATTGGAAAATTAACAATTAGTGAACAGACAAAAAGCCTTTGACGTCGTATCACATCGTATCCTACAGAGAAAACTATATGAAGCATGAATTCATCTAGCTACCGGCCTGGTATCCAGAACATGTAGTCCGGGTCAAAAATCTCTTACAAGATGTAGAAATCTGTATTCTCGGAAGATGAAATGGCTCCACCTACATTGGGTGCCAGACTTGTGCTGATTATGCCATTCTGTTTGCAAATTCGTCAGATGAACTACACATAATGCATTCACTACCATATACATATATCATAATATAAAATACATATACATCCAACAAAGAGTCATACATAGATCTGTCACTAGAGCTTCTCAATCTAGGAAGAAAATATCACCTTTTCATCTGGGACAAATTATTGAAAGGTATCAGCTTCCAACAACCAAGGCAATTAGTAGTATGTTAAAATATAGAATGAAACTACAGGTTAAGAAACAAATGCGTATATATATATAACTACGTATACTGGACCTCGAATCTACAAGACAATGCATCTACGAAGAAAACGTTGAATCTGTGCTGGAACAGCTAGCTGCATATCGAGAGAACACACCCAGGCTGAGATACCACAGACTCGAGTCTCACCGATGTTCGGAGGGCAGTTACAAAGGCAAGTTTACTATTTAGCCTACCTGCCAGATGTGGCGAATCGAAAACCAGGACATTCCACATATATTAAGCTGCAGACGCCAGACATTAACTTGAACCTCATCCCGTAAGGAGCCATTTGGTAGACTGAAACACCTACTGTCTGTTTCATGAAACCTGCCAAAATGTTACTGCTATAGAAACAATGCAAAAACAATATTTATTTCGATAATATTAAATTTTATAAAAAATTAAGAATGAGCCTTATTTTTATTTTGTAAAATTTGGCCAAATATTGATTTTATTACGAAAATGTATGGAAATTGACTCTGAAAGCTGACTATAGATAGCTTGGAAATGATCTAACTAAGAAAACAAAACTTTTGAAAATCGGTCCACTATACCTGATGAACTTTGAAATAAAATAAATCTCCATGTTAAATCCCCATAAACATCTTCACTCTATTTGTATGTAACATGGGGACATTGATTTGTTGTAATACAAATTCAATATTGGATACAATTTCACAGAATAAAAACATGGCTCATTCTTAAATTTTGCTATAATTTAATATTATCGAGAAAACTATTGTTTTACGTTGTGGATATATATCCGTAAAATTTGGACAGTTTCGTGAAACAGACAATTAATAGTTATAAGAAGGTTTGGACCAATAACGTGGAAAGCTGGCCTCTGTAACCACAGGTGTTTGAACAGATGGTCAGTATGTTTGTGTCATATGGGTATTTTGGTGAGTTTTGTGTAGAATTGGATGGATTTCATTGATTTTGGGTAATTTACATAGTTTTGTGCAACTACTAAATTAATGCTCAACCATTACACACGACATACATCGTCAATTATCTACACATTCACCGTTCCGAACTTTCGGAACCATTTTATACAGTTAACATTTCGTACTTATTCATATGTGTAACTTGCGGGAGGTGACGTAATTTGTATATTGGTGCACCCAGACCACCAGATATACCATAAAACACCGAAATATTAATTACCTTCCAGAACCTGTGTTTGTAACCGTGTGACTGCAGTATGGGAACTTATAGTGGACTTCAGAATTATATTGGTAGATGGCGCCCTACCCAGTGACAATTCCTTACTTGACAAAGTTGAATCCATATATATAGACACTTATATATATGCCGCAAACACTTAAACAAGATGGCGAAAAAAAATCCATGTAATGGCACCACACATTTAAAGAAATACAGCTAGCATTAGAAGCAGTTGTATATATATGCACATGCCAACTACGTAAAAGGGATGAACATATCTATCGGCTGCAACAGCTGCCGGGTTCGCCTATATATGGAAGGCGGGATTTATCTACTAAAGAAAGAAAGAAAGCTGCATACGGCTTTGCAGAATGGTATTAATTGCACACTTCATATTTGGGAAGCTGATTCAGATATGCAGCTAAAACCAAAGCCGAAAAATGTGTATACTTGTTTAAAGGTACGTGCCCACTCAGTAAGCACAAAATGTTATTTATAGGAATTAAATAAGTGTATAATTGTGTCACTATTCCACCAGTTCTAACAAGTCCGCTATACAAATATAACCATTTATTAATGTTTATTTTACTGGTAGTGACGCGTGGTGATATCAGGCTAGTTGCGAGCGAACGGTAACTCTTGCAATCTGGAGTAGATTGTAAGAGTTACCATTCGCAACAATATGGCGGGGGTGGCAGCCGGGGATGCCCGGTGTTCGTGGATTTCCTCGGATTGAAAGTTGCCATTTGTGTCACTGTGAATGTCGTTTATGGAATTTGTTACCAGTGTAGTTCCTTATCAAATAGCACACGCATGTACATAGCCAGATAACGATCTAGATTTGTATTTGTTGCTTGTTGACTTAGAAGATGGTTCGTTGATGGGATGGAAAACAGTGCAGATCCTGATCAAACTGTGCAGATGCATAGGCTGCTCTGGGTCTACACGTACTGGTCGACAAACCCATAAGAACCAATTCTTCCGTCACAGCCACATTTGTTTTCTATCTTTTCTTCTTTCATTTATATTTCTGATATTAATACATGATGATACTATCGATGTATGTTTGAAAACTGATTAGTTTTATTTAAATAAATAATCCGCTGTATTCAACACAGCGACATACTACCGCGGTTTATACATCGCCGGTCTGAGGTAAGTCAAGTGCGTTGTATAAAGTGCGCATTTAAGGTTGATATAATAATGTACGTTGAAACAAAATAGTGCTATTTAAATAAAGCGCTTTATACAGCACACTGGTTATGAAACAGTGGTTTATCAAACAGTGGTGTGCGGTCACAAGTCATGAAAATTGCATGGTAAATTTAGCTCGGCCGTGCCACGTCACACCTTTCACTGAATCATAGTTCCCTCTGACTACCGTGTTTCAAAAGCTTTATTACAAAATAGTTTCAGCAACGCACACATACGTACACGTGTACTGTACATGTACGCCATTTTCATGTTTTATTTCCTGCTGGGGCTGTTATTTTCTCGGTAGTTCATATGTGGTGTTTTGCTTTCGTTGCATTTCTTTTATTTGCATGTATTTTACTGTGGCTTTCATTTTGGGACCGCCGCACACTGCTGGTTGTGGAGTGGATAGTTGTGCCGTATTGAAGGCTCTTCGATCACCGATGTGCGCGTGGTATGTGTTTATCATGATGTATTGCGTTGTTTGATTCTTTCCTTTGGACATTGGAATTACGATCATATCAGATTTCGAAGTATCCAATTAGCGTATGCAGACATATGGAGAATAGTAGGTTAGTGCCGTGAATTGGAAAACATATCTGGCAAGGCTCAGGAAACGGGATGGGCGAGGCTCTGCCGAGAACATCCCGCTTCCGTGCCGCGCCAGATATCTTTTCCCATTCACGGCACTAATTAACCTACTATTCTATTTATCCCGTCAACATCTACAAATGGCTGTAAAATGCAAAAATAATATTGACTGGATATCAAAAATGTTTCACGGCACCGTGTTTCACGGCACATACGTACTGTGTTGACGGGATAAAGTGTTTTATTCAGAAATCAGAAATGCAAATGCCCAGGCTGTTGGGTGACCCGAATGTTCTGGCTGTTACGCAGTGCGACACTGTGTGACAGCTAGAAACTTCGAGTATCCTGTAGACGATTTCATCAAAATTGCAAAGTATTCTTATCTAGTAAAGTATACTTTATGTCATATAGAACTTAACGACTGCATATATTTGATGATTGAAAGTATGCAGAATTATTATACTGAATTTGTTACATTATCACAGCCATTGTCTTCAGTATAATAAAAATTAATAAGTTTATCCTTTAATTGAAAATTTCTCCCTCAAAGTATACTTTGCTAGATAAGTATACTTTGCAATGTTGGTGAAATAGGCTATACTGGTAGTGTTCTCACAAATTATTTGTACATGTATTTTAATTTCATAGCTAAACTATACACACTCTGTAGGACGAGCTTTCGGTCTTTTGCAAGGCTTTTGGAGGTTTCCACTACTCTACGTTTACTAAGCTGTATATGCCTATTTTAAATTAGTGTGTCCAGTCAAATGTGTACATGCAGCAATATATGACTCCCGCATTACTGTCTGTTTCACGAAACCTGCCCAAATGTTACAGCTATATAAACAATGCAATATCAATGCAATCGATAATATTAAATTTTATAACAAATTAAGAACGAGCCTTCTTTTTATTTCGTGATGGTCAAATATTGACTTTATTACGGTTAATATCATTCGATTGACGGAATGAATACCAGTGTATACCCTATTATCATGATTATGTATACCTCAGTTGACATTATAGTAACTGTCACACAAGTTACATGTACAGGAACACGTACGACACTTAACATCATAAAGTTAACAGAGTGTGATTATCAACTGTTTCTTCTAGTACAGTCCGGCTTTATTTCTTGTTTCGCTATGGTGCCGAGTATCCACCTGTCAAATATACAGGTCCACCATGTAAAATATATTTTACGGGTGGACCTGTAAATTTTACAGGTGAACCTGTAAATGTTACAGGTGGACCTATATATTTTACAGGTGGGCCCGTATATTTGACAGATGATACACATGAAACAAAACACTTTACATCATAAAGTTAACGGTATGTAAGTAGCCACTGTCTCATCTAGTATTCACTCCTGCTGGTCGTCATTGATTACTGACGACACTTGTTGAAAAGAAAATTTCTGAACTCTGAGTTGAAGAAACAATATACAAATGGGTTGACGACGCTATTGATCATAAACATTCTAAACAATAACTGCGGACCAACAGATAATTCCGATTGCATCGTTGTCGTGGTGGCTCGTAGCTTGACTACGAAAACAAAATAGGGAATAAAACTGCCAACGAAAGTCATTGTGATGATCATCATGCTGTACGTAATATTCCGTTCGGCGATGCTGATTCGATGGACTCTCAAACTGGAGCTAGTATGGCGGCTCTCGTTTGGGTGAACCTCTGTTGACGAATGGTGTGTGTCAATTTCATGTGGTATGGTCAGATCGGTACACGTCTCAATGACGTATATACTACTGGCTATATCAGCACAGACAGTTGGTGCATTTTCTGATACCAGATCATTGGATGCCTTTCCCATATGAACTCCAGCGAACGCGATGCGTTGGACATTAATATGTCTCTTAAGTTGTACCATTTTGATAAGTATCAATGTATATAAGGTGAGCAATGTAATGGTAACAGTACAGGCGATTGTCAAATCCACAATATGTGCTACCAGTACGAATGTTTCCATGGATGGCTTGTCTGTATGTGAGCAATAATGAACCATGGTCAACGTGCCGTTTGAGTTAGACATATTTACTTTCACTATGTCCAGGATGATGAAATCACGTGTTGACGCCACTGCAGAGATAATGATGGCCATTAATACAACTTTCTTTGTTCTTTCGATGTTGAACTGGCGCTTTGAAAATGGCCTGCATATTTTGAAATATCTGTCGAATGTTATAACTTCCAAGACGAAAACAGACGAGACGACAAGCCAGTGATTAAAGAAATACTCGAACTTGCAAGCAACCGATCCATAGTAGACATTACACCTCAGATCTGCGATATGCCATGAATACATGATGCACACAAACAGGTCTATTCCAGCTAGTGATGCGATGAACACGGAGCTGCTATTCTTCTTGGCCTTGAATCCATAATAAATAAACGCAAGCGTGTTGCCAGTGATTCCAACGACCATCTGAACAGCCACGAAGACAATCACTGGAATGTATTCATCTAGGAGTTTACGATGAAGCTCCTCCAGTAGGATATCGTTTGTCACGTTGTCAGATTTTGATTGCACATCCATGTCGTCTGTCTTCAAATACTCATTCACAGTCTCGGTAGCTGCAATATGTAAATGGAAGCAGGTTAAGTCGGAATTAAAACTGTGGAAGTTTCTCAGTCTCCTTTGAAGGTAATATAATATGTGGCGGTGACTGGAGAAATGGGGCTTATGATTTTTGCAACCAGTGTAGCTCCTGATCATGGAGCATACTCATGTAGTCTGTGACATTTACCCATGTATCTGCGTAATACTATATGAATGAATGGCTTTTTTTGTGGAATTTATCGGGGTATAAACTTGGAAAAGTCGCGGGAATACTGGACGAAGGCCTCGTCCAGTATTCCCGCGACTTTTCCAAGTTTATATCCCCGATAAATTCCAAAAAAAGGCCATTCATTCCTTATAATTCCAGCATTTTAAATAAATTCATCAAGAAAATGTGATTATGTTCTGTTTTCTTAAGAATTATTTTAACTTCGCCTCACGGTTATGGAAAGTAGTTCGACGTGGGAGTTTACTGGGATATACATTTTGGACAGAGACTTGCTACGGGCCAATAAAATGTTAGTGAACTGTGTAAATATTTTTGTGCTGGAATTATTCGCTGTTAATGACATTGTACATGCAACTAAAATGTATTAATGCAGTTCATATGTTCAGTATATTATTTATTTCACTCTTTCAATTAAAATAATGGATATAGTGCGGCTTTTCAACTGTTTCACAACGTTGTCAGCAATGAAAATTCCAGAGTATGGCATAGTGACGTCATAATTATGATGACGTTAAATACGTGCACACGCAGTAAAGCAATACGAATCTTTAATCTAGCACAGCTATTCATCAATATGTATACCAACCCTGTGTACACATTGCTGGTTAGAAGATTGGCAGGTGTCTCTTTGGTTGAATGACGAACAGTGCCGATCCTGATCAGACTGTGCAGATTCACAGGCTGATTTGGATCTACACCGGTCACACAATCATTATGCTTCTTTTCTCCAGTTACAGCCACAATTGAATAATGTAGATGATGGCCAGTCCCATTCGGTATGTGTAAACCAATATAACTGTAGCATATTCTTCTTATTCTATTTACGAAAAGATTGCAACACCGGTGCCCCGTTTCGGAGATAATGTGCAGGATTATGTTATATTCATATCCATGTACATACAAATAGATACAATCGATGTTCCCGGTGACTAGTCGGTACCCACACTGTAAAACCAGCGGGCGCTTGACGCGTCCAGACGCGTTCATATATAGGCAATTTTAACGCAGTAGTGTTCAAATTGGCCTTCAGGAATTCAGTAAATGCATCTTTACTGAACCGATGTGTTCAAATGGTGTTCAGCACATTAACGTCTCCGTTCAAGCACTCTGCGGTCAATTTTTGATCAGCTTTCAATTGTGGTAGATACAATGAGTTTACCTTAACAATGTATTAATAACACCATTTACGATACATTTTAAATATTTTTTGCATAAAGTATGGTGTATGAAGCTACAATTCATAATTCGTTACGGCATTTAAACACTGCCGTTCACATAGCATCCATTGATGAACGCTCAAAGCGTACTGTGACGTAATTCTATTTTTATCGGAGTATTTTTAGTTCCACGCGGTTCCGTCATGACCACGGAATTCTGGGAATTGGGCGCAATTTTTTATCTCTTTCCGGCATTGCTGCTAAAGGATATTGAGGACATTTAAATGTAAACCGTACATTTAATTTACTTATTTAGGTGATTTTAACATGTAAACTAATGGTAATAGCATCTCTTCATACTCGTCAATGTTTGTGGCAGCTCTTTGTGGTAGGGGTTGCTTGATAAACATGCAAAATGAGACAGAGTCCGAATTTGCCTCCAACATGTGTTGTTTCTTTGCAGATTCCATGCAATCATTTCAAAATCATACCATAAGGTATCACAAAGATGATCCAAGCTTCTCGGTTGCATGCAGTATAGGTTCTTGCTCCTTCACATCAAGCAAATGGTCCATTTTTAGATCGCATGTAAGCCGTAAACACGATAACCGAAATCAAAATGTAGACTTACCCCACCCACCCATGTTATTCAATGATGATGGAGAAAATGATGTTGTTATTCCGTTCAACGATACAGAAGCTCTGCAGATATGTATGCATGTAATTCTATATACTAATGTACAATGTAATGCCATTATATTGAATGATTCAAAATAAAATGTGTAAATGAATTGTTTTTAATACCTTCTGTTCAAATTAGAACATTTCCATGATTAAATTAGAACACGTCCCTGTTCAAATATGAACATTTCTGTTTATATTAGAGCACCACAATATCAATATGTGTGTGCTCAAAATTGCATACATACATGTTCATGTGGTGTTCCAAAGCTGAACACTTGTAACTTGAACATGTTCGGGGTGTTCAATATCTGTTGCATCGTATTTGAACGCGTCAAGCGTTAATAATTGGAACACTTGAAATGTTCAATATTGAACACACAACGTTCATGTTTTGAACGGTAGTGTTCACGGTTTGAACACATAAATGTCCAATGTCTCACACTAGTGTTCAAAGGGTGTTGAGATTAGAACACTGTGCGTTAATGCTTTGAACATTAGCGTTAAGAAATCGAATGCTCGTTGAACGCGTCATTGCGTTCTTGACGTGTTCAATAGCTGTTGCATTTTGGTGTTCAAAGTGCATTCTAAAGTTGAACGTTTGGGTTTACAGTGCATTTACAGCTGCATAGACTGAAGCAGTGTGGATAAAGTGTCCTTCTCAATGACGTAGCACATAGCCTCGGGTAACACACGACCGTATGATCAGCAGTCCGACGCTATGGACTGCTCGGCCAGGTGTTCCACAACAGTATTTGATATTCTCTATTTGACGTTATAAGATTATGCTATGTGCATTTCGCCATGAATACTACATCATATTTTATGGAAGATCGGACTTCATATACTTAGAAGTAAGGAAACTAGAAGTCAGAAGTAATCAAGGTGTAAGTTAGAAGTAAGAAGCAAAGAAGCAATGAGGTTAGAAATAGGAATACAGTTGGAAGTTAGAAGTAATTAAGAAGTAATAAAGTTGGAAGTTAGAAGTAATTAAGAAGTAATAAAATTGGAAGTTAGAAGTAAGGAAGTAGGAAGTAAGGAAGCTAGAAGTAAGAAGTGATCAAGTTGTAAGCTAGAAGTAAGAAGCAAAGAAGTAATGAGGTTAGAAGTAAGAATAAAGTTAGAAGTTAGAAGTAATTAAGAAGTAATAAAATTGGAAGTTACATAGAAGTAAGGAAGTTGGAAGTAGGAAGTAAGGACGTTAGAAGTAATGAAGTTAGAACCATTGAAGTCAGAAGTCCCTCCAGGTCTTCCATACAGTTTGGACGTGTCAATGTCATTATTTAAATATGTAGTTACATGCTCTGATTAGTTGAGTCCAATATTCCCGATTTCGGTATGACAACGGAATCAATACCAAGGTGCATGATCACGTGGTTACACCAACAACAACGTCGCCCACTCCAAAGTAAGTATTATTTGATATTTTCCTTAATATGCAACGGACTTTGATGAAATATGGCGCAGCAAACGCGTCTTCCTGAGCTGCATTTGGTGGTCTATGAAGTTTGGCACAGACTTATGTTGTTTTTACCGATTTCCGTGTCGGAGTTGCGAAGAATCGATTTCCGTGTCTCCGACACGGAAATAGATTCTTCGCAAAAACAACATAAGTCTGTGCCAAACTTCCTAGACCACCAAATGCAGCTCATTTAGACGCGTTTGATGCGCCATATTACATCAAAATCCGTTACGTAATAAGGACACTATAAAATAATACGTACTTTGAATCGGTACTTATTGTTGTTGTTAGTACCACGTGATCATACACATTGAATGCGTGTTCATAAACAGTTATAGACATGTCTGTTAAAGTTGACATCAAACAACACTATCCAGCCATTATATTTGTCAAGTAACGTATACTACTATTGCATATGGTATACAGTTGTTCCAACGAGCATTTGACAATGTATATTTAGTGCTATCACGCTCATCTTTGTAAAATAAGTAAAGGTTAAAAGTGTTAACTTTCTGTTGGTTTTCCATGTTATGAACTGTTGTCTTTGTTGCGTCATTAAACTGACGACATATGCATAAGGTCGCGTAACAGTAACCAGCGAATACACACCAGAAAAGAGAAGGTCTGGTTTTGTAATTATTTGTATTAGACTACCCGGTTGGTATATTTTGTTGGCATACGAATTAGACGAGGTGAGAAAAAGGCGTAGCAATTCGGAATCTTGTTGATAATCGAGTAGCAACATTCACATTGTTATTAATAGTCACTACTGTTTCACGAAAGCTGCCCAAATTTTACGGTTATATAAACAATGCAAAAACAATATTTTTTGTGATAGTATTAAATTAAAGCAAAATTTAAGAACGAGCCTTCTTTTTGTTTCGTGAAATTTGGTCAAATATTGATTTTATTGCGAAAAAACAATTTCCCCATGTAAAATCCCCATAGACATCTTCACATTGTGTTGGCATACGAATTAGACGAGGTGAGAAAAAGGCATAGCAATTCGGAGTCTTGTTGATAATCGAGTAGCAACATTCATATTGTTATTAATCGTCACTACTGTCTGTTTCACGAAAGCTGCCCAAATTTTACGGTTATATAAACAATGCAAAAACAATATTTTTTTGTGATGGTATTAAATTAAAGCAAAATTTAAGAACGAGCCTTCTTTTTGTTTCGTGAAATTTGGTCAAATATTGATTTTATTGCGAAAAAACAATTTCCCCATGTTAAATCACCATAGACATCTTCACAGAGAGAAGATGTCTATGGGGATTTAACATGTGGAACATTTTAGAATTTCAGAAATACTGGACCGATTTTCAAAATTTAACTTTTGTTTTCTTAGTTAGATCATTTCCAAGATGTCTAGCTAGGTTTCTGAGTCAATTTCCAATTTTTTTCGTGTTTTGACTCCTCCTCCACTTCCTTTTCCGCCATGTTAAATTCCCATAGAGAAATCAATTTTTCGTAATCAAATCAATATTTGACCAAATTTCACAAAATAAAAAGAAGGCTCATTCTTAAATTTTCCTTTAATTTAATATTATCGAAAGCAATATTGTTTTTGCATTGTTTATATAGCCGTAAAATTTGGGCAGGTTTCGTGAAACAGACAGCAGTCCGATATCTTACATGTAAAATACTACTTGTACCGAACTTTGTTTATAATTAGCGATAATTGAATACAATAAATTGCAACCGAGTAACAATTGAAACAGAGCATTGGTATTTGTACAGTGTAGTAGTTTTAAATAATGTACTAATTAATTAACACTCCGTATATTTAAATAAGTAGTTGATATTTAAATATGTACATGTACTTGTACCCAGTATATTTCAGTTAGTAATTGGCACTAATCTGTATATTTGTAATGAATACAACTGTTGCGTTTACTATAGGAATGAATGGCCTTATTGTGGAATTTATCGGGGTATAAACTTGGAAAAGCCACTTTCGCAATTGGCGATAAAAATAAACAATTGGCAATACAAAATTACTTTTTTTGTTTTTTTCCGGAAATTATAATTTTGTATCGCCAATTGTTTATTTTTATCCTATTGGTTATTATAGGAATGAATGGCCTTTTTGTGGAATTTATCGGGGTATAAACTTGGAAAAGTCGCGGGAATACGGGACGAAGGCCGGAAGGCCTCGTCCAGTATTCCCGCGACTTTTCCAAGTTTATATCCCCGATAAATTCCACAAAAAATCCATCCATCCTTATAATTCCAGCATTTGAAATAAATTCATCAAGAAAATGTGTTTATTTGTGTTTTCGTAAGAATTATTTTAACTGCGCCTCACGGTTACGGAAAGTAGTTGGCCGTGGGAGTTTACTGGGATATAAATTTTGGACAGAGACTTGCTACGGACCAATCAAATGTTAGGGAATTGTGTAAATATTTTGTGCTGGAATTATTGGGGTTTATACTAAATTTGGCTTGTTTAAAGTGCCTGGAGTCCGAAGTACTCGTCGCAAACTTTAAACAGACCAAATGTATTGTGCACCCCAATAAAAGCAACAGCCCATGGTTTTATTACATATATATTTACACTGCATTTTCTGATAGTTTCAAAAATGTAAATAACAAAATATGGCGTTAAAATTAAGAATATTATTGTTTTACGTCAATTTGTCGCAATTCCTGGAACAGCGACGTTGCCGGTCAATAGTGTGCAGTTATCGACAACCTCGTGGACGTCAAAGGAACTGTAACCAACCAACAACATAGCGCGACGTCAAGTAGGTCTAATGTATTGTATTGGGATGTAAACGCAATACATCGAATGGGCCTTTTCATTATGAATTTATGGAAGGTGTAATATAAATTCGTAATTGACACCTAGCCCGTACAATGTAACATTTAAATTGGTAATTGACACATACATTGTACATTGTACCGCGTACATTTAAATATTAAGTAATTTATACATACTGCGTATTTTTAATTACTAATTGACACTTACCCCGTATGTTAACATTAATAATTGATACTTACCAAGTACATGTATGTAAAAAATATTAATTGACACTTACCCCGTATGTAAAAATTAATAATTGACACTTACTCCGTATTATCAACTAACATGTAATAATTTACACTTTTCCCGGTAATTATAATCTACGACCGTTTTTATGAATGCGTTCCCTGTTTGTATTTGATAGCGTTATGAATCCAGACGCACACCGAGTGTACATATACATGCAATTAAATAGTATTGAAAAAACACATTACGTATTCATGACGATATACCGAACGATACAAAGAAAGGTCCAATGGGACGTTACTGATAGCATGGATAATGTGTTTTAATAAAAGTAGATAAACACAAATCGATCGGAATCTAGTATTACCTGATAAAACCATTGCTATACGTATCACAAGGTGCATGATCACGTGGTTACAACAACAACAACGTCGCCCACTCCAAAGTAAGTATTATTTGATATTTTCTTTAATATGCAACGGATTTTGATGAAATATGGCGCAGCAAACGCGTCTTCGTGAGCTGCACTTGGTGGTCTATGGAGTTTGGCGACTTATGTCGTTTTTGCGAAGAATCGATTTCCGTGTCGGAGACACGGAAATCGATTCTTCGCAAAAACGACAGAAGTTTGGGCGAAAATAGAGAGACCACCAAATGCAGCTTAACAAGACGCGTTTGATGCGCCATATTTCATCAAAATCCGTTACGTAATAAGGACAATATAAAAGAATACGTACTTTGAATCAGATTGGCATTATTATACATTTTGTATCAGAGGTAAATATCCACACTGATATCAGGGGCGATAACCGTGTTTCCTTAAAATGTTAAAGGACATTACTAATTATTCTCTGTATTTATATTTTGATGTGCAATGATCATACTTTATAATCTGTCGAAAATAATATTTTTTTCAGGCGAGGCATTTAATTTGTATAAATAATTAAAAATATCATGCCTCATTTGCATATGAAAAAGGCCTGATACTACCGCGATTCCCGTAAGGTCCGGACTTATGAAACATTGCGAAAATTAGTTTTTTCGGATGTTCCACTTTTATCACTCGGTGTGATGACTACAACATGCCAGAGCAATTCCAGGTGATTTGCAGAAAAAATGACCACTGTAACACATTTGTTTTTCCATTTAAAGCATTTTTTAAAAGTAACCGATTCCCGTAAGGTCCGTACCTGTGAAACACCGTGAAAACATTTTGTTTGGGGCGTTCCACTTTTATCACTCGGTGTGATGACTACATCATGCCAGAGCAATTCCAGGTGATTTGCAGCAAAAATGACCAATGTAACACATTTATTTTGCAATTGAAAGCATTTTTTTTTTTTTAAATACCCGATTCCCGTAAGGTCCGGACCTGTGAAACATCGCGAAAATATTGTTTTCGGGGCGTTCCATTTGTATCACTCCGTATGATGACTACATCATAGGCTGGTCATTCTACGGCATATAGGGGGTCAACCCACCACAAATTGCGTACTTTAGTTTTTATTCACAATCCATCTCATACATGTCCCTACTTTAACATATCAACATCTATTAAAAAATAGTGATGCCAAAGTTGCCTAATTTGCATAAATCCAAGATGGCCGCCGGGAAATTATGCGGTAACTATCTTACCACTTATTGATCCGAATGACACATATTTGGTATGGACATTAATAGTCCTAATGATCCCTGATCGAATGAACTATACATTATGACCATAAGATGTCAAGGTCACATGAAAATGTGAAGGTCAATGTCAGATTTGGTCGAAATAAGCAGACATCTGACACATTTGTATATCTGCAAACCTTATCCACTGCTAGAAATACGATATATGTGTTCTTTCCAACTAAATTCATAATGTCCATTCGGTTGGTGATATGTTTTAGGTCGTTATATGTCAAGGTCATGTGTTAAGGTCACGATTCATGGGAAATTTGGCAAAAATAAGCCAAAGTATGGCGAAACGTGTGTGTCTACACACCCTGTCGATATCGAAACACATTTAATGCATCGTTTCTAATACGTTATAATGTATATTTGTTTGGCGATACTTTGGAGGTATTCCGTCATCAAGGACATCGTTGAGAACACATGTTGCCGACTAATTATTGGGGATGGGGCACCAGCATACCTCCCCCACTATAATATGGAGAGTGCCCATGACCCTACTCCACTGACCACCGCCTCCCTAGCATATGTAACAAATAGTATATCACATTATGATCGCATAGCCTAATGGAATAATGCATTAACAAACATTTGATGCGGTGTCGTCAAAAGTAAACGCGGAGACGGCCCACGGATTGCGACAACAACAACAACAACAACAACTATCGACTGCAGTGCCTTACAGTCAAGGCCCAATCAGTCTAGACAATCCGAAGCATCTTTAAACTTCGAAAGACGTCGACATCAAGTTATGTTGAAGGTATTTTATATATTTTTAAATGTACTCCCCTCGAGATTATGTTTTGATGCCAAAATGCCATGACCTGTGTGCCTATGTCCGTGGTGTACCAGTTACTCATCAGAATGTTGGTTCTTAGTTTTACCGTACATGAGGATGGGTGGGGTACAATTGTTGCAGAGAAAAAAAAATTGCACCGCTGTAGGGACTCCCTTTGCCAATTTTTGTTTTTATGTTGACTGTCATTTTCTGCTCATTTTTGTACAGGGGGAGGGGCCGGATCGATAATTGGTTGATTTACTAGACCCGAGGTTGTGTCGAAGTATAATTGTTGCAGAGAAAAAACTATTTTAATACTGTAATGGTGTCAGACGTGTTTAACACAACTCTACCGGGAAATAAAAGGTCGCAACCGATCGAGGAAGAACATCCTAGTATGGACGAACATGATGCTGATGCTGTAGTGATTAGTTCGGTACCAGGGCATCAGTTAACTGATGGGGCGGATGATGGATGTGCCTCGAACAATGATCTAGAAGTAGCAGGAATCATGTATGACAACCTTTTGGATAGTAAGACATCAGTGACAGAGGTTTGTGAGTCAATCGTATTGACAAATATCACCAAGAAACTGGAAGAAAAGCATCGATCGTTAGAGAACTCACGAGGAGCTGGCCTATGGCTGCAGTTCATGCGTATGACGCAAATTTCTCGAAGCAGAACCGACGGGCAATTGGCTATTCCATATGCAGGCACAACATGACATGTTACCATATTTAGCTGATGCCGGCCACAGCTTGTACACCAAGTCCCTCCATGCATACTTGCAGAACATCGACTCACTCCAAGAACAACATCCTGAGGTGCTTAGTCATTTTTGCCGGGGTCTCCATGTTGTTCACCGAACCAATCGTTTCTGGGCAGGTCTTTCGCCGGATCTCGTGATCGAACATGTTTTGATGAGAATTATGAAGACCAGTGGAGGCTTAACCATGGCATTGGGTCGTGGAATGGCAGAGACACAGCGACTTGTTTGGTTAATGTCACATCCGATCTGCTCAGAGGTCAACAATTCCATAATATGAACAATAAAAAAAAAAAAAAAAAAAATGAGATCCAAGAATTGACAGAGGTGATGTATACCACGAGTGAACAACACAAAGAAGAAACCAAATCCAGACAAGAAAGGGATATGTCTGACACATGTGGACTGATTGAGTTTCTAGATTCAAGAAACCCATTTCGAGGAGACTTACGAAATATTACTACCCGTGTTAATGCCGACAAGACAGTAAATGTTGACCAAGCCAGAGAGGTGGGACTTAAGATAGTAGACTCAATGGGGGGAACTGGAGTACTCGATAACAAGTTCAAAAGAAATGCACAGGTTGTAACTTTGGATGCTCAATCAGCTGTCAGAATTGACAATGACACACTATATATCGATCCCCAACTCTTGTTTCAAAGACTGGTTACTGCCGGGACACGCATATATCAACTTGCCGAGATATTTGCATACGAACTTTGCAGCTATCCGTCAGCACTATTTGAGGGTAAACACGTCATGATGCCCGCAAACAAACCAGCCCTTGCGGATGTTATCTGGGTATTGATACCCCCGAACGTTCCGGGACCATCAGGCGATATTCACTATGTCCTTCACGGTGGTGCACTCTTGCAACGTTTGCCATGGAAACACGGTAGCACCTATGGCGACATATGTACACAGTACACGAACTACGTGTGAAAAAAGTATGGAAACCCTACAGTTATTTTTGACGGATACACAGATGAACCTTCCACAAAGGATGGTACTCACCAGCGTCGGGCAGGTGGGCACGTTGGTGCTACGGTGGACATAGCAAGCAACATGTTAATGAAATCAAAGAAGGAAGAGTTCCTTTCCAACAAAGAAAACAAGCAGAGGTTTGTCAATCTGCTAGGTACCAGACTGGAAGAGATATGATGTGCCGTAATACATGCGAAATGCGATGCCGACGTGCTAATAGCGACGACAGTTGTCGAAACAGCCGCCTCACACCATACAGTCCTTGTATGTGACGATACGGATCTCATTGTGCTGCTTTGCTACTATGCGCATAATGACGCATTCGACACATACTTCATGCCAGAGGCCAATATGGGAGCAAAGAAGTGTCCCGAGATGTTGGAACATTAAAGTGGCGAAGGGGATACTTGGGAAAGATGTGTGTAATAACTTATTATTTGCACATGCTATTCTCGGATGCGACACATCCAGAATATTTGGTATGGGAAAGGGCCTGGCACTGAAGTGCATTCAGAAGGATCCGTACTTTTGTATCCAGGCACAAGTGTTTCTCGACAAGGGCGCAGCAAGGGAAGACATCATTACAGCATGAGAAAGGGCCCTTGTATGCTTATTCAAGGGCGACACAGGAGACACACTAAATACGTTGAGACAGAAGCGTTTCCATCAGACGGTAGCTACAAGCATAACGTCTGTACAGTCTCAAACCCTACATCCAACGTCATCAGCATCAAAATACCACAGCATCCGTGTATATCACCAGGTGCAAGTGTGGACCGGAGACGAAACCCTGTCTCCGCTGACTCTAGGCTGGAAAGTCGCTGACGGAAAGCTCCTCCCTGTTCTAACGGATATGGATGTGGCTCCCAAATCTCTGCTGGAAGTTGTCCGATGCAAGTGAAAGACTGGATGTGAGACAATGCGATATAGCTGTCGAAAAGCTGATCTTGAGTATTCCAGGGGATGCTTGGAGTGCTCAGGTGTGTGCGACAATATGACATCAGTCGATACAATAGAAGGGAGCGAGCATGAGTAAGTATTGTAGGTTGTGGGATACAAATTATGCACCCGACTAACATTAAGAGTAACAAGTATTTTACTGTAGAACAAACAATTACTTCTAAACAATGTAACCAACCTGTATAATTTACGTATCCAACGGCTAAGCCAACTATGATACTCAATACATATTAGAATAAACACAGAACGTATTATTATTATTCTCAGCAAAAAAAGGGTCTTCTTTGTCGGAGTGTGATTTACGTTATTGTGCAATTAAACTTGGTATTAAAATAGAACTAATGTGTGTTTTATGAATTGGTTTCCACATTATGCAATTAAAAATGACTTTTAGATCTAGCTTGAGTTTTAAGTGGTGTATTTTCAATATAACCAACTAAATATACAAACAATATCACTTGGACTAGCATCTACTTGGCGTTTTTTTGACGTTTTATGGATTTGTGGCGGCCATCTTGGATTTATTTAAATAAACCAATACACAGAGCTGGAGCCATAGTATTTGTACAACTTATGCCAATTGACAGTATGTCTTTTAACGCTTTAAAGTGCTAGGATATGCGACCTATATGTGACGATATGGGACAATATGTAATTTTTGGCGGCCATTTCGAAAATATGCAAATTAACCACGTTGGCATCACTATTTTTTACTAGATTTTTGATATGTTAGTCTAGAGACATTACTAATGTGTATTGTGAAGAAAAAGTAAAGTACGCAATTTGTTGTGGGTCCATCTGTATATTGACTATCATGCCAGAGCAATCCCAGGTGATTTGCAGCAAAAATGAACACTGAACACATTTGTTTGGCAATTTAAAGCATTTTATAAAAATATCCGATTCCCGTAAAGTCCGTACCTGTAAAACATCGCGAAAATATTATTTTTGGGGCTTTCCACTTTTATCACTCGGAATGATGACTACATTATGCCAGAGCAATTCCAGGTGATTTGCAGCAATAAAGACCAATGTAACACATTTGTTTTGCAATTTAAAGCATTTTTAAAAAATAGCCGATTCCCGTAAGGTCCGGACCCGTGAAACATCGCGAAAACATTTTGTTTGGGGCGTTCCAATTGTATCACTCGGTGTGATGACTACATCATGCCAGAGCAATTCCAGGTGATTTGCGGCAAAAAATGACCACTGTAACACTTTTTTGCAATTTAAAGCATTTTTTTTTTTACAAATAGCCGATTCCCGTAAGGTCCGGACCTGTGAAACATCGCAAAATATTTGTGTTGGGGGCGTTCCACTTTTATCACTCGGTATAATAACTACATCTTGACAGACCAATTCGAGGTGATATGCAGCAAATTGACCACTCTAACACATTTGTTTTGCACACGTCCGCGGCTTACAGAATTTGCTATTTTTAAAAAAAATGCTTTAAATTGAAAAAAAAATAAATGTGTTACAGTGCGAATTGTTGGTGCAAGATCATCTGACATTGATCTTACATGATGTAACCATAACAATGTGTGATAAAAGTGAAACGCCAAAAAACATTTTTGTTCGTGATTTTCAACACAGAATTTACTATTTAAAAAAAAGAAATGCTTTAAACGGAAAAACTAATGTGTTACAATGGCAATGCTTGGTGCAAGACCATCTGACATTGGTCTTACATGATGTAATCATAACAATGTGTGATAAAAGTGAAACGCCAGTATATTTTTTTTCTTTGCGATGTTCCACAGGTCGCGGCTTACATAATTTGCTATTTTTAAAAGAAATGTTTCATAAATGGAAAAACAAATGTGCTACAGTGGTAATTGTTGGTGCAAGATCATCTGACATTGGTCTTACATGATGTAACCATAACAATATGTGATAAAAATGACACGCCAAAAAATATTTGTTTTCGCGATGTTCCACACGTCCGCGGCTTACAGAATTTGCTATTTTAATTTTTTTTTTTTTAAATGGAAAACCAAATGTGTTACAGGGTTCCGTGTATTGAAGACAACAGTTGTCCGCTATGCTTGAGCGCACCGCGGAAAACTATTAAACGCATGTAGTTTTCATTTCACAGCATTTTCTCCCATATCCGGACCTGTCGAAAATCTAAAAAAGATTTTTTCTCGCCACAATTTTCATAAAATCTGATTTCTACATCCTTCCAGATAATTTATCACCAAAAATCAGCAGTGTAACCCATGTAGTTTTCATTTCACAGCACTATGGCAAAAAAAATGCGTTTTCTCCCATATCCGGACCTGTCGAAAATCTCAAAAACCGCAATATTTGTTTTCGCCAAAATTTCATAAAATCTGATTTATACATCCTTCCAGATAATGTATCGACAAAAATCAGCAGCGTAACCCATGTAGTTCATTACCAAGCATTTTAGGGAAAATGGCAAAAAAAAATGCATTTCAATATCCTGACCTGTCGAAAAGTGAACTAGCCATCGGGAACAACTTTATATTTTATTTAGAACACATGTTGTTTACATGTATTACTGCAAAGAGGAAGTCATCGCCTATTGGTGTGAGCCAATGAGAAACAGTAACTACGAAGAAAAGATATCTACGGAACCCCGCAGGGGACATGGATTTTTTTATTATTAATTCGTTCCCACGAAATAGCAATTCGTTCCCTCAATTTAACAATTCGTTCCCTCGAATTAACAATTCGTTCCCACGATATAAAAATTCGTTCAGTCGAATTAACAATTCGTTCCCACGAAATGACAATTCGTTCCCTCAATTTAACAATTCATTCCCTCGAATTAACAATTCGTTCCCACGAAATGACAATTCGTTCCCTCAATTTAACAATTTGTTCCGACGAATTAACAATTCGTTCCCGTAGGAACGAATTGTTAATTCGTCGGAACAAATTGTTAATTCGTAGGAACTAATTGTTAAATTGAGGGAACGAATTGTTATTTCGTGGGCTCCGTAGATATCCGCATAACGGTGCATCTGGTCGACGCAATGTATTGTCAGGAGGGGGAACGTTATGATTCAAACGTAGACGTTGATGTCAATATCAGCATGATCGGCCAATTTCATGATGTCTTGGAAACATATCCGGACACCAAAATCGTTGGATCTGGCAAACATATTCGAAATTACCATATATGCCCAGAGACATATACAACGCGTGATTGGCACACCGGGTTTTCCGAGAAAACGCGATGTTTCGTAAGCCTAATTAACATTCTTTGGTGGCAGTCCTCACACAGTTAAGGCAATTTATGGAGTTTTCGGGCCTGCGACCGCAGCCGAAACTTATTTGTGATTATTTTCACTTCACATATTCACATAATCTGTTTGCTGCATGCACATACCAGCCGGAAAAAAGAGGGCTCTTTCTATAATAGCGCTATTTATGCTCACCTTGAATTAACGTTATGTACTGTACGAGACCAAGTGGGTGGGGTAATGGGATTTTTTTTAATAGGCATTTTTTTGGTGTCATAGGTCCGAGTCTTCCACCTGTGGCTGTGTTTACACAAAATGTGTCCAAATCTGCATTTATTTGGCCGCGGCCACACATTTCACAATATGGATTTCAAATATCCCATGCGGACTTTGCACTAATACTTGCTAATTGTACCAATTCTGCAATCACACCTTGTCACACTGATCATAGTCTGTACTGGTACCGACCGTTTTGCCTTTCTGACAGATAAAATGGCTGCCAATATTTCGGACGAAAATTCCGAGCAGCAGTTTCGCACACTTCTGCAACTGAAATCATGACACAGATGCAAGCAAAATCACATATTTTTGCAGAAAAATGTTTTATGTAGTGGAAAACATCGTATGATGTTGGCTAATTAATTGTAGAACACTTTCATAAGCCACAGACATGTGTTTTTTTTTGTATATTTACTAGAAACTAACCAACTCGCGCGAGGACTGCCACCTTAATTTGCCAGAATGAAAATACTGTACTCGACGAAGATGGCCGAGTTGGCCACTCCATGTGTCGTATAGGATACAGTAACGAGGCAATGTTCCGTATATATAATACATGTACATATATTCCATCACATTTACGAAGCAATTAGCTGTGAATCAAAGGATCACCAGATATAGAACGGGTTCTTAAACGGGAATATCAGGATCTAAAAAAAAATACGATAACAAAATAATGTTTTCATCATGGCCCTGTGTAAAGTGGTTTAATTGAAGATATATGACGGTACTAGGACCGCCGAGTTGTTTCTATTTGCACTCATATAGGTACATAAATATCGAATTTCCTATCTAAGATAGAAACTCTGATACTTATGTGCCGATATCGGTGAAAACATCCTAATATGCCCCTTTAAAGGTACATTCCCACTCAGAAGGCTCAAAATGTTCTTTATATCAGAGACATCATCTGAGACATTTTGTGCCTACTGAGTGGGCATGTACCTTTAAAGGTACATGCCCACTCAGTAGGCACACAATGTTCTTTATATCAGAGATATCATCGGAGACATTTTCTGGCAAAATAAACATGCATTCGCTATTACCCCACATATTGATTGACATTATTATACATTTTATATTAGAAGTAAATGTCCACACTGATAACAGGGGCGATAACCGTGTTTCCTTAAAATGTCAACGGACATTACTATTTATTCTCTGTATTTAATTTTCGTTGTACAATGATCATGCTTTATAATCTGTCGAAAATATTAGCTACGCATTTAATTAGTATAAATAATTAAAAGATAGCATGCCTCATTTGCATATGAAAATAGCCCGGCCCTGATGCCACCACGCGTCACTATCAGTAAAATAAATATTACTAAATTATTATATCTGTATAGCGGGCACTCGTAAGTTTTAGAGCCGGGTGTGGAAGGTGTTCGAGCCAATTCCAACCCTTAAATATAAGCCGAATAGAATAGTTTTAGAACTGGTGGAATAGTGACACAATTATACACTTATTTAATTAATATAAAGAACAGTTTGCGCCTAATAAGTGGGCATGTACCTTTAATAAGGGACCTCACTATAAGGTGAGCTAAATACCGTAACTTACAGACTCTACGGTTGCCGCCTGTGCGGTCGGTATTTAAAGCGAATTATCTCCTCATATAATATACAGGTGGAGGAACCGTCGTCTAAGAATTAAAACATAGACAATGAAAATATTCAATCGAGTTTCCCTTCACTGTCTTGGATGTGTTAACCCTTTATAGACACACCAATTGTCGTCTAGATCTGTGCTGTTGCTTTATAGTTTTCCCTAGTTCTCAATAAATGATTCTAAAGTGCTGTGAAACCATGTTTTGACCAGGAAAATAGAACATAACAAGAACTAGCATCGTTAAACGAAGCTAATTCCCTCGCTGGCAATGTTGATAACAATAATAATAATAATTTAAAAAAACATAAGTCCTCAGTGACTTTGACCTATGGCGGTCGGACGTGGATCGTATGCAAAACTAAGCCACACATTGTGGCCAAATATTATGAAAAGCGATGAAGCCGTTCATATGTTATTGAATAAACAAAACTAAACATTCAACGCATTTTCCTTACAAACAAAGTGAACATAAGTCCTCAGTGCTCTTGACCTTGGGCGATCGGACGTGAGTCGTATGGAAAACAAAGCACCATCCCTAGACACACATTGTGACTAAATATTATAAAACTCGGTTAAACGGTTCTTGAGTTATTGAAACATGAAAAGTGTTACTAACGTACACCTGCGTACGCACGTACATGGGGGTCGTTTCACTAACGTACGACTAAAATATTCGTAAGAGAAAAATTATCATAGTCTGTACATTTACATTTATTGAGCATAGGCTGCGTATGCAGCCTATGCTCAATAAATGTAAATCCATAAATTTAAATATAATATCGTAGTATCGTCATCGTACTATCGTGGTATCGCGTTATCGTCATCGTGATATCGTACTATCGCCATCGTGGCATCGTATTATCGTCATCGTAGTATCGTAGTATCGTACTATCGTACTATCGTCATCGTAGCATCGTACTATCGTCATCATAGTATCGTACTATCGTCATCGTAGTATCGACTATCGTACTATCGTAGTATCGACCCGATAGCGATATTACAATGGCCTTAACGGAATACCGTAGTGTATAGTTGTGGTCCGTCCGTCCGTCCGTTCGCTAAGTTTTCGAGTACCCATTATCTATTCAGCCCGTAAGTCGGATCGACTTGGAAACATCGTATACTTCTTTATCATCATCCATATTTTCATTCTATAGCCCATCCATGCAGCTATCATGCCCAGGATCCAGAACAAATGACTTAGAAAGTATTTATTAGTCATACCAGGCGGCGGCCGGGGGTATCCATGAGCCCCTGCTCACACGTAGTGTTACCGGGGTGTTACCGCTTTACTGCACAGGTTGAAGGAACGGACCAAGGTCTATACATGAATTAATTAAATATAGCCATGCAGGGGCGGATCTGGAGGGGGGTCCGGGGTCCCCCCCCCACCCCCGTTCAGCCACAGAGTTCACATAGATCACAGTTTACCACCAGTTGGAGTCTAAAGTGCATTTCGAAGAGCTAAAAAATAGGACAACCCTCTAGTTGCGAACGGTAACTTGCAAACGGTAACTTGCAATTACTCCCATACCGTCCGTAGCTAGCTAGCTACGGACGGTACGGGAGTAGATTGCAAGAGTTACCTTCGCAACTAGACAACCCCATCCCCGTTCCCCAAATGCTGGATCCGCCCCTGATAGCATACCTAAAACTGAAATAATTTATAAGTAACTAAGAAAAATATAAGTTAAAGGAATGTCTTTTCACACCCTGTTTTTATATTTAAAGATAAATGGGATGGGAATTTTTTTTTTTAACAGATCTTGATGGAAATCTTATCCCTATGTCACCTGTGGTTTTACGAGAATTCTCTAAAAAAAATGTTTGTCACTGATACATTTAGCCAGCTGCTTTTAGGTATTTTAATGCATTTATCAATGTGTAGAGTTATTCGTCCTTTACTTCAACCTGTGGTTTACCGCTGACTCGTTCCGGATAAGAACTAAAAATAGGCCAACTTGATTTCCGTCTAAATTTAGTAGCCAATAGATTCGTTTCTATTTTAAGATATCGACTTGCTTCGCTATATATATATGCGGAAAACTAATATTAACGTATGAATATCTTTGGACAGACCAAACACGTTAGTTTTCCCACAAAATACCGATTTTACAGAGTAACAATACCATTGGAATCATAATAATTTAATATTTGTGCATCGAATATATAATTACAAATAGAAGTATTTAACTAGAAGTGTACAACAAGAGAATAACGCAGGTATATATTATGATTTAGGTAAAAACAAAAAATTGTTTGTTTCCGCTGACACCTGGAAAAATAATAGGGTAGGTAGGTAGGCGAAACTTTTTGTTTCCATTCACGACACACTTTTTGTACTGGATATGTTGACCCTTATATACTACGCTGAATTAAATGTTGTCGTCAGCTGGAAATGTTTTATTTTCAATATTTCTCGACAAAAACTTGGTTTTGACAGCACATGAGAATCGATACTGATTCTGTCAAAACCATTTTTTTTGTTAAGAATTATAGCAAAAATGAAAAATAGCAGACGGCAATTTCCGTCAACAGCGTAGGAAGGGTTAACCCACTATGGGTTCGTGAAAATATAGTTTTTATCAAAAAAATTACCGATATGACGAAAAAAAGTGAAGGGTCGGCGGGACAAAATAGAGTCGGTCGGGTTAGTGGAAACAAACAATTATTTTGTTACGCCTTATCATTTAGCGGGAAACTAAAATTGTCGTCTGCTTTTTTCACATCAGTTTTAACCCCTAACAAACATATGTTTTGGCCGCACATGAGAATCGTCCCCAACGGAGACGATTATCATGCGCTGTCAAACCATGTTTTTGCAATGAGAACTAGCTCTATTCAGAAAAAGAGCAGACGACAAACTTATCAATTTATAATTTTGTCACATGTTAGGGAGAGGATTAAAGTTAGATCAGCTGGCTTGCAATCATATTCCCTTTGTATAATTATGTATATACTAATATTGATGCCTTACTTGTAAATTATTTACAAATAAAATATGTTTAAACCAATTTATAACACAGGAAACCGACACGTACCAATAAACCAACACCATGGCGACTGGTTCTATCGACGTCTACGTAAAACTGCCGAGCGGCAAAGCGGTCACATCTGTCCACCGATACGCTGACACTGTGGCGGACATAGCGGCTCACGTGGCCCGAGGCGAGGGCGTGCCCGCGGGCAGACTGAAACTGAAATATCAGGGCAAGGTGCTCGACAAATCCAAGACCATTTGCTACCTGGGCATCTGTCGGGAGACTATACTCAAAGCCGAGGTAAGACTTCTTTATGGAAGCGTCCTGGTGCCAATGTTAACATAATTATATGTATCTCCTAATTAGGAGGACTGAGTATCTCCTAATTAGGAGTTACTATCTCCTAAGTGTTACTATCTCCTAATTATAACTTAGTATCTCCTAATTAGGTGTTAAATTTTAGCATTGACACATATAGTATAAGTCCTAATTAGAGATAGTAAGAAAGTCTTAATTAGGAGATAGTAACTCCTAATTAGGATATACTAAGTCATAGGAATACTAAGTCCTAAGTAGGATATAGCAAGTCCTAATTAGGAGATATTAACTAATAATTAGAAGAGCATATCTCCTGATTAGGACTTAGTATCTCCTAATTAGGACTTAGTATCTCCTAATTGGGAGATAAAAATATGTTAGCATTGGCACCAGGACGCTTCTATACGTCTTCCAGTGTGTATGTATCCCGATAAAAATTCCGGAGTGTGCATACATCGCCGCCCTGTCCGTCTGTTCGTGTTTATCCCGTCAACACAGTGCGTATGTGCCGTGAAACACGGTGCCGTGAAACATTTTTGATATCCAGTCAATACTATTTTTGCATTTTACAGCCATTTGTAGGTGTTGACGGGATAAATAGAATAGTAGGTTAGTGCCGTGAATGGGACAAAATATCTGGCGCGACACGGAAACGGGATGTGTTCGGCAGAGCCTCGCCCATCCCGTTTCGTGAGCCTTGCCATATATGTTTTCCCATTCACGGCACTAACCTACTATTCTCTATCTATTTTCCTTATTTCTGAACCAAAGTATATGTTGTGACCACTCATTTGAACCGTCACTCATTTGAACCGTCTCGGCGAGACGGTTCAAATGAGTGGTCACAACATATACTTCTGATGAGAAATAAAGAAATTATTGAGCCTTGCCGGATATTTTTTCCCATTCACGGCACTAACCTACTATTCTCTACGTCTGTCCCAGATGCCTATTTCACCAACATTGTAAAGTATACTTATCTAGCAAAGAATACTTTGAGGGAGAAATTGTAAATTTAATGATAAATTTATTAAGTTTTATTATACTGATTTTATTACATTATCACAGCCATTTTGCTTTTCGCAGCTGAAATAAGTTAATTTTGAAATTTGTTTTATTTTTTCATCGTTTGTTCCCTATTTAATAAGGAAGAACATGAATACGTGTACTACATTTGTAAAAGTAAAATACGCATTGAATTTGAAATATGGGGGTATAATACTCTCTAGATACCAAGCTTGTCTGGAGCTTAGCCTCTGCAATGTTTACTCCAATCACCAAATTTACATATAACACATTAAATGCTTGTAAAGTTATACCATCGGTCTTCGTTTATTTTCAGGTTATATTTCCCCGAGACTGGACGCTGTGTGTGAATTTTCCTGGTGGCAGGTGCGAGCAGGTGCCCGTACAAAACACGGACACGGTTATCTCCCTTAAACAGAAGTTAAACGACATCGAAGGCATTGCACCAGTAAATCAGAGTATTAAGGTACCAGTACACCACTCTACCATGACTTTACTTTATTATAAACTGTGCTTTGGTAGTGTAATAACAATACTAAAATACATTAGTGCCAGGCCCGTACGCATCCCCCTTAACCCTTTCACTCTTAACCCGCAGGCCTTCATAGTGGACTGGTCTGACAATCAGTTTGTGATTGTTTAGATTGGTTGCAAAATTAACAAATCAAAATCCATTCCAGTTACTTAGGGGTGAAAGGGTTAATCTGCCGAGGTCTGTCCGTGGTTGTGCAAAAAGAAGATTTAGCCCTTCGCGCCGTCGATAACGCACCCCCTAAAATAATTCCTGCGTACGGGCCTGATGAGTGCAATAAACATGTAAATGAGACTGCTACAGCAAAACAATATATTGCATTTACGCACGTCCGCCCTCACATTCTGATGCGATGTGTCCGATTCGATTTCTACACCTATCTCATGAATATACATGAATTCGAATAATTACGTAATCAGATTACACACTCTTCTGGCCAAAAAAAATGAATATATTGTATCATGTGTATTATAATAAGCGCACATTTGAATTATAATCACCAAATTCCGTTCGCCCTTCCAGTTACGCAATGGAGGCTATGTTACCGGAGACGCACAGCTACTGTGTGACACGGGCGTGGCCAACGAGTGTCTAATTGACCTCACAGAGAAGAAGTCGGAAACTAAAACTACGGCCACGCCCACCAGCGAGGAAAAGGTCGAAATTGATGAAGAGAAAAAACAGGTATGCATTACCGGTGGTAAACTGTGATCTAAGATGTACGGGGGAGGGGAGGGGTGGGGCTGCAACCCTGTAACCCCCCGCCCCCTCATCCAGATCCGACCCTGAACTCGACGTCATATGTCCTTGTGCTGTAGCATAAGCGTTACCTGATAAACAAAAGTCCGTGTATTTTGATATCAAAAGGGGGCGTGGTGCGTGCACATTGTGAATCTAGTTTAGAAAGATCGGAACATCTTTCGCAGAAAAATTAGAATATATTGATATCTTCATTCAATTTCCTCGTTTAGGCCATACAAATAAAGTACTTTGGTTCTGAGAACCAAATTACTTTATTTGTATGGCCTAATCGAGGAAATTGAATGAAGGGTTTACAGAATGTGACGCAGGAGGGCGGATTTTTTTAATATAATATTTCTGTTTGAGAAGTTCGTCTCTGATTTTCTTCAAGTCGAGGCCATAATACTTTGTATGTTCTATAAAGTTACTATGATCTCTTTAGACATTGAAAATCACCATAGTTTCGTCTGACATGATTAGATTTAACATAGGTTTGCATGCTAGTGTTTCTTATTGGTCATGTGGCGAATGTGCAGTATATGATATTATTTCTCCATGACGATAAAATGCTCGACGCGCAGGGATTTTTGTGACGCGGCGATATCTGATAACCAAAGTACTTTTTATATGGCCTTATAGTGATCTTAAAGCAATGATTGTGATATTATATTGTTGTTATTTCCCTCAGAAAAACATAAAAGAGACCAAATAGTATGGGGGTGCGTTCACACCCGTTCAAGGCTTGCACCCGCCATGGCTACGACGCTGATAGTCTCTATTTATTTGTCAGGAACTGATGGGGACGTTTGACAGCGCCGGGCGGAACGTTGAGGTGGTGTTCTGCTTCGACACGACTGGAAGCATGTACAGCTGCTTACAGAGGGTACGTATGTCAGGCTTATGTACAGGTGCGGATCCAGCATTTGGGGAACAGGGGGGGGGGGGGTGTGTATAGTTGCGAAGGTAACTCTTGCAATCTACTTCCGTACCGTCCGGACGGTACGGGAGTAATTGCAAGAGTTACCGTTCGCAACTAGTCGGTTGTCCTATGTTCCAGCTCTTCGGAATGCACTTTCCTGTGTTTTACGGAATTTATATTCAGACTCCAACTGGTGGTAAACTGTGATCTATGTAAACTCCGTGGCTGAACGGGGGGGGGGGGGGGGGGGTGCAAACCCTTGTTTTCTGAAATGTGAAAATAAGCCAGAGTGTCGAAGGATTTAGGTGTTATGTATATGTCTCTGGCGTGTCTAACTGTAAACACACGTTTGACTATTCGTTTTATGTAAACTCTATTTGCTTGTCAACTAGGCCCTATACAATGCACATGTAGTAGGTTACCGTTTTTGGAAAATTAAGAAAAATGGCGGTGTGATCTTTAAAATTGACTGAAATTGTCGGTTTCCGTCAATGTTAACGTTGCTTAGTTTATCGATGGTGTTTTCTTTGTGTCATTACACACGTAAAAACTAAAAGAAGAGAAATATTATAAAGAGTTACGAAACTACTAGTCATGATCAACCGGAAATTATTCCAAGGGAAAGTACCCATGATGTTCCAAGTCCGACAACCTAATCATAAGCCGGGTCTATTGTGTAACAGGTGCGACAGAAGTTGCGTGAGTCCTGTGTTCGGTTGCTACGTGACATCCCCACGGTCCGTATTGGACTGATGTCGCATGGCGACTATTGTGACTATGGCAATTACATCGTACGTTACGTCGATTTGACGTCAGACCTGGATGCGCTCGTTGACTTCGCCGACAACGTGCCTGCGACAGGCGGAGGTGACGCACCGGAGGTGGGTGTCGGATAATTACATCACCACCTGCGCTAATCTTGCCATATTTGTCAAGTTCCTTATTTAAAAAAAATATTGTGCTTAAAATCATGTAGTTGCGGACAGTAATTCTTGTAATTTAATCCTATACCGAAAGGTACGGCATTATATTTCAAGGTTTATTGTTCGCAACTAGAAACCAAGCAGCTTTATTGGCTGGGACTGAGCTGTGCTACAGCTCAGGGATTGCGAGTTGGAAATGACATTGTTCAGGCACGTTGATAATATTGGCAAGGTTAACGCTGGCGGTTGTGTAACCGTAAAGGCGGGGAAACTAACGTTATCGTCTGCTGATTCTGTCATTTTTGTTCTTATATCTTTAAACAAATGTTTTGGCAGCACATATAAAACGACTTCATTGAAGATGATTCTTATGCGCTGGCAACACATTTTTCTTGAGAAACATTGAAAATAAAAGCAGCAGACGATAATATTTCCCGTCTCAAGGTAACGCAGCAAAGAACGTTGTCTACATGAAGTCAACGGCCGATCCACATGTGACGTCAAATCAACGTAACGTACAATGTAATTACGTCATAAATCCACAATAATTAACGAAATTTCATAATAATGCACGAAATTCCCCTCAGGTTCGAGAGAAATTGCGCGAAACTTGTCGTCGGCTGTTACGGGATATACCGAACATGAGAATCGGCATGATGGCGAACGGCGACTACTGTGATTACGATAAATACGTTGTACGTTACGTCGACGTCACTACTGACGTGGAGACGCTGGTTGACTTCGCTGAACACGTGCCCAGCACTGGTGGAGGGGGAAATGGTGGTGAGGTGGGTCTAGGTTACACAACCGCCTGCATTAACTTTGCCCAGATTATAACATCTTGCTATGATAAATTTATAGACGTTTTAGAACATCTATTGTCAATTCCACACTCGCAGTTAAGCAATTTGATTTTCTGAGCCTGAGCTGTAGCACAGCTCAGGCTCAGTCAATCAAGCTGCTTGATTTCAAGTACATTATTCAAGTATTTTGAAATAAAGAAATTGACGGCAGAGCTCCAGATAAGCTGCGTATTTGCGTAAATACCCAATTAAAATTGCCAAAAACCCAATTGAAATCAGAAGTAGTGAGTATCAAAAAGCAATGAGAACAATTGTGGTATCTTTATCATGCTGCAGAAAACAATAAACAGACCACAATATAGCATATTTTTCCATGAAAACACATCTAAGGAGACAATTCTAATGAAATGCCAAGATATGTTTTCATTTCGAAACAAACTATTCAATAATTGCTGTCTGTTGATGTGTAAACAGTAGTGTGATTTAATTTTACCCAATTAAAATTTTGAAATACCCAATTGCTTCAGAACTGATGGAGTAACAATACTCAATTACTAATTCCTTATCACTAATCCTTATCACGAATATTGGCAAGATTAGCGCATCTGTATGCTACCATGTGACTTGTCCATTGTCATTAACCCTTACAATGCTCAATGGTGTTTTCCCATTCACGGCACTAACCTACTATTCTATTTATCCCGTCAACACTACAAATAGCTTTAAGATGCTAAAAATAACCCCAGCCGCATCCTGAAAATCGGAGAATCGAACCGCACATATTCATACGCAGTGATTAGGTCGTATTGACAGGATATAAAAAATGTTTCACGGCACCGTGTTTCACGGCACATACGCAATGTGTTGACGGGATAAAACATATGTATAAGCCCGCCATCTTGCAGGCGTACGAGTGGGCGCTACGGAAGGCCCAGCAACTGGACTGGTCGGAGGACTCGGCCAAGGCGTTTGTGATGATCGGGGACGAGCTGCCTCACAAACCATCGATGACGGACCTGGCGCTGTCCTGGCGGGCCGAGCTTGATGTACTCACGGGCATGGGTGTCAAGGTAGGCGTTACAGTAGAACCTCTCTAAACCGGACACCCTGGCGACCGCATTGTGTTTCATTTAGATGGGTATCAATGTCATTTCTTTCATTGTCGTGGCTTTTTCATGATTGAATATGACAAAAACTGTTCAAGGAGTGCTTAATTACAGTGTAACCTCTGTAAAATGGAAACCATGGGGGTGGGTCCGCAGGGTGTCCGGTTTAGAGAGGCTCCACTGTATTGTGTATCTGTGGTTAGTTGCGAACGGTAACTCTTGCAATCTACTCCCGTACCGTCCACGGACGGTACGGGAGTAAATTGCAAGAGTTACCGTTCGCAACTAATCTGTTGTGTGGTATTGAATACCAAGATAGTGTATTAATGTCGACATCCGGCGAGGCTTGGAATTCCGATAAAAAAAGGCGCCGAGACGGTTCAAATCAGTGGTGCAATGGAACCTCTCTAAACTGAACACCAATATAACTTATCTGCGATGGGTTTTATCTCAGGTGATAATGTCTGTTCGTGATCGCATAGCACACAACTATGGCTCAGAATGATAAAATGCCTGATTTAGAGTGGAACCTCTCTAAGCCGGACAGCATGGGGATCTCCCAGGATGTCCGGTTTAGAGAGGTTCCACTATACATTTGAAAGAACATAGGCTTTTGATGAGAAATGAGATAAGAAAAAAAGGTGGATAGTATTTTGAAAGTTGTATACCTCTAGAGTAATATTCCGCATGTAATGGAATGTCCTAATGTATATATACTAGTTGCAGATCATATATTGAATGTTTAATACATTAATTTCCAGCCAGTGTAGCTACTAAAGAAAATAGTTTTCCCCACCCCTTCGCATTCAGTTGTCTCTTTTAATGTAGCCCCGCCACTAAACGTGCTTTCGAACTACGATACTGCTATGTTATTATAGGAATGAATGACCTTTTTGTGGAATTTATCGGGGTATAAACTTGGAAAATTAACGTCGCGGGAATACTGGACGGAAGGCCTCGTCCAGTATTCCCGCGACTTTTCGAAGTTTATATCCCCGATAAATTCCACAAAAAGGCAATTCATTCCTTATAATTCCAGCATTTGAAATAAATTCATCAAGAAAATGTGTTTATTTTCCGTTTTCTTAAGAATTATTTTAACTGCGCCTCACGGTTATGGAAAGTAGTTCGGCGTGGGAGTTTACTGGGATATAAATTTTGGACAGAGACTTGCTACGGGCCAATCAAATGTTAGGGAATTGTGTAATTAACAATTAGGCATTACGTTTGGTTATAAATATAACTTTTTACTTACTGGAACGTTTAATGAATACATTTTCAGGTTTACGGCGTACATGCGCTGAATCGGACGGAATCTAAGCCTTTCTATGAAGAACTGGCTGAAAGATCTGGCGGGTACTACCTCCCACTGGCCCACTTCGACCTAATCACAGACATGTTTCTCGCAGGTATGAATATTTACATATTATAGTATTTAGTAGCTTCTAACTAGCAATATAATTTGCTTTCATACTACATGAGTGTGTTGTTTGATAAGGAGATAGACTGGTCCCATAAGCCCCATTTCGCCAGTCACAGCCATATATCAGTGCTCCAGATAAGCTTTGTGTCTAAAGCGTACTATACCCCCTGATTTTAAAATCATTGCGTATTCTACTTTTACAAATGGGTTATTGATGTTCTTCATTACCATATAGGGAACAAATTATCAAACATATAACAAATTTAAACATTCACTTATTTGAGCTGCAAAAATCAAACACTGTTTGCTTTTTGTAGCTCACCTAAGTGAATTTTCAACTTTATGACAGTATTTTCACTACTCAATTTGAAAATCAATGCGTATTTTCACATTGCTGTGCGTATTTTCTACTCCCACTTTTGATAATCAATGCGTATTCAGCTAAAATAATACGCACCTTATCTGGAGCTCTGAGTCATATATTGTATTGTCGCTAAATCTTTTATGATGGAAGATCCGAATATTTTGTCTTTCACCATGGTTACCCGTTGACAGTGGAGGATCCAACATTTCACCACAATTCAAGAGTGAGCCCATGGGTCTGGGTCCCTGGGAGCATGCTCCTATCAGAACAGTTTTGCATTTAGCAAGCTATTTCCTCCAGTTTGCTGTATTTTATGTTATGGTCATGCCAATTGATTATATAAACCTATTAAAATACTATATTAAACAAGAGCGCCGCGTGCCCCCTCCCTAAAGCCGTCACTGCTTGACAGTGTAGTACCGAGTTGCTGGATTAATGGGTTAATGAGGCGTTCTTTAAGCCAAAACTATATAGAATACGATACTAGAAACACGAAAATTAATATTAGTGTTTCTAGTATCGGGTTGCATATGGTGGACCACTCCATGTCTTTGTCGTGCCTTCATCTACGTTCCCACACTCTGTGTAATTGTCACATGATTGTCACGTGACGCGGCCTCGTTTTCAGTGTGTTACCGAGAGGCGGATCCTGGTCAGCTGGACGCTTTCGTGGAGGAGGTGGAGAAGGAGGGGCGGATGACGGCGGAGACTAAGGTCCTCCTCAACAGGTTGGAGGAGGCGGCGCCCACCCAAGAACAGATCGACAGTCGACCAACGGTGAGACATCTATGGTGTATCTTAAAAATACAATTCCTCATAAACGTCTTGCCTAGATTATCAACGTTTCTGAACATCTATTGGCAATGCCAACTCGCAATCAAGCAATTTGATTGTCTGAGCCTGAGCAGCAAACAGAACATATATTGACAATGCCAACTCGCAATCAAGCACTTTGATTGTATGAGCGTGAGCTGTACCACAGCTCAGGCTCAGCCAATCAAACTGCTTGACTTCAAGCAGAATACATATATACAAGTATTTTGAAATAAAGAAATTGCAAACTATTGGCAAGATTAGCGCAGGCGGTAGTGTGTCCATGTATTTTAAGTGCAATTCATCGTACACAACCGCATGCGTTAATCTTGCTCAGATTATCATCTATTGGCAATGGCAACTCACAACCAACCGATCAATGTGATTGTCTGAGCCTGCATCAGGCTCAGCTGTATCCATTTATTATCAGAAACCGTGAACATGGGGATGTAGAAACTCGTAACTCGGCTAAGCAATACGACGGTGCAATACCGAACATGTGGGAAATATAATGATTGAATTGTGAAATAACCATACTATACCCGATTTTACGGTGGCACAGAGGGGACATGAAAATATTGTTTACTATTACGTGCGTACGCTGTGCACGCGATAGCTATCACGTGCGCACGCGACAGCTAGCACTGCACACGTGATAGCTATTTCGTGCACACGCGATAGCTATTACCCTATTGCGTGCGCACGCGATAGGGTAATAGCTATCGCGTGCGCACGCAATAGCTATCGCGTGCGCGCGCTATAGTAAAACATATTTCCATGTCCCCTCTGTGCCACCGTACGATTTAGTAACATATTTGAACTGGTATTTGCAGCGGTACGTGGGAGCGGCATGGTGGGACCATTCCCTAGATAATAGGACGACGCCGGACTATGAATACGTCCAGGAAACCGACACGTTCAGACCACGCCCTCGTAAGTAGAAATTATGACACCTGCCTATCAAGCCCTTGGCGCGTGTACTCCATGCACATGCGCGACATCAGGGAAATTGATTGGTCGAGACTGGGCTGTGCTCAGTGTCAACCAAACAAAGTGTGTGATTTCGATTTCAAAATTTGCAAAATGTGCTCAGAATGTTATACATTTCTAAGCAAAACAATGTATCGAGACTCGACCAATCAAATTGCGTGATTTTCAGTTCGAATTTTGAGATTGTGCTCATTATATTTTAAGTACCATGTAGAGGAATTCATATGGTTTGGTCAACTGTAAATCCATGCCGAGGTCCTTTAGTATTGACAGCCACGCTCGGGGGGGGGGGGGGGGGGGGGGCGGGGGGGGGGGGGGGGGGGGGGGCTTTGGGGTTCCGGGGTTGCAAATCACCCCCTCGCCCCTCCCCCCCGTTCAGCCATGGAGTTTACATAGATCACATTTACCACCAGTTGGTGTCTGAATTTAAATGCCGTAAAACACAGGAAAGTGCATTTCGTAGAGCTCGAAAATAGGACAACTCCCTACGGGGTACGGGAGTAGATTGCAAGAGTTACCTTCGCAACTAGACCCCCCCCCCCCCCCCCCCCGAACCCCCCCCCCCCCCCCCCACCCCCACGTTCCCCAAATGCTGGATCCGCCCCTGGTATCATCGGCCCTTATCAGATCGACGTTTTTGGTCGATATTGAATTCTAAATACAGAATAACATCAGTATAACGAGGTCACGCGGACTTTCATCAGAACCTCTATAAAATGCCGTACTATCCGGAAATGTGGCTGTGACTGGAGAAATGGGGCTTATGAAAGTTATGACCAGCGTAGCTCCTGATCAAATAGCACACTCATGTAGCCTTAAAACAGTCTGTATTGCATGTTAGAAGCATGACGGGTGTTCCATTGATGGAATGACGAACAGTGCAGATCCTGATCAGACTGTGCAGATCTGGATCTACACTGGTCGCCAAACCAATAAGTGATCAGACAATGACGCTCACGCATCCTAAACTGCTTTTCCACTAGATTCCACTAGATTTATAAAACATTTTCTGCTGACCGAATTCCGAACAGTGAAGACCATGACCAGACTGCGCGGATGTGCCGGCTGGTCTGTGTCTTTACAGGTCGCAAAGGCTATAAGCCCAATTTTGTCAAATATGTTATAAAATTCATACACTACCGCCTGCGCTAATATTGCCAACATGTGTAAATTTACTGTGCTTGTAATCAAGCAGCTTGATTGTCTGAGCCTGAGCTGTGCTACAGCTCAGGCTCAGACAATCAGATTGCTTGATTGCGTGTTGACATTGCCAATAGATGCTCAGAAACGTTGATAATCTGGGCAATATTAACGCAGGCGGATGTGTACCACGTTGTGCTTTCTGATTGCAGGACCACAGAGCACCGCCGTAATTACAAGCGTCCGGCCGCCCTACCATTCCGTGATCACGTTGAAATCCCAATCCAGATTTCGCAAGTATCTTTGCTGGAAATGAACATGACGCTCAACGGTGACGTTATAATTAACTGTTGAGATGCGTTGAAGTCATCCATTGGTTGAACGCGCTGAAACCGACCATATTGCCTACCTGTGTGTGCTCAGTTATGAGATCACGACGGCACACTGACGTCGTTAACGTGTTAAGATTAGTTGAACACATCCATTGGTTGAATGCGCTGAACCCGGACTACATTTCTGATAACTTAATTATGAGACAAGCCATGTGATTGTGTACCTAAGAAGATGTGACGTTTTCATGAAAACTATTTACGGAAACTGCGCTATTTTCTGTAAATGACGTTGAAATTTGACGAAATTCGCCCCATCTTCTTATAAGGCACAACAATCGCACAGCGCGTGTCATATGAAGGGGAACATTATGGAATGTTGGTGGAATATTCTTTGCCTGCTTGAATGTGTTAAAATATGTGGCTTTGACTGGAGAAATGGGGCTTATGGGTTTTGCGACCAGTGTAAATTTCGATCATCCTATGCATCACCACAGTTTGATCATGATTTGCACTGATCGCCATTCCACCAATGAGACACCAGGGGTGCGTTTCACTAAACTTCTTACGACTAAAATATTCGTAAGTGCAAACTTATGTTAGTCTGTAAATTTCACATTAACAACGCTTTCTTGTAAACAATTATTGGATTTACATTTATTGAACATAGACTGCATATGCAGCCTGGCTGCACATCAATAAATGTAAATCCTAAATTTGCACTTACGAACATTTTAGTTGTAAGAAGTTTAGTGAAACAACACCCCCCCCCCACCGGTATGCTTATAACACGCAACATAGGTGGTTATCAGACTACAGGAGTGTGCTATTTGACAAATGACATAAGCTTCATTTCTCCAGGCACATAAGAGACACGCCATGTGATTTTGTACCTTCGGACATCTGCGTAATTTCATGAAATACGTTTACAAAGTTTACAATATTTTCCGTACACAGCATCAAAAGATGACAAAATGTTGTCAACTTTTGACTTTATTTATGAAAACTATTGTAAATTTTGTCAACGTTTTTAATGAAATTACCGAGGTACAAAATCACATGGCGTGTGTCAATTATGACGGGGAATATTAACCCTTAGACCGCTACACACAACAATTGTCGTCTGCTGTTGTTTTTATATCTTGCATTATTTCTCAATAAAAACATGTATTGACAGCACTTCAGAATCATTTCCAATGGAAATGATTCTGAAGAGCTGTCAATACATGTTGTTAATTATTTTAAAGTGCTGTAAAAGCATGTTTTTGATGATACAAATGGAAAATATAAAATAAACAGGAGACGACCAAACATTAAGATAGCGGTGTAAGGGTTAACATTATTAACTGTTTGGTAGATAGGTACCGCCAGGGTGTTCGGTATAGGGAGTATTCCACTGTAAGCAATCAATCACCAGTTGTCAGAGCCACAGCATGGACCTGTTGGAAACACAGGTGGAAGACTCGGACATAGGACCTGATAAATGGCTCATTTGTAAACCGTTACCCCACCCACCAATATACACTATAGCGTTTTGAAAGGCTATACTGTATATTGTAAGGAAATGGGTTGGGTAACCTTTTTCAAATGAGCCATTTATTGGGTCCTATATCCGAGTCTTCCACCTGTGGTTGGGAAGAGCTGTGCTTTGAGGTACACGAGTTGTACAGTTGAACCTCTCTATACCGAACACGCCGTGGTGTTCGGTATAGTGAGATTCCACTGTATTGAAATAAAGTGGACTCGTACTACCCTGCTGTCATGTACACTCCAGTGACAACACATGTCTATATTTCCTATTATGTAACATGTATGTTTGTGACTAAAAAGAAAATAAATATATAAAATAATCACAGTACTGAAAGTACTCAAATATGTTATATCCACAAAAACTGATCACTTGTGGAACTAGAGACGGAAAGTTGCATATTTTCTCAATCATCATCCAGAGGCAAATGTACTGTGATGGTGCAAACCCATACCCATACATACGTTTTCTCTAGAATAAATTACTGTTTGAAACTCCCAGAAATAAGTTGGTACAGGGCACTATTTTCTTGGTCGTACTCGCCGTTTAGGCGTAGCACGATCAATGGCTGCCCCCATAGAAATTTGCGTGACATATGCTATCTCAAGGAATATAACATATACAAACTGTTTAGTTGAATGCAGCGCTGAAACGTGCTATATTGCCTGATTAAATGAATGGGACCAACAGATGAGTGTCTCACCCATATTGTGTCACATGCGTACAGGGCTCCAGATAAGGAAATAGTAAATTGAGTATTGTCACTCCATCATTTCTGAAGCAATTGGGTATTGCACAATTTTAATTGGGTAAAATAGAATCACACATTGTCAACTGTTTGCACATCAACAGTTAGCGATTATTGAATAATTTGCTTCGACATGTCGTGGCATTTCATTAGAATTGTCTCCTTGGAGACAATTCTAATGAAATACCAAGATTTGTTTTCATGGAAAATAAGAAAAATATGCTATATTTGTGGTCTGTATATTGTTTTCTGCAGCATGAAAAAGGTACCTTTTTGATACTCGCTACTTTTGATTTTAATTGGGTATTTAAGCAAATACGCAGCTTATCTGGAGGGCTGTGCGTATGATTGTGCATATCTCTTATAATTCGTATTCAGAATGACAGTGTACTGTTTTACTGTTTTATGTTAGTAATATCCTGTGGCATTTACATTCACGAGACTTTAATTAATAAACATACATACGTATGTCGATGTACATATACATGTATAATATGCATTTGTGCTCGAGATGTTGATAAAATGTGCCCAAATAGGAGGACACATGCCTTGTTAAATCAAGGTGCATGCTCACGTGGTTACAACAACAACAACAACAACAACAACAACAATGGCTCAAAATGTTGGAAGCGCGCCAACTCCAAAGTAAGTATTATTTGATATTTTTCTTTAATAAGCATTGGATTTTGATGAAATATGGCGCAGCAAACGCGTCTTCATGAGCTGCATTGGTGGTCCCGTGTGTTCGGCACATACTTATGTCGTTTTTGCGAAGAATCGATTTCCGTGTCAGTAGACACGGAAATCGATTCTTCGCAAAAACGACAGAAGTTTGTGCCGAAGTACACAGACCACCAAAATGCAGCTTAACAAGACGCATATGATGCGCCATATTTCATAATAAAGACAAAACATAATAATACGTCCGTTGAATCGGAGGACTTCTGAAAGTTTCAGTACTTGATGTTGTTGTTGTAACCACGTGATTATTCACATTGTAAATGCGCCTGCGCAAATATTGAGAGAACTGTTAAACAAAACGGATGCATGTTCATGCATAGACATATATATGTGTATATATAGTCCGCAGTGTGTATGCATGTAGCTCCATATTACGCAACAAGTATTGTAATGTAAAATGTCGAATGTCTTATATCCTCTTCTATTGTTTTAGAAACCGTGTACATTTGTTGATTATGAACTTAGGTTGTACACACAGGTTGAAGTAACGGACCGAGGTCTATAAATACATTAAATATGCCTAAAAGCATCAATAAATGAAAACAAATAAGCTAAACAAGTTTGTTTACTGCCTCTATAGGTATATGTGTACATAGAGGGAGTACACAAACAGTTAGCTTATTTTATTTCCATTTATTGATGCTTTTATGCATATTTAATGTATTTATAGACCTCGGTCCGTTACTTCAACATGTGGTCGTGCATAGGTTGTTTTAAGCGGTACTGTGATAAGTGGAAGTGAGTTGTCTCTTATAATTCTATATCGAATGGCAACTGTGAATGTATATTGTATAACTGGTGTGTATGTTATGTTGTACAGTTGATCATGATGAGACGTAAATAAATACAGAAATACTGAACATGCAAATTATACAATTGAGTAGAGGTGTCTACCTCGATGGAATCACAGGTGGAAGACTCGGACCTATGACACCAAAATAAATGCCTATTAAAAAAATCCCATTACCCCACCCACTTGGTCTCGTACAGTACCATATGCTATATATAGCATATGTTACTGTACGAGACCAAGTGGGTGGGGTAATGGGATTTTTTTAATAGGCATTTTTGTTGTTGTCATAGGTCCGAGTCTTCCACCTGTGGATGGAATGGGCTGAAATAATGTATGTTATACTGACTGATGAAATGTGCTAAAATATGGCACGTTTTTGATTGGTTTAGTTCAAATAGACCACTGTATTAACCAGGGATTCCGCTGGCGATCGCCACTTTTGCAATTGGCGATAAAAAATAAACAATTGGCGATACAAAATTACAATTTTCGGAAAAAAGAAATAATTGTTGTTTCTTTTTCGAAAATTATAATTTTTTATCGCCAATTGTTTATTTGTATCCTATTGGTTATTCTTTCTCTTTTTTTTTTTTTTTCTTTTTTTTTTTTTTTTTTTTGGAAGTGGTGATTTTTTTATTTTCCCCAGCGGAATCCCTGATTAACCCATTTGATACTGAGGATATGTCATTTTGTTCGTGGAAAATCCTAAATATTTTCTTTATATGAGCTCAGAAATATGTCGTGACCACCATTTGAACCGTCTCGTCGAGACGGTTCAAATGAGTGGTCACAGCATATACTTTCATTGAGAAATAACGAAAATAAAAATAAAATATTTAAAAATGTCACACCCGTAAAGGTTGTATTCCGCATGTAATGGGTTAATACCGAGCTGAATTGTGTGTTTCCTTCAGCTCACAGAGTCCCGTAAAATGGCCAATTCCCAAAAAGTTACCAAATCCACCAAAGTTCCATATATGCTGTACATCGTAATCAAGGTGTGTTGAACCTTATATGTCACATAAACGAATATATCACACGTGTGATATATTCGTGCGAATGCGTCACATATGGTGAAGAATACGTACGAATACATCACACAAATGTGTGACGTTTACGTTTAGCATCACTACCCCTTGCAACAAAAACGAATGTGTCACATGTTACAAAAACCTGAACAAAAATTAATAAAATATTGTCCAGACGAATATGTCACATGAACATTCGAATGGGGTATAACAGTGCGATAAAATAAAACAGAATAGAGCAGGCATATTCGCCAGGTTATTTGAAAGTCATGCCACACATGCAGACAAGGTACATGTAAATGTAAATGTTTTGATTTAACGACGGCACTGGCTAGATGACCTTGCATGTCGATACTATGGTGGCTGACACTATGGTGACATTTCGCATCGTCGCTCCGTCGCTCCGTCGCCACGAAGTTTATCGCTCCTTCGCGGCGACGGAGCGCTCCTTCGCGGAGAAGGAGCGACGAGACGAAGTTTAGTGTCCTTAACTTCGCTTCGTCGCTTCGTCGCTTCGTCGCCCCGTCGCCCCGTCGCCTTGTCGCTCCGTCGCTTCGTCGCTTCGTCGCTTCGTCGCTTCGTCGCCACGACGGAGCGATAATTATCGCTTCTTCGCGGCGACGGAGCGATAAACTTCGTGGCGACGGAGCGACAGAGCGAAGTTTAAGGACACTAAACTTCGCCTCGTCGCTCTGTCGCTCCGTCGCCACGAAGTTTATCGCTCCGTCGCCTCGAAGAAGCGATAATTATCGTTCCGTCGCTTCGTCGCCACGAAGTTTATCGCTCCGTCGCGGCGAAGGAGCGACGAGGCGAAGTTTAGTGTCCTTAAACTTCGCTCCGTCGCTTCTTCGTCGACCCGTCGCTCCGTCGTTCCGTCGCTTCGTACCTCCGTCGCTCCGTCGCCACGACGAAGCGACGGAGCCAAGTTTTTTGGACACTAAACTTCGCTTCGTCGCCCCGTCGCCCCGTCGCCCAATCGTCCCATCGCTTCGTCGCTCCGTCGATTCGTCGCTCCGTCGCTCCGTCGCTCCGTCGCTCCGTCGCTCCGTCGCTCCGTCGCTTCGTCGCTCCGTCGCGTTCCGGTCACGCATGCGCATTGAGAACAGAAATAAAGATTACCACCTTTTAATCATGTAAACATTTAATGGCTGCATACACGTGAGTTCTCAATGCGCATGCGTTACCAGAACGCGACGGAGCGACGAAGCGACGAAGCGACGAAGCGACGAAGCGACGGGGCGACGGTGCGACGGTGCGACGGGTCGACGAAGCGAAGCTTAGTGTCCTTAAACTTCGCTCCGTCGCTTCGTCGTAGCGACGAAGCGACGGAGCGACGGAGCAACAGGGCGACGAAGCGACGGAGCGAAGTTTAATGACACTAAACTTCGCCTCGTCGCTCCTTCGCCGCGACGGAGCGATAAATTAATCGCTTCTTTCGCGGCGACGGAGCGATAAACTTCGTGGCGACGGAGCGACAGAGCGACGAGGCGAAGTTTAGTGTCCTTAAACTTCGCTCCCTCGCTCCGTCGCCACGAAGTTTATCGCTCCGTCGCCACGAAGTTTATCGCTCCGTCGCCGCGAAGAAGCGATAATTATCGCTCCGTCATGGCGACGAAGCGACGGAGCGACGAAGCGACGGAGCGACGGGGCGACGAAGCGACGAAGCGAAGTTTAAGGACACTAAACTTCGTCTCGTCGCTCCTTCGCCGCGAAGGAGCGATAATTATCGCTCCGTCGCCGCGAAGGAGCGATAAACTTCGTGGTGACTGAGCGACGGAGCGACGAAGCGACGAAGCGAAATGTCCCTAATCAGCCACCATACTATGGTGGCTGATTAGGGACATTTCGCCTCGTCGCTCCGTCGCCACGAAGTTTATCGCTCCTTCGCGGCGACGGAGCGATAATTATCGCTCCTTTGCGGCGAAGGAGCGACGAGACGAAGTTTAGTGTTTAATGCCAGCTATACACACAATGCCAGCTATAAGTAAAAATCCATTATATGCCACTAACAAATCCAATGATCTTACGGTATACGTATAAAACAGAAATAAAGATTACCACCTTTTGATCATGTAAACATTTAATAGCTGCATACACGTGAGTTCTCAATGCGCATACGTGACCGAAACGCGACGGAGCGACGAAGTGACGGAGCGACGACGGAGCGACGGAGCGACGAGGCGAAATGTCCATAATCAGCCACCATAATATCCCCTAGTGCTATTTGCCATATTGCAACAAGTATGACGTTTAAAAACCGTTAACTTGATCATAATATGACGCGCGTATTTGCAGATTACAAAGAAGATGACTGGTGGTGTTGCAAAGAGTGTGAACAGTATACTACATTCTGCTGCCATGAAAATAAACAAAAATGCACCTGGTATGGTTGCGAGGCTGGGAAAATGTGCCGATACGGAGAATGGTTTCATCTGCAATGCAAAGGATTAACTAAATTACCAAGTAATTATATTGTTATATACCTGCCATTCTTAATGCCTCATGGTACACCTTTACCTGCTTATCAAAAATATCAACCTAAAATACAACCTATGCTAATTTAATATTATCTTTAAACACGATCGATATGACCGTAGTTATATGTTCCCCATAATTGGTAGCCCCATATTGGTGTGTTTGTTAAGAAAAATAACTTAATGCAAGTATTTAATATATTAAACCCTGAATTTATATTATCCTAATATGGTGCCAGATCATCACCATACTGTAAAAGGAATAACGTCAGTACAAGGACAAGTTTTGAGTGTATTCATAGAATGGTCATTGATATACATGTATGTTAACTGTTTTATGAAATGCATTTTTCGAGGTATAATGTAAGATTCACATCGTATTAAGGTAAATAAAATAAAACATTCGCAAAATAAAAATAAGGCTCATTGTGAAATTTTGATAATTTGTATTACTATTCACAAATATTTGAGGCGTGTGAAGCTGGCACTTAGATCGTAGATCGTAGATCAACATTCAGACGAATGTAGAGCTGGGTGTGAAGCTGGCACTGAGATCGTTATTCAACGAATACAGAGCTGGGTATTTTGAATACAGAGCTCCTAGATCGGTATTCGGATACACGTTGTTATAGACAATGTCGAATACAGAGCTGGGTATTTTGAATACAGAGCTCCTAGATCGGTATTCGGATACACGTTCGTATAGACAATATCAAATACAGACCTGGGTATTTTGAATCCATAGCTCCTAGATCGGTATTCGAATACACGTTGTTATAGACAATATCGAATACAGAGCTGGGTATTTTGAATACAGAGCTCCTAGATCGTTATTCGGAAACCTGTGTTTTAAGCACATCGAATACAGAGCTGGGTATTTTGAATCCATAGCTCCTAGATCGGTATTCGGATACACGTTATTATAGACAATATCGAATACAGAGCTGGGTATTTTGAATCCATAGGTCCTAGATCGGTATTCGGATACACGTTATTATAGACAATATCGAATACAGAGCTGGGTATTTTGAATCCATAGCTCCTAGATCGGTATTCGGATACACGTTATTATAGACAATATCGAATACAGAGCTGGGTATTTTGAATACAGAGCTCCTAGATCGGTATTCGGATACACGTTGTTATAGACAATGTCGAATACAGAGCTGGGTATTTTGAATACAGAGCTCCTAGATCGGTATTCGGAAAAATGTGTTTTAAGCACATCGAATACAGAGCTGTGCATTTTGAATCCATAGCTCCTAGATCGGTATTCGGATACACGTTAATTGTTATATAGACAATATCGAATACAGAGCTGGGTATTTTGAATACAGAGCTCCTAGATCGGTATTTAGACAATATCGAATACAGACCTGGGTATGTTGAATCCATAGCTCCTATATCGGTATTCGGATACACGTTCTTATATAGAAAATATCGAATACAGAGCTGGGTATTTTGAATACAGAGCTCCTAGATCGGTATTCAGAAACGCGTTGTTATAGACAATATCGAATACAGAGCTGGGTATTTTGAATCCATAGCTCCTAGATCGTTATTCAGATACGCCTTCTTATAGACAATGTCGAATACAGAGCTGGGTATTTTGAATCCAGAGCTCCTAGATCGTTATTCGGATTTTTTTTTTAAACCCGTCGAATACCGAGCTGGGTATTTTGAATACAGAGCTACTAGATCGTTATTCAGCTACACGTTGTATTGTACGCGTGATGCCTGCCAAATGCAATCTTTTCTTAAATGGTGGGAATTGGCTCAAACGTTACAGAACATTTTTATATATTTCTTATATTTAAGGGTGGGAATTGGCTCGATGACCTTCCATTTTTAAACCTTGTTTAGCAATTAATTGAGAAATAATTAAACTGAGAATGGTTGTGCAATACGTTGATGCAATTCTATATATTTTAAGTCGGGGCTCAAATATTCTGACAGTTCTCTAGTGTAATATGTTAAGCATGTGATATGGCCAGTATAAAACCGCGTTTTTAAATATATTTGACGTTACCATGGTCACTATTGAGGCATAAATGGGTTTGTACAACATTTATCACAATCAGGGGAGATAATTTGAAGGTCGTATAGCATGAGTTCTAGTGTGATTGCATTAATATATATTACTATAAATGGATAGGTTTTTACAATTGTATTTGAAGCATTGTAATACAACTAGAAAATGTGTTCGTAGAACACGGATGCCCCCACTTAATGCGTTGGTAATGCGGGCCTTTGCTGGAGGAAAGGGGATTTGTCACAGTACGGTTCTAGAGTATGGGTACACCAAATATGTGACATTGACCTTAGGCTTGATCGGGGGCGACGTACGTGCATTGGTCACAGGGCGATAGAGGACAATAGAGTAATACGTTATACAATATAAGGCAGATCCGGTCCAACGATTCAAAGAAACTGAAATATGAGACATTTGCTCGATCGAATTTCGCGCGGATTGGAGATGTAAATTTGAATTTCGAGCTGTGTTGTTTTGATTATCGAGCCAGCTCTGAGATCGAATTTCGAACAGATATGAGATGTGCATGTGAATTTCGAGCTGAATTGTTTTGAATATCGAGCCAGCTCTGAGATCGAAATTCGCGCAGATTGGACATGTGTATTTGAATTTCGAGCTGGGTTGTTTTGAATATCGAGCCACTCTGACATCGAAATTCGCGCGGATTGGAGATGTGAATTTGAATTTCAAGCTGGGTTGTTTTGAATATCGAGCCAGCTCTGAGATCGAAATTCGAACAGATAGGAGATGTGCATTTGAATTTCGATCCATTATGAAATATGAAGCAGATCCGTGAAATGAATCAAGGAAACTGAAATATGAGACATTTACTCGATCGTTAAAGTTGTCGCATCAAGTATGTGACACTGACCATGTGCTTTGCGGACGTGTGATGAGCGAGGATTTGTCACTGAGCGGTGGAGGACCATTCGAGCAATGTGTGCAGATCCGTGCAAGGAAACAGAAATTATGACACATTTACATGATCGTCAACATTGTTGACCCATCAAGTATTTGACATTGACCCTGAGCTTAGCGGGGGAGTAACGAACGTTCACTTGTCACAGGGCTGTAGATTAGAGCGGTGCGTGTTTATCAGATAACATACATTATAAGACATTTACCTGAGCGGTTTTGTGACTTACGAACGGGACGGACGGACGGACAAGGATAACACTAAATCCACACTCAACTATCGTGGCGGGCCATACAAAAAGCCTAAAATCATACTCTGTATACATAGTCTGTTTTATGCCTCGACCTCCGTCACAAATGGCTGCGGTGTATTTGCGGCGGCCGTAATCCACACAATTTCCATAACCGTATGGTGGCCGCACGATAGAATACGCTAGCCATACGGCTATCTCAATGTTTTTGATCGCCGCAACGGCTTACCATTTTTTTAAACTAGACATTAAACTATATTTCGGAAACCGCAAAGCCGTAGGCCGCAACCCCACCGCATGTAGCATCGCATGGTCACCGTACGGTGGCCGTGATGTGACCTTGCGATGGCCGTGAGGTGACCCGCGGTTTTTACCCTGTCTTGTGTGCCTAGAAAATCGTACGGCAGCCCTAATGTCACTGCATGGCCGCCGTACGATATTTAGATCATCGTACGGCCACCTCACGGTGACGTTGCGGCATATGTGAGGTGGCCGTACGATGTTCAAAATATCGCACGGCGGCCGTGCAGTGACTTTAGGGCTGTCGTACGATTTTCTAACGGCAACCGTAGAGCTGGCGGCCACCGTACGATCATCTTTATATGTACTTTCAGGAGCACCATCATATTTTCACTTTTGCTGTCATCTTGAAATAAATCGTTCCTTCATTGTGGACTGACTAGAATGATAATGGCGAATTTACGCAGAGCCACGCACATACCCGTCGCAACAACGTCGTAAGGCCGTCGCAAGACCTTATGGGGGCCTCATTGCGCCCTTGTGGCGGTCTCACGGCGCCCTTGCAACAATCGCAGCTCCGTGCGGTCACCTAACTGAATTTAATCTCAGGACTTGCCGTGCAGTCGCCGTAACATTTGTGAGCAATGCTATCGCAGCCCGCAAAGTCGTACTATTTGTAAAAATCGCATCTACAAACCACATGCCGCAGGACCGTACGGCGGCAACATCATATGTGACCAATGCATTAATTAGTGTGAATAACAAGCTATGAGCATGATGTTGAGATCGATGTTCTGAAACATGGTTTTTGGAAATATCGATATTGTAGATATGTATGTTAATTTCGCGTCAGCTCTGAGATCGATATTCGGCTACAAAATTGCAATGCGAATTTCGAGCTATGGTGTTTTTTAATATGAGCCAGATCTACCATCGTAATTGTAGTTATGTATTTGCAATTCGGTCTGCGTTTGTTGTTAACATGACATCTGACATCGATTTTCGAGCAGAATTGATATGTGCATTTTCATTTCGAGCTTGTGTGTTTGAATTTCGAGCCAGCTCTGATATCTATATTCAAGCAAATTGTAGATATGTATTTGCATTTCCATATGTTGTGTTTTAAATATGGAGGTTGATATTGAAGTATATTTGACATGTTTGGAAGCTCCAGCATATGTGTTTCGAATATCGGACCACCTCCAATGCATATATTGGACTACATGTATATGATTATCAGTTTCAATAGGAATACATGCGCATGTTTATGAAACGTCTATGTAGTGTACATCACAACCCATCGCTTTCTCGGTTGCATAAATCACAAAACTACCGTATATTTAATGCTGGAATTAACTCCCTATTTATATATAGATTATTTCCTGCAAACACATGTTATACAGAATGTAATATTTTCATCAAAGTGTGTGCAGGTGTACTAAAACACTTCCATGCGCTTGTGAATAAATATGAATTTTCACTGTTACATCATGGGAAAGCAGACTTTGTTGTAGTTGATTGTTTTCATTATTCATGGCAGTTAGCAAGGGATACTACTTGCTATTGATAATGTGACAATTTTATTTTTAGAAATTACATTTGTAATAATTTGTATGACAATATTTTCACATTTTATCTTGGCAATAAATTGCAACTCCCGCCATAGAAAGCCAAATGTATATACTTTTATAATAGTGAGTTCATTATTTTTGACCGCATTTGCGATATATTGATAGATATTTCTAATTATAGAAGAATCTCGGCAAAAAGTGGAGATTACGACAAACCGGGCCCCTGTACATGTATACGCCTATGGTGAATTCGACAGACGTCTGTCAGCAGCCAAAACATCGATGTTTTGGCTGCTGACAGACGTCTGTCAATAGCCACGTCCATTTTAAAAATGAAAGTATTCGAGAAAAACATGCCGCGTCTACACGGCTGACTCGATCTTTATCAGCATGCATGAAAAATAAGCGCATGAAAAACAGACATAGAACAGCTTAATGCTGGTCTTTGGTAGAACCCCGTTCAAACCCCGTTGTTTCTTGGGTATTTTAGACCAGGTATAGGTAAGCTTGGATATGTGTCGAAACAATGCTATCGCTGTCTTTGTTGCTGTATGGATATTGAGACGAAAGTAAGCGGCTGAAAATCAGTCATACAACATACAACAACAACAATACGCGCTATACTTGATTCGTCAAAAATGTTGACGCTCTTGTAAATATCTCATAATTTCGGTTTCCTTGCACAGATCTGCACACATTGCTGCAGAGGTCCAGATAAGGTGCGTATTTGCGTAAATACGCAATTAAAAATGCAAAAACCCAATTAAAATCAGAGACAATGCGTACCAAAAAGCAATTAAAATGTCCGGTACTCAATTCTTTTTTATCCTGTAGCGTACTACTCAAATGTATTTTCAGTCTGTCGCGTACTGCTAGATTTGTTCATGTATACAATCCTACAAAATCATCGCCGATGTGCGGTCGGCCATTCAATGTTTACAAAGTTTGGTCCCGGTGTCATATGATATTTTCACCCGCCTATTTTTTCACCCGCGGGTGAAAAATATGCCATGAGATTCTCACCCCCCCCCCCCCCCCCCCCCCCCCCCCCCCCCCCCCCCCCCCCCCCCCCCCCCCCCCCCCCCCCCCCCCCCCCCCCCCCCCCCCCCCCCCCCTATGAGATTTTCACCCGCCCCCAATATTTTTGTCAAATGTTGTTGTTGCTGTGTTGCTTCTATCTTATGGTATGTGAGAGTCATATGACTATTTTATATATGGTGGTGACAAAATTGAAAGAGTTGCAGGTGGGGGGGGGGGGGATTTTCACCCCCCCCCTAACCCCTAATTGTCTTAAACAACATATCTATTGACATAGCACAACTTTCAATTGACTGATTGTGCAGTAGTGAGGAATTGTACTCATTATATAAATAATTAATAGTTGCACCTACCATTCACCTTCAAATTTGTCGCTTTTTATTTTTGATTTTTTCCTTGTATATCATGGAATATGACTAATGTTGTTGCTGTATTGCTTGAGAAATATGACTATTTCAAATATGATGGTGGCAAATTTGAAAATTTGAAAGTTGTGCTATGTCAATGGATATGTTGTTTAAGACAATTAGGGGGGGGTGAAAATCTCATGGCCATGATATTTACGAAAATCTCATGGCATTTTTTTCACCCGCGGGTGAAAATATCGCGCGGGTGAAAATCTCATGTGACACCGGCTCTAGCTGCGGACAATGTCTCGTTGTATTTCACCGATAACGGCTGGAAACCAGTCCTCGGGTGTATTCGATTTGAACTCCAGGATGTAGCGGGAGCGATTCCGACTCTCAGCGGGGGGAAAAAATGGGTCCAACTCAATACGAAACTCTAGTAACCCACCACACGGAATTGATTTTGCCCATATTGATTTTGAGAAAAAAATCGGATAAGACGGGGCCTATCAATTATGGCGAAAGTTAACACAAACTTCAGAGCTCACGCGAGCCGGAATTGAATTCCCCTTTACCTCTGAATTTGTTGTCACAATCCACGTCATTTACAGAAAATAGTACTGCTTTTCAAATCAATAAGTGTGGGGAAAAAACGGCGATGCGACACTATTGTGAACCCGAGATCCAGGCTCATTACTAGTCTATTTTCTTCAATTCAAATCGATGTGAAACTGCTTGTTTCGGTGACCCCGAGTCTACTGAAGGTGATGCAACGAAAAACGTCCGTAGACATTCGTAAACGACTATCCACACGGATAAAACAAATGGTACAGAGGAATTGGTTCTGAGGGGGGGGGGCGGGGGGCGGGGCGGGGCGGGGGGGGGGGGGGAAGGGGCAGCAGACATTTTATTATTGTGAATGTGTCAGGCTTATATTTTACATGTGGGACAGTATCGTAAGTAATAAATGAAAATATGGTAACATTATTACTATTTCGACCAACGCACACGTTGAATAAAATGGCGGTCGAATTAACTAAGTTAAAATAGGACGAGTTGAACGGCGCCCGAATTCACCAAGTAATACAATCGTAGTAGCGATAGACACTATAAATAACACAATCGGATCATGTCAGATTTTTTCGTAGAACATTGGTGACACATGGCGCAACAAAATGGCGGCCACAACAAACAAACGTGGAAGAAAAAAATTGCAATCCACCACCACGTGGGTGTGGGTGGGCTGGGAACAGCAGACATTTTATTATTGTGAATGTGTCAGGCTTATATTTTACATGTGGGACAGTATCGTAAGTAATAAATGAAAATATGGTATATGGTAACATTATTACTATTTCGACCAACGCACACGTTGAATAAAATGGCGGTCGAATTAACTAAGTTAAAATAGGACGAGTTGAACGGCGCCCGAATTCACCAAGTAATACAATCGTAGTAGCGATAGACACTATAAATAACACAATCGGATCATGTCAGATTTTTTCGTAGAACATTGGTGACACATGGCGCAACAAAATGGCGGCCACAACAAACAAAGGTGGAAGAAAAAAATTGCAAAAGTCCACCACCAATGTTAACCTTATTTCGATTTATTTTACGACCGATGCAAAGGTAGAATCGCAATCCATTGCATAAGGCGTCATACAGTCATTTTGTTGAGCTCGGTGTGTGGAGACCCCAAATTAATCGTGATTGACATTATTGATGAATTGCTGTCAAACGTGGTCAGCAAAAAAAAACTGGATCGCATGTTACAAAGATCAATCTGCCAATCAAAGCATTCTTGATCAGCGTATGCACAATTTGTTATTCAGATAATAACATCTCGCATGATTTTTTGAATACACGATACTGCTTGTTACATAACTTATAACTAAGTGTGCATTTGTTACCAGTGCAAATTCCGGATCTGCTAGGTAACAAATGCCATAAGCCCAATTACTCTAGTAACAGTTACTTATATGCACTTGGAATCATTGAAAACTTGAACTAATCATTTTGGTGTTCGTATAAGTAAGTGACTGAAGCAGTGTTACCATACACATGTAAGTATAACACTGCTTCAATTAATTATATGAACAACAAAACAGTACCATTAATCATGTTAATACATAGATTAGTACGATTTGTTTCCGAATCGGTTTTTGTAATCAAAATATGGAAATACCCAATTGAAAAAAAATTGATGGGGTAACGTTTTTAAAATACCCAATTGAAAATTGAGAATACCCAATTGATTTCAAAAGTATGGAGTAACAGTACCCAATTTCAAATTCCTTATCTGGAGACCTGCATTGCTCTAATGGTCCTCCACCGCTCAGTGACAAATCCTCGCTAATCACACCCCACTAAGCACAGGGTCAATGTCACATACTTGATGCGTTCACAACTTTATTAACGATCGAGCAAATGTCTCGTATTTCAGTTTCTTTGAATCGTTGCACGGATCTGCCTTATATTGTATAACGTATTACTCTATTGTCCTCTACCGCTCTGTGACCAATGCACGTACGTCGCCCCCGATCAAGCCTAAGGTCAATGTCACATATTTGGTGTACCCATACTCTAGAACCGCACTGTGACAAATCCCCTTTCCTCCAGCAAAGGCCATTACCAATGAATTAAGTTGGGGCATCCGTGTTCTACGAACACATTTTCTAGTTGTATTGCAATGCTTCAAATACAATTGTAACCTGAACTGCGTCTGTCGAACGCGGATGCCACCAGCGGCATATTGAAGAAACTGTGGCAAACGGGTGAACAAAAGTGTTAAGTCTTTTAAAAGAAGCCCGATGAAGGTCAAAGTCAAGGTCATATGTAGTATGACAAGGCAGGTGTAGATGAATGGAGGGGGGGGGGCGGGGCGGGGGGGTCGGGGGGGGGGGGGGCGGGGCTGGGAACAGCAGACATTTTATTATTGTGAATGTGTCAGGCTTATATTTTACATGTGGGACAGTATCGTAAGTAATAAATGAAAATATGGTAACATTATTACTATTTCGACCAACGCACACGTTGAATAAAATGGCGGTCGAATTAACTAAGTTAAAATAGGACGAGTTGAACGGCGCCCGAATTCATCAAGTAATACAATCGTAGTAGCGATAGACACTATAAATAACACAATCGGATCATGTCAGATTTTTTCGTAGAACATTGGTGACACATGGCGCAGCAAAATGGCGGCCACAACAAACAAACGTGGAAGAAAAAAATTGCAAAAGTCCACCACCAACCACAACCTTATTTCGATTTATTTTACGACCGATGCAAAGGTAGAATCGCAATCCATTGCATAAGGCGTCATACAGTCATTTTGTTGAGCTCGGTGTGTGGAGACCCCAAATTAATCGTGATTGACATTATTGATGAATTGCTGTCAAACGTGGTCAGCAAAAAAAAAACTGGATCGCATGTTACAAAGATCAATCTGCCAATCAAAGCATTCTTGATCAGCGTATGCACAATTTGTTATTCAGATAATAACATCTCGCATGATTTTTTGAATACACGATACTGCTTGTTACATAACTTATAACTAAGTGTGCATTTGTTACCAGTGCAAATTCCGGATCTGCTAGATCCGGAATTTGCACTGGTAACAAATGCCATAAGCCCAATTACTCTAGTAACAGTTACTTATATGCACTTGGAATCATTGAAAACTTGAACTAATCATTTTGGTGTTCGTATAAGTAAGTGACTGAAGCAGTGTTACCATACACATGTAAGTATAACACTGCTTCAATTAATTATATGAACAACAAAACAGTACCATTAATCATGTTAATACATAGATTAGTACGATTTGTTTCCGAATCGGTTTTTGTAATCAAAATATGGAAATACCCAATTGAAAAAAAATTGATGGGGTAACGTTTTTAAAATACCCAATTGAAAATTGAGAATACCCAATTGATTTCAAAAGTATGGAGTAACAGTACCCAATTTCAAATTCCTTATCTGGAGACCTGCATTGCTCTAATGGTCCTCCACCGCTCAGTGACAAATCCTCGCTAATCAAACCCCACTAAGCACAGGGTCAATGTCACATACTTGATGCGTTCACAACTTTATTAACGATCGAGCAAATGTCTCGTATTTCAGTTTCTTTGAATCGTTGCACGGATCTGCCTTATATTGTATAACGTATTACTCTATTGTCCTCTACCGCTCTGTGACCAATGCACGTACGTCGCCCCCGATCAAGCCTAAGGTCAATGTCACATATTTGGTGTACCCATACTCTAGAACCGCACTGTGACAAATCTCCTTTCCTCCAGCAAAGGCCATTACCAATGAATTAAGTTGGGGCATCCGTGTTCTACGAACACATTTTCTAGTTGTATTGCAATGCTTCAAATACAATTGTAACCTGAACTGCGTCTGTCGAACGCGGATGCCACCAGCGGCATATTGAAGAAACTGTGGCAAACGGGTGAACCAAAAGTGTTAAGTCTTTTAAGAAGCCCGATGAAGGTCAAAGGGTCAAGGTCATATGTAGTATGACAAGGCAGGTGTAGATGAATGGAGTATTGACATATTGAAGCAGTTAAGCAACTTATGTTAACTTATGTAGATGCTATGGCCAGTTTGAGAAACTGTTACAAAGTGGTTAACCGAAAATGCTAAGTCTTTTCAGCAGTCCTGTGAAGGTCAAAAGGTCGAGGTCACATAAAGTATGACAATGCAGGTGTAGCACACAATTCAGCCGCGGATGGATTAGAGGGGGGGGGGAGGGGGGGGGGGGGGGGGTGGGGGGGTCCAGGGGTTCCGGACCCCCCCCCCCCTGCTTCCGGCCAAAAAAAAATTTGGCAGTTAAAAATTTCCTGGGGGAGGTCCCCATACCCCCCCCCCCCCCCTCCCCCCGTGTTGGCGGTGTAATGGTAGTTCTCACTGAAATACTAATATATATATACATAATAACTAGATTGGTCAGTAAGCGAGGCTTACGGAATACCGCCCGCGTGGGCCCAGGTACCCCTACAATATGTAAACATTTCCAAGTGTGTGGGCTTGTGACCTTGACTCTGGGATTAGCGAGAGCGGCATGAACGTGAATTTGTCACAGGGTGGTCGAGGTCCATTGGAGCAATGAGTGTGTGAAATGTGAAGCAGATCCGAGCAAGGAAATAGAAGTTATAACCGGTTTCTCTGATGTTAATTTTTGTAAAGAGACTACCGTATAACCTCGAAATAACGCCCCCGGGGGCGTTGCATTTTACAAAAAGGGGGCGTTTATTAGCCACTTAAAAAAACAAAAAAAAAAACTTACCAAGGACCGCCAATTTCAAACACAAATAAGGATTTAAGGATTATTTGTGTATGAAATTGGCGGTCCTTGGTCATTTGTTTTTTTTTTAATTTGGAGGGGGGCGTTTATTAGGAGGGGGGCGTTAATTCGAGGTTATACGGTAAGTATGTGACGTTGACCTCGAGATCAGCGGGGATTTGTCACAGCATATGAAATATTAAGAATTTTCAATGAAAGAAATAGAAGTTATAACATATTTCTCTGATGTTAAGTTTTGTAAAGAGACTAAGTATGTGACCTTGACCTTGGGATCAGCGGGGGTTGGAACGTAGATTTGTCACAGCATGATAGTTCAACCTTAGAGGAATGCACAAGTGAAATAATAAGAATTTTCAATGAAGGAAATTGAAGTTATAAATTATTTCTCTGATGTTGGGATCAGCGGGGGTTGGACGGTCGTGGATTTGGCACAGCATGGTACTAGAGCCTTACAAGAATGCATGTGCGAAATATTAAGCATTTTAGATGAAGGAAATATAAGTTATAACAATATTTCTCTGATGTTAAGTTTTGTAAAGAGACTAAGTATTTTACCTTGACCTTGGGATCAGCGGGGGTTGGACGGTCGTGGATTTGGCACAGCATGGTAGTAGAGCCTTACAGGAATGCATGTGTGAAATATTAAGCATTTTAGATGAGATGAAAGAAATAGAAGTTATAACAATATTTCTCTGATGTTAAGTTTTGTAAAGAGACTAAGTATTTGACCTTGACCATGGGATCAGCGGGGGTTGGACGGTCGTGGATTTGGCATAGCATGGTAGTAGAGCCTTACAGGAATGCATGTGTGAAATATAAGTTTTATTTTGATGAAGGAAATAGAAGTTATAACAATATTTCTCTGATGTTAAGTTTTGTAAAGAGACTAAGTATTTGACTTGACCATGGGATCAGGCGCGGGGGTTGGACGGTCGTGGATTTGGCACAGCATGGTAATAGAGCCTTACAGGAATGCATGTGTGAAATATTAAGCATTTTAGATGAAGGAAATAGAAGTTATAACAATATTTCTCTGATGTTAAGTTTACGGACTAAGTATTTGACCTTGACCTTGGGATCTGCAGGGGTTGGACGGTCGTGGATTTGGCACAGCATGGTAGTAGAGCCTTACAGGAATGCATGTGTGAAATATGAAGCATTTTAGATGAAGGAAATAGAAGTTATAACAATATTTCTCTGATGTTAAGTTTACGGATGCACGGACGGACGGACACACGGACGGACGGACGAACGGACGGACGGACGGACGGACGGACGGACGGACGGACGGACGGACGGACGGACGGACGGACGGACAACCTGACTCCAGTATACCCCCCACAACTCGTTGCGGGGGGTATAATAAAAAAAATTATATATATATATATCGAATAATGCATTTTTCAAAGTCTGAATTTGTGACCTAGGTGTCAGGAAATCACATCTGCGGCGATCTGGCAGTTAAAAATTTCCTGGGGGAGTTCCCCATACCCCCCAATTACCGGCTTCTCTCAAAAAGTCTCTACCTCCGTTCATTCTCCCATTCTTGGGAGACGGCATGCAAGGTCATAGAGCCAGTGCCGCCGTTAAATATAAGCAAAAAAAATAAAAAAAATAAATGGAAGGTCATCAAGCCAATTCCCACCCTTAAATATAAGAAATATATACAAATGTTATGTAACGTTTGAGCCAATTCCCACCATTTAAGAAAATATTGCATTTGGCAGGCATCACGCGTACAATACAACGTGTATCCGAATAACGATCTAGTAGCTCTGTATTCGAAATATCCAGCTCGGTATTCGACGGGTTTTAAAAAAAAATCCGAATAACGATCTAGGAGCTCTGGATTCAAAATACCCAGCTCTGTATTCGACATTGTCTATAAGAAGGCGTATCTGAATAACGATCTAGGAGCTATGGATTCAAAATACCCAGCTCTGTATTCGATATTGTCTATAACAACGTGTATCCGAATACGATTCAGGAGCTATGGATTCAAAATACCCAGCTCTGTATTCGATATTGTCTATAACAACGTGTATCCGAATACCGATCTAGGAGCTATGGATTCAAAATACCCAGGTCTGTATTCGATATTGTCTATAAGAACGTGTATCCGAATACCGATCTAGGAGCTCTGTATTCAAAATACCCAGCTCTATATTCGATATTGTCTATATAACAACGTGTATCCGAATACCGATCTAGGAGCTATGGATTCAAAATGCACAGCTCTGTATTCGACGTGCTTAACACACATTTTTCCGAATACCGATCTAGGAGCTCTGTATTAAAAATACCCAGCTCTGTATTCGATATTGTCTATATAACAACGTGAATCCGAATACCGATCTAGGAGCTATGGATTCAAAATGCACAGCTCTGTATTCGATGTGCTTAAAACACATTTTTCCGAATACCGATCTAGGAGCTCTGTATTCAAAATACCCAGCTCTGTATTCGACATTGTCTATAACAACGTTTATCCGAATACCGATCTAGGAGCTCTGTATTAAAAATACCCAGGTCTGTATTCGATATTGTCTATAATAACGTGTATCCGAATACCGATCTAGGAGCTACAGATTCAAAATACCCAGCTCTGTATTCGATGTGCTTAAAACACAGGTTTCCGAATAACGATCTAGGAGCTCTGTATTCAAAATACCCAGCTCTGTATTCGATATTGTCTGTAACAACGTGTATCCGAATACCGATCTAGGAGCTATGGATTCAAAATACCCAGGTCTGTATTCGATATTGTCTATAAGAACGTGTATCCGAATACCGATGTAGGAGCTCTGTATTCAAATACCCAGCTCTGTATTCGATATTGTCTATAATAACGTGTATCCGAATACCGATCTAGGAGCTATGGATTCAAAATACCCAGCTCTGTATTCGATATTGTCTATAATAACGTGTATCCGAATACCGATATAGGAGCTCTGTATTCAAAATACCCAGCTCTGTATTCGATATTGTCTATAATAACGTGTATCCGAATACCGATCTAGGAGCTCTGTATTCAAAATACCCAGGTCTGTATTCGATATTGTCTATACGAACGTGTATCCGAATACCGATGTAGGAGCTCTGTATTCAAAATGCCCAGCTCTGTATTCGATATTTTCTATAACAACGTGTATCCGAATACCGATCTAGGAGCTATGGATTCAAAATACCCAGGTCTGTATTCGATATTGTCTATAAGAACGTGTATCCGAATACCGATCTAGGAGCTCTGTATTCAAAATACCCAGCTCTGTATTCGATATTGTCTATATAACAACGTGTATCCGAATACCGATCTAGGAGCTATGGATTCAAAATGCACAGCTCTGTATTCGATGTGCTTAAAACACATTTTTCCGAATACCGATCTAGGAGCTCTGTATTCAAAATACCCAGCTCTGTATTCGATATTGTCTATAATAACGTGTATCCGAATACCGATGATCTAGGAGCTATGGATTCAAAATACCCAGCTCTGTATTCGATATTGTCTATAAGAACGTGTATCCGAATACCGATCTAGGAGCTATGGATTCAAAATACCCAGCTCTGTATTCGATATTGTCTATATACGTGTATCCGAATACCGATCTAGGAGCTATGGATTCAAAATACCCAGCTCTGTATTCGATGTGCTTAAAACACAGGTTTCCGAATAACGATCTAGGAGCTCTGTATTCAAAATACCCAGCTCTGTATTCCATATTGTCTATAACAACGTGTATCCGAATACCGATCTAGGAGCTATGGATTCAAAATACCTAGGTCTGTATTCGATATTGTCTATAAGAACGTGTATCCGAATACCGATCTAGGAGCTCTGTATTCAAAATACCCAGCTCTATATTCGACATTGTCTATAATAACGTGTATCCGAATACCGATCTAGGAGCTATGGATTCAAAATACCCAGCTCTGTATTCGATGTGCTTAAAACATATGTTTCAGAATAACGATCTAGGAGCTCTGTATTCAAAATACCCAGCTCTGTATTCGATATTGTCTATAATAACGTGTATCCGAATACCGATCTAGGAGCTATAGATTCAAAATACCCAGCTCTGTATTCGATGTGCTTAAAACACAGGTTCCCGAATAACGATCTATGTGCTCTGTATTCAAAATACCCAGCTCTGTATTCGATATTGTCTATAACAACGTGTATCCGAATACCGATCTAGGAGCTATGGATTCAAAATACCCAGGTCTGTATTCGATATTGTCTATAAGAACGTGTATCCGAATACCGATGTAGGAGCTCTGTATTCAAAATACCCTGCTCTGTATTTCGTATTGTCTATAATAACGTGTATCCGAATACCGATTCTAGGAGCTATGGATTCAATACCCAGCTCTGTATTCGATATTGTCTATAATAACGTGTATCCGAATACCGATTCTAGGAGCTATGGATTCAAAATATTTTACCAGCTCTGTATTCGATATTGTCTATAACAACGTGTATCCGAATACCGATCTAGAGCTATGGATTCAAAATACCCAGGTCGTATTCGATATTGTCTATAAGAAACGTGTATCGAATACCGATGTAGGAGCTCTGTATTCAAAATACCCAGCTCTGTATTCGATATTGTCTATAAGAACGTGTATCCGAATACCGATCTAGGAGCTCTGTATTCAAAATACCCAGCTTTGTATTCGATTATTGTTATATAACAACGTGTATCCGAATACCGATCTAGGAGCTATGGATTCAAAATGCACAGCTCTGTATTCGATGTGCTTAAAACACATTTTTCCGAATACCGATCTAGGAGCTCTGTATTCAAAATACCCAGCTATGTATTCGATATTGTCTATATAACAACGTGTATCCGAATACCGATCTAGGAGCTATGGATTCAAAATGCACAGCTCTGTATTCGATGTGCTTAAAACACATTTTTCCGAATACCGATCTAGGAGCTCTGTATTCAAAATACCCAGCTGTGTATTCGACATTGTCTATAACGTGTATCCGAATACCGATCTAGGCTCTGTATTAAAATACCCAGGTCTGTATTGATATTGTCTATAATAACTGTCCGAATACCGATCTGGCATATTCAAAATACCCAGTCTGTATTCGATTTTTGTGCTTACACAGGTTTCCGAATAACGATCTAGGAGCTCTGTATTCAAAAAATACCCAGCTCTGATTCGTATTGTCTGTAACAAGTGTAACCGATACCGATCTAGGAGTATGGATTCAAAATACCCAGGCTGTATTCGATATTGCTATAAGGTGATTCCGAATACCGATGTAGGCTCTGTATTCAAATACCCGCTCTGTATTCGATATCTGTAATAAAACGTGTATCCGAATACCGATCTAGGAGTAGGATTCAAAATACCCAGCTCTGTATTCGATATTGTCTATAATAAAACGTGTATCCGAATACCGATAGGAGTCTGTATTCAAAATACCCGCTCTGATTCGATATTGTCTATAATAAGTGTATCCGAATACCGATAGGAGCTCTGTATTCAAATACCCAGGTCTGTATTCGATATTGTCTATGAACTTGTACCGAATACCGATGTAGAGCTCGTATTCAAATGCCCAGCTCGTATTCGATATTGTCTATAACAACGTGTATCGAATACCGTCTAGGACTATGGATTCAAAATCCCAGGTCCTGTATTCGATATTGTCTATAAGACGTGTACCGAATACCCCCCGATAGGAGCTCTGTATTCAAAATACCCAGCTCTGTATTCGATATTGTCTATATAACAACGTGTATCCGAATACCGATCTAGGAGCTATGGATGGCAAAAATGCACAGCTCTGTATTGATGTGCTTTTTTACATTTTTCCGAATACCGATCTGGATCTCTGTATTCAAAATACCCAGCTCTGTATTGGATATTGTCTATAATAACGTGTATCCGGAATTACCGATGATCTAGGAGCTATGGATTCAAAATACCAGGCTTCTGTATTCGATATTGTCTATAAGAACGTGTATCCGAATACCGATCTAGGAGCTATGGATTCAAAATACCCAGCTCTGTATTCGATATGTCTATAACGTGTCCGAATTACCGATCTAGGAGCATTGGATCATACCCTAGAACGTCTGTATCGATTGTGCTACACAAGCTCCGAATACCGATTAGGAGCTCTGTATTCAAAATACCCAGGTCTGTATTCGATATTGTCTATAATAACGTGTATCCGAATACCGATCTAGGAGTCTGTATTCAAAATACCCAGCTCTGTATTCGATATTGGTCTATATAACGTGTATCCGAATCCGATCTAGGAGCTTGTGGGAATTCAAAATTAATACCCAGCTTCTGTATTTCGATATTGTCTATATAACAACGTGGTATCCAGAATACCGATTCATAGGAGACTATGGATTCAAAATGGTTACCAGGCTCTGTATTCGTGTTTGTCTATAAGAATGTGTATTTTTCCGAATTACCGATCTAGGTGCTCGGTTTATTCAATAAATACCCAGTATTTTTGGTATTCGATATTTGTCTATATAACAACGGTGTATCCGAATACCGATCTAGGAGCTTATGGATTCAAAAATGCAAGCTAGCCTTGTATTCGATTGTGCTTGAAAACACATTTTTCCGAATACCGATTCTCAGGAGCTTCTGTTTTATTCAAAATACCCCAGCTTATGTATTCGATATTTGTTCCTATAACAATCGTGTATCCGAATTAACCGATCTAGGAGCTCTGGATTCAAAATTGCTTACCAGCTCTGTATTCGGATGCTGTCTTAAAAATAATAAGTTTTTGTTTCCGAAAATACCGATCTAGGTGCTTGTAGATTCAAAATTTACCCAGCTCTGTATTCGATGGTTAAGATGTATGCTTAAAACAAACGTGGTTTATTCCGAAATAACCGAATCTAGGGAGCTCTGGTATTCTAAAAATACCAGTCTTGTATTCGATTTTATTGTCTGTATTTAACGTGTATACGAATTACCACGAATCTAGGAGCTTTATGGATTCAAAAATACCCAGGTTGTTTCGATCTTGTTTTCTTAACGTTGTGGCTTAAAATCCGGACAGGTTTCAGTTTAACGGATGTAGGAGCTCCTGTATTCAAAATTTACCCAGCTCGTTATTCGATATTGTCTGTTAATAAACGTGTATCCGAATTACCGATTTGGAGGCTATGGATTTGGAAATTAAATTAATTATCCCAAGCTTCTGTATTCGATATTGTCTATTTAAATAACGTGTATCGAATACCGATCTAGGAAGCTCTGGTATTCAAAATTTACCAGCTCTGTATTCGGATATTGTCTATAACACAATAATATACGGTTGTATCCGAATACCGATCTAGGTGATTGTGGATTCAAAATACCCAGGTCTGTATTGTCGTATTTGTCTATAGAACGATCGCACATGTATCCGAATAACCGGATTGTAGGGAGGCTCTGTATTCAAAATTAATGGCCCAGCTTTCTGTATTTCGATATTGTCTATAATAACAAACGTGTTAATCCGGAATACCGATCTAGGGAGCTATGGATTCAAAATTGCCTCAGGATCTGTATTCGAATGTTGTTCTAAAATAAGAACGTTTTTGTATCCGAATACCGATTCTAGGAGCTCTGTATTCCAAAAATAACCCCAGCTTTCTGTATTCGATATTGTTCTATTATAACCAACGTGTATTCCGAATACCGATCTAGGGTGTGAGCTATGGATTCAAAATAGATGCACAGCCCTCTGTTTATTCGATTTGTGCTTAAAAACAATTTTTTCCCGGAATACCGTCTTAGGAAGGCTCTGTATTCAAATAACCAGCTCTTTGTATTCGATAATTGTCTTTAATAACGTGTATCGGTATGATGATCTGGAGGGCTCTTGGTATTCAAAAAATACCAGGCTTCCTAGTATTCGATATTATGTTTGTCTTTACTAAGGACGGTGTTTATCCGAATTACCGATCTAGGGCTATGGCTTCAAAATACCGCTCTGTATTCGAAAATATTGTCTATAATAACGCTGTATTCCCGAATACCGATCTAGGAGCTTAGGGATTCAACAAATACCCAGGTTTGTATTCCGAATTGTGCTTAAAAAAAAACCACAGGTATCGAAATAACGGATCTTAGGCGCTCTGTATTCAAAATACCCAAGCTTCAGTATTCTATATTGTCTTGTAACAAACGTGTATCCGAAATACCGATCTAAGGAAGCTATGGATTCAAAATTACCCTAGGTACTGTTTTATACGATGATTGTCTATAAGAACGTGTATCGAATTACCGATGTAGGAGCTCTGTATTCAAAATACCCAGCTCTGTATTCGATATTGTTGGTCTATTAAATAACGTGTATACCGAAATAAAATAACCGATCTAGGGAGCTATGGATTCAAATAAATAATCTGTATTCGATGGGCTAAAAACTAGGTTCATTAAAACGAATCTAGGAGTTCTGTTATTGCAAACTACTAGCTCGGTATTCCGAACAATGTTATAAAACCGTGTATCGATAGATCTTTTAGGGGGAAGGGGCTCTGGCATTTGGGCAAAAAATACCAGCTCTGTATTCGATAGTTGTCTATAAAATAACGTGTTATCCGAATACCGATCTAGGTGCTCTAGTAGTTCAAAATACCCCAGGCTCTGTATTCGATTGTGGCTTAAAATAAGAAAGGTTGTATCCCGAATAACCGAATCTAGGTGCTTGTATTCAAAATGCCATCCTCTGTATTTCGAAATTATTGTCTTTAATACTAACAACGTGTTATCCGAAATACCGATTCTAGGTAGCTATGGATTTCAAAAATACCAGGTCTGTAATTCGATATTGTCTATAAGAATAGGTGTTATAACCGAAATACCGATGTAGGAGCTCTGTATTCAAAATACCCAGCTCTGTAGTTTCGGATAGTTGTCTATTAATAACGCTTGTATCCGAACTACCGATCTAGGAAGCTTTGGATTGGAAATTGAAAATACCCACGCTCTGTAGTTTCTTATTGTGCTTTATTAAATAACGTGTATTTTTCCAGAATACGATCTAGGTAGCTTATGGATTTTCAAATAATTCCTGCTCTGTGATTCGCTATTTTGTCTTATTGAATAACGTGTATCCAAATAATGATGATTCTAGGAGCTAATGGATTCAAAATACCCAGGTTCTTGGTATTCGATATTGTCTTAATAAGGAACGTGTATCCGGTAATACCGATCTAGGTGCTCTGTATTCTAAATTACCAAGCTCTTTGTATTACGATATTGTCTGATTAAATAATAAAGTGTTTATCCGAAATTACCGATTTTCTAGGAGCTATGGATTCAAAAATGTACAGCTCTGTATTACGATGTGCTTAAAACCACAGGTTTTTCCGAAATAACGATCTAGGAGCTCTGTATTTCAAAATACCCTTAGCATCTGTATTCCGATATTGTTCTATAAAAACAACGTGTAATCCGAATACCGATTTCTAGGGAGTATTTGGATTGCAAACTGCACCTAGGCTCTGTATTCGATATGTGTTCTAAAAATAAGAACGTGTATTTTCGAATACCGATCTTAGGAGCTCTGTATTCAAAATAATAACCAGCTCTGTATTTCGAACTTTGTCTGTTAATAAAACGTGTATCCGAATACCGAATTCTAGGAGTCTGGTATTCTAAAATACCCAAAGGTCTGTATTCGATTTTGTGCTTTAAAAATTATTAACGTGTTATCAGAATAACGATCTAGGGAGCTTCTGTATTGCAAAATACCTCAGATCTGTATTCAGACATTGTGCTTAAAACAAAGGTTGTATCCGGAATAACCGATCTAGGTGAAGCTCTGGCATTCAAATAATTACCAAGATCTTGTTTATTCGATTTATTGTCTTAATTAATAACGTGTATCCGAAATACGATCTAGGAGCATATTAGGATTCAAAATTACCCAAAAAGGGGCTTCTGTATTCGATGGTGCTTAAAACTGGTTTCCCGAAATAACGATTTAGGTGACTCTGTTTTCTTTTAAAATAACCCTGGCTTCTGTATTCGATATTGTTCTATAACAACGTGTATCCGGAATTACCGATTCTAGGAGCTTTAGGATTCAAAATACCCTAGGTCTGATTATTCGATTGATTGGTCTTAATAAGAACGTGTATCGAATACCGATTGTAGGAGCTCTGTTATTCAAAATAATAACCAGCTCTGTATTCGACATTTTGTCTATTAATAACGTGTATCCGAATACCGATCTAGGGAGCTATGGATTCAATAATACCCAAGCTTGTATTCGATATTGTCTTAAAATAATATTGTTTGTATCCGAAATAAACCGATCTAGGTAGCTTGTGGATTGCAAAATATCCCAGCTCTGTATTCGTGATTGTCTATATCAATACGTGTTTCAGAATACCGAATACTAAAGGAGCTCTGGCATTCAAAGATAACCGGAGCTCTTGTATTCGAATTTTTGTATGGCTTTAATAATAACGTGTATAACCGGAATTACCGATCTAGGAGCTCTAGTATTCAAAATATACCCAAGCTTTCTGTATTTCGATGTTGTCTTATAATAACAACGTTTGTTTCCGAATAACCGATTTCTAGGAAGCTCTGGTATTCAAAATTGCCAGACAGTCTGTATTTCGGATGTTGTCTTATAAAACGGTGTATTTTTCCGAAATACGATCTAGGTGCTTCTGGTATTCAAAATACCAGGCTCTGTATTCGATTTATTGTCTATTAAGTAACGTGTATCGAAAAATAACCGATCTGAGGAGCTTTTCTGGATTCAAAATGCCCAGCTCTGTATTGCGTATTGTGCTTTAAATAATAACGTGTATTTCCGAATTACCGATTCTAGGAGCTCTGGATTCAAATTCAAAATACCCAGCTTCTGTATTTCGAATTATTGTCTATAAGAACGTTGTATCCGTAATACCGGATGTAGGAGCTCTGTATTCAAAAATACCCAGGCTCTGTATTCGATTATTGTCTATAATAACGTGTATCCGAAAATACCGATTCTAGGAGGCTTATAGGATTCAAATATACCCTCAGCTTCTGTATTCGATGTTGTTAAAATAATAAAGGTTTTGTATCCGAATACGATCTAGGAGCTCTGGTATTCAAAATACCAGCTCTGTATTCGATAGTTGTTCTATAATAACGTGTTATCCGGAATTAACGATTCTAGGAAAGCTCTGGTAATTTCAAAATTACCCCAGGCTCTTGTATTCGCTTGTTAGTCTTAAAATTAAGAACGGTTCCGCTAACCGAATCTACGGATGCTGTAGGAGTTGTTTATTAAAATGCCCAGCTTCTGTATTCGATTAGTTGGTCTTTATACATCAAGTGTATCCGATACCGATCTTAGGAGCTATGGATTTCAAAATACCTAGGTCTGTATTCGGATTTTATGGTCTATAAGAACGTGTATCCGAATTTACCGATCTAGGAGCTCTGTATTCAAAATAATACCAGCTCTGGTATTCGATTTGTTGTTATAATAAACGTGGTTATCCGAAATGACCGATCTAGGAGCTATGGGATTCAAAATTGCACCAAATGTTCTGTATTACGATGTGCTTAAAACATTTTTTATGTTTTCCAGAATAAAAACGTTTCTAGGAAGCTCTGTTATGCAAAATTATTCCAGCTCTGTATTCGGACATTTGTCTATAAATAACGTGTTACCAAATCAGATTACCGATCTAGGGCTGCTCTGGCATTCAAATATACCAGCTCTGTATTCGATATTGTCTAATTAATAACGTGTATCCCGGAATTACGAATTCTAGGAGCCTATAGGATTCAAAAATACCCAGCTCTTGTATTCGATGTTGGGCTTAAAATAAAACCGTGGTTCCATCCGAATAACCGGATCTAGGAGCTTCTGGTATTCAAAATTACCCAGCTCTGTATTCGATTTTGTGCTTTAAAATAAACAACGGTTTGTATCCGAATAACCGATCTAGGAGCTCTTTGGATTCAAAATAAAATACCCAGGTCGTGTTTTCCGTTATTGTCTATAAAGAAAAACGTGTATCCGTAATACCGATTGTAGGAGCTCTGGTATTCAAAATTCCCAGCCTCGGTTGTATTCGATTCTTAGTTCTATAAATAAACGTTGTATCCGAATAGACCGTGTCTAGGGAGCTCTGGTATTCAAAATATACCCAAAGGTCTGTATTCGATATTGTTTCTATAATGAACGTGTTTATCCGGAAATAACGATTGAAGGAGGACTCTGGATTCAATTCAAATAACCCAAAGCTCCTGTATTCGATGTTGTCTTAAAAAAATTAATAACGTTGGTTCAGATAACCGATTCTAGGAGCTCTGGGTATTTGAAAATACTCTGCTCTGTATTCTATATTGTCTATAATTAACGTAGTATCCGAAATACCGATCTAGGAGCTCTGTATTCAAAAATACCCAGCTCTCGTATTCGAAATTTAAAATTGTTCTATTAATAACGTGTATCCGGAACTACCGATTTCTAGGATGCTCTAGTATTCAAAAATACCCAGGTCTCTGTAAATTCGATATTGTCTTAAAAATATGGAAGTTGTATCCGAAATTAACCGATGTAGGAGCTCTGTATTCAAATTGCCAGCTCTGTATTCGATAATTGTCTATAACAAACGTGTATCCGAAATACCGATCTAGGAGCTTATGGATTCAAAATAACCCAGGGTCTGTATTCTATATTGTCTATCAAGAATCGTGTATCCGAATACCGATGTAGGGAGCTCTGTTTATTCCAAAAATACCCAGCTCTGTATTCCGGATATTGTTCTTGTATAAACAACGTGTATCCGCTTATAACCGATCTAGGAGCTTATGGATTCAAAATAACCAAATGCACTTGTATTCTGTATTCGATTGTGCTTAAAATAATAACGTGTATTTTTTCCGAATACCGCTCTAGGTAAGCTCTGGTATTCAAAAGATACCCAGCTCTGTATTTCGATATTGTGTCTAATTAAAAACGTGTATCCAGTAATACCGATGATCTAGGAGCTATGGGATTCAAAAATACGGTCTGATTGTTTTCGATATTGTCTATAAGGGAACGTGTATATCGAAAATACCGATCTAGGAGCTCTGGTATTCAAAATAATAACCCAGCTTTGTATTATTCGATATTGTCTATAATTTTAACAAGTCGTATCCGAATAACGATTTCTAAGGGACTATGGATTCAAAATGTACCCAGCTCTGTATTCGATGTGCTTTTTAAAACACATTATTTCGAAATAACGAATCTAGGAGCTCTGTATTCAAAATACCCAGGCTCTGTATTCCGATAATTAGTCTATATAACAACGTTGTATCCGAAATACCGCTTCTAAGGAGAGCTTTGGATTCAAAACGGCCACAGCTTTCTGTTATTCGATGTGCTTGCACATTTTTCGAAATTACCGATTCTAGGAGCTCTGTATTCAAAACCCAGCTCTGTATTCGACATTAGTCTAAACAAACGTGTTCCGAATACCGATCTAGGAGCTTCTGTTTTCTTAAAATTACCCAGGCTCTGTTTTATTCGATATTGTCCTATAAATAACGTGTTATCCGGAATACCGATTCTAGGAGCTATAGGATTCCAAAATACCCAAGCTTCTGTATTCGATGTGCTTTAAAACATAAGGTTTCCAGAAATAAACGATTTCTAGGTGCTCTGGTATTGCAAAATAACCTCAGCTTGTGAATTCGGATCATTGTCTATTAATAACGTGTTTATCGAAAATACCGATTCTAGGAGCTTAGGCCATTCAAAATACCAGTCTGTATTCGATGTTGTTTAAAACTATAAGGTTAACCGTGTAATCCGAATTACCGGAAGTCTTGGAGCTTTAGTTTCAAAATACCAAGCTCTGTATTCCCGTATTGTGCTTAAAATAACAACGGTTGTCCCTCGGAATAACCGATCTAGGAGCTCTGGTATTCCAAAATACCCTAGGCTTCTGTATTCGATTTGTTTCTTAATAAGAAGTGTATCGTATATGTCCTATAATAACAGTGTATCCGAATACCGATCTAGGAGCTATAGATTCCAAATAACCAGCACTGTATTCGAATGTGCTTATTAACCCACAGGTTCCGAAATAAAACCGATCCTAGGAGCTCTGTATTCATAAATACCAGCTCTTGTATTCGAATTTTGTCTAATAACAACGGGTTGTTTCGAATACCGGAATCTAGGAGCCTATGGAATTCGAAAATACCCAGGTCTGTATTCGGATTTTGTTCTATAAGAACGTGTATCCGAATACCGATGTAGGAAGCTCTGTATTCAAAATACCCAGCTATGTATTCGATATTTCTATATTAACGTGTATCGAAATACGACTAGGAGCTATGGATTCAAATACCAGCTATGTATTCGATATTGTATATTAAATAACGTGTTCGAATTACCGATCTAGAGCTATGGATTCAATAATACCCTGTTCCTGTATTCCGATATTGTCTATAACAACGTGTATAGAATACCGATCTAGGAGTATGGATTAAAATACCAAAAGGGCTCTGTATAACGATATGTCTATTAAAATACCCCGTGTACTCGATAGATAAACCGATCTAGGAGCTGGATTCAAAAAATACCCAGCTCTGTATTCGATATGTATATAACACGGTTAAATCCCAGATACCGATCTAGGAGCTATGGATTCAAAATACCCAGGCTTTGTATTCGATATTGTCTATAAGAACGTGTATCCGAATAACGATCTAGGAGCTCTGTATTCAAAAATACCAGCTTTGTATTATTGTCTATATAACGTGTATCCGAATACCGATTTAGGAGCTGATGGATTCATATGCACGCTCTGTATTCGATGTGCTTAAAACACATTTTTCCAAATACCGATCTAGGAGCTCTGTATTCAAAATACCCAGCTATGTATTCGATATTGTCTATATAACAACGTGTATCCGAATACCGATCTAGGAGCTATGGATTCAAAATGCACAGCTCTGTATTCGATGTGCTTAAAACACATTTTTCCGAATACCGATCTAGGAGCTCTGTATTCAAAATACCCAGCTCTGTATTCGACATTGTCTATAACAACGTGTATCCGAATACCGATCTAGGAGCTCTGTATTAAAAATACCCAGGTCTGTATTCGATATTGTCTATAATAACGTGTATCCGAATACCGATCTAGGAGCTATAGATTCAAATACCCAGCTCTGTATTCGATGCTTAAAAAACACAGGTTTCCGAATAACGATTCTAGGAGCTATGGATTCAAAATACCCAGTCTGTATTCGATATTGTCTATAATAACGTGTATCCGAATACCGTTCTAGGAGCTATGGATTCAAAATACCCAGCTCTGTATTCGATGTGCTTAAAACAGGTTTCCGAATAACGATCTAGGAGCTCTGTATTTAAAATACCCAGCTCTGTATTCCAATATTGTCTATAACAACGTGTATCCGAATACCGATCTAGGAGCTATGGGATTCAAAAAACCTACCTAGGTCTGTATTCGATATTGTCTATAAGAACGTGTATCCGAATACCGTTCTAGGAGCTCTGTATTCAAATACCAGCTCTGTATTCGACATTGTCTATAATAACGTGTATCCGAATACCGATCTAGGAGCTATGGATTAAAATACCTCAATCTGTATTCGATGCTTAAAACATATGTTTCAGAATAACGATCTAGGAAGCTCTGTATGCAAAATACTCAGCTCTGTATTCGACATTGTCTATAACAAAACGTGTATCCGAATACCGATCTAGGAGCTCTGCATTCAAAATACCCAGCTCTGTATTCGATATTGTCTATAAGTCGTATCCGAAATACCGATCTAGGAGCTATAGATTCAAAATACCCAGCTCAGTATTCGATGTGCTTTAAAAACACAGGTTCCCGAATAACGATCTAGGAGCTCTGTATTTCAAAATACCAGCTCTGTATTCGATATTGTCTTTATAACGTGTATCCGAATTACGATCTAGGAGCTATGGATTCAAAATACCCAGGTCTGTATTCGATATTGTCTATAAGAACGTGTATCCGAATACCGATGTAGGAGCTCTGTATTCAAAATACCCAGCTCTGTATTCGATATGTCTATAATAAAACGTGTATCCGAATACGATCTAGGAGCTATGGATTCAAAATACCCAGCTCTGTATTCGATATTGTCTATAATAACGTGTATCCGAATACCGATCTAGGAGCTATGGATTCAAAATACCCAGCTCTGTATTCGATATTGTCTATAACAACGTGTATCAGAATACCGATCTAGGAGCTATGGATTCAAAATACCCAGGTCTGTATTCGATATTGTCTATAAGAACGTGTATCCGAATACCGATCTAGGAGCTCTGTATTCAAAATACCCAGCTTTGTATTCGATATTGTCTATATAACAACGTGTATCCGAATACCGATTTAGGAGCTATGGATTCAAAATGCACAGCTCTGTATTCGATGTGCTTAAAACACATTTTTCCAAATACCGATCTAGGAGCTCTGTATTCAAAATACCCAGCTATGTATTCGTTATTGTCTATATAACAAACGTGTATCGAATACCGATCTAGGAGCTATGGATTCAAAATGCACAGCTCTGTATTCGATGTGCTTAAAAACACATTTTTCCGATAACCGATCTAGGAGCTCTGTATTCAAATACCCAGCTCTGTATTCGACATTGTCTACTAAATTCGTGTATCCGAATACCGATCTAGGAGCTCTGTATTAAAAATCCCAGGTCTGTATTCGATTATTGTCTATAACGTGTATCCGAAATAACGATCTAGGAGCTATAGATTCAAAATACCCAGCTCTGTATTCGATGTGCTTAACACAGGTTTCCGAATAACGATCTAGGAGCTCTGTATTCAAAATACCAGCTCTGTATTCGATATTGTCTGTAACAACGTGTATCCGAATACGATCTTGGAGCATGGATTAAAATACCATGTGTATTCGATATTGTCTATAAGAATTTCGTGTATCCGATACCGATGTAGGAGCTCTGTATTCAAATACCAGTCTGTATTCGATATTGTCTATAATAAGTGTATCGAATACGTCTAGGAGTATGGATTAAAATACTCAGTGTATTCGAATATTGTCTATAATAAACGTGTCCGAATACCGATATGGAGCTCTGTATTCAAAATACCCAGCTTTGTATTCGATATTGTCTATAATAACGTGTATCCGAATACGATCTAGGAGCTCTGTATAAAATACCCAGGTCTGTATTCGATGTCTTTTAGAACGTGTATCCGAATACGTGTAGGACTCTGTATTCAAAATGCCCAGCTCTGTATTCGTATTGTCTATAACACGTGTATCCGAATACCGATCTAGGCTAGGATTCAAAATACCAGGTCTGTATTCGATATTGTCTATAAGAAACGTGTATCGAAAATACCGATCTAGGAGCTCTGTATTCAAATACCCAGCTCTGTATTCGATATTGTCTATATAAACAAGTGTATCCGAATACCGATCTAGGAGCCTATGGATTCAAAATGCACAGCTCTGTATTCGATGTGCTTTAAAAACACAATTTTTCCGAATACCGTCTAGGAGCTCTGTATTCAAAATACCCAGCTCTGTATTCGATATTGTCTATAATAACGTGTATCGAATACCGATGATCTAGGAGCTATGGATTCAAAATACCCAGCTCTGTATTCGATATTGTCTATAAGACGTGTATCCGAATACCGATCTAGGAGCTATGGATTCAAAATACCCAGCTCTGTATTCGATATGTCTATAATAACGTGTATCCGAATACCGATCTAGGAGCTATGGATTCAAAATACCCAGCTCTGTATTCGATGTGCTTAAAACACAGTTTCCGAATAACGATAGGAGCTCTGATTCGGTTATTACCCCAGCTCTGTATTTCCATATTGTCTATATCACGTTTATCGAATCCGTACTAGGAGCTTGGATTCATTACCGAGGTCTGTATTCGATATGTCTATAAGAAAAGTGTATCGAATACCGATCTAGGAGCTCTGTATCAAAAGGACCCAGCTCTGTATTCGACTTGTCTATAAACGTGTATCCGAATCCGATCTAGGAGCTATGATTCAAAATACCCGCTCTGTATTCGATGTGCTATATATGTTTCGAATACCGATAGGAGCTATGATCAAAATACTGCTCTGTATTCGATGTATAACACGCGTTCCGAATAGTTTAGGAGCTCTGATTATTACCCAGCTCTGTCGTATTGTCTATAATAAGTGTATCCGAATACCGTCTAGGTGCTATGGATTCAAAATTACCCAGCTCTGTATTCGATTGTGCTTAAAACACAGGTCGAATAACGATTAGGAGCTCTGTATTCAATATACCCAGCTCTGTATTCGTATTGTCTTACCAAGTGTATCCGATAACGATATAGGAGCTATGGATTCAAAATACCCAGGTCTGTATTCGATTGTCTATAAGACGTGTATCCGGAATACCGATGTAGGAGCTCTGTATTCAAAATACCCAGCTCTGTATTCGATATTGTCTTATAATAACGTGTATCCGAATACGATCTAGGAGCTATGGTATTCAAAATACCCAGCTCTGTATTCGATATTGTCTATATAACGTGTATCGAATACCGATCTAGGAGCTATGGATTCACTACAGCTCTGTATTCGTATTGCGATATTGTCTTAACAACGTGTATCCGAATACCGATCTAGGAGCTCATGGCATTCAAAATTACCCAGCTCTGTATTCGATATTGGTCTAAATAACGTGTATTCCGAATATTGATCTAGGAGCTAATAGAATTCAAAAATACCAGCTTCGTATTCCGAATGATGCTTAAAACACGGTTTCCCGAAAAACGATCTATCTAGGAGCTCTGTATTTTCCAAAATTACCCAGCTTCTGTATTCGATAATTGTTCTATAACAATTGAAGTTGTATCCGAATACCGATTCTAGGTAGCTATGGATTCAAAATAACCCAGGTTGTATTCCGATATTGTCTTATAAGAACGTGTAGCCGAATTACCGATGTAGGAGTTCGTATTCAAAATACCCGCTCAAGTAATTCGATATTGTCTATAATAAACGTGGAATCCGAATACCGATCTAGGAGCTATGGATTCAAAAATACCCTGCTCTGTATTCGATATTGTCTCTAATAACGGTATTCGAATACCGATTCTAGGAGCTATGGATTCAAAATACCCAGCCTCTGGTTAATTTTTTTTTCCGGGTAATATTGTCTAAACAAGTGTATCAGAATACGATCTAGGAGCTATGGATTCAAAATACCCGGTCTGTATTCGATATTGTCTATAAGAACGTGTATCCGAATTACCGATCTAGGAGCTCTGTATCAAAATACCCAGCTTTGTATTCGATATTGTCTATAATAACAACGTGTATCCGAATACGATCTAGGAGCTATGGATTCAAAATGCACAGCCTCGTATTCGATGTGCTTAAAACACATTTTTCCAAATACCGATCTAGGAGCTCTGTATTCAAAATACCCAGCTATGTATTCGATATTGTCTATATAACAACGTGTATCCGAATACCGATCTAGGAGCTATGAATTCAAAATGCACAGCTCTGTATTCGATGTGCTTAAAACACATTTTTCCGAATACCGATCTAGGAGCTCTGTATTCAAAATACCCAGCTCTGTATTCGCATTGTCTATAAACAAGTGTATCCGAATACCGATCTAGGAGCTCTGTATTAAAAAATACCAGGTCTGTATTCGATATTGTCTATAATAACGTGTATCCGAATACCGATCTAGGAGCTAGATTCAAAATACCCAGTCTGTATTCGATGTGCTTAAAAACACAGGTTTCCGAATAACGATCTAGGAGCTCTGTATTCAAAATACCCAGCTCTGTATTCGATATTGTCTGTAACAACGTGTATCCGAATACCGATCTAGGAGCTATGGATTCAAAATACCCAGGTCTGTATTCGATATTGTCTATAAGAACGTGTATCCGAATACCGATGTAGGAGCTCTGTATTCAAATACCCAGCTCTGTATTCGATATTGTCTATAATAACGTGTATCCGAATACCGATCTAGGAGCTATGGATTCAAAATACTCAGCTCTGTATTCGATATTGTCTATAATAACGTGTATCCGAATACCGATATAGGAGCTCTGTATTCAAAATACCCAGCTCTGTATTCGATATTGTCTATAATAACGTGTATCCGAATACCGATCTAGGAGCTCTGTATTCAAAATACCCAGCTCTGTATTCGATATTGTCTATAAGAACGTGTATCCGAATACCGATGTAGGAGCTCTGTATTCAAAATGCCCAGCTCTGTATTCGATATTGTCTATAACAACGTGTATCCGAATACCGATCTAGGAGCTATGGATTCAAAATACCCAGGTCTGTATTCGATATTGTCTATAAGAACGTGTATCCGAATACCGATCTAGGAGCTCTGTATTCAAAATACCCAGCTCTGTATTCGATATTGTCTATATAACAACGTGTATCCGAATACCGATCTAGGAGCTATGGATTCAAAATGCACAGCTCTGTATTCGATGTGCTTAAAACACATTTTTCCGAATACCGATCTAGGAGCTCTGTATTCAAAATACCCAGCTCTGTATTCGATATTGTCTATAATAACGTGTATCCGAATACCGATGATCTAGGAGCTATGGATTCAAAATACCCAGCTCTGTATTCGATATTGTCTATAAGGACGTGTATCCGAATACCGATCTAGGAGCTATGGATTCAAAATACCCAGCTCTGTATTCGATATTGTCTATAATAACGTGTATCCGAATACCGATCTAGGAGCTATGGATTCAAAATACCCAGCTCTGTATTCGATGTGCTTAAAACACAGGTTTCCGAATAACGATCTAGGAGCTCTGTATTCAAAATACCCAGCTCTGTATTCCATATTGTCTATAACAACGTGTATCCGAATACCGATCTAGGAGCTATGGATTCAAAATACCTAGGTCTGTATTCGATATTGTCTATAAGAACGTGTATCCGAATACCGATCTAGGAGCTCTGTATTCAAAATACCCAGCTCTGTATTCGACATTGTCTATAATAACGTGTATCCGAATACCGATCTAGGAGCTATGGATTCAAAATACCCAGCTCTGTATTCGATGTGCTTAAAACATATGTTTCAGAATAACGATCTAGGAGCTCTGTATGCAAAATACTCAGCTCTGTATTCGACATTGTCTATAACAACGTGTATCCGAATACCGATCTAGGAGCTCTGCATTCAAAATACCCATCTCTGTATTCGATATTGTCTATAATAACGTGTATCCGAATACCGATCTAGGAGCTATAGATTCAAAATACCCAGCTCTGTATTCGATGTGCTTAAAACACAGGTTCCCGAATAACGATCTAGGAGCTCTGTATTCAAAATACCCAGCTCTGTATTCGATATTGTCTATAACAACGTGTATCCGAATACCGATCTAGGAGCTATGGATTCAAAATACCCAGGTCTGTATTCGATATTGTCTATAAGAACGTGTATCCGAATACCGATGTAGGAGCTCTGTATTCAAAATACCCAGCTCTGTATTCGATATTGTCTATAATAACGTGTATCCGAATACCGATCTAGGAGCTATGGATTCAAAATACTCAGCTCTGTATTCGATATTGTCTATAATAACGTGTATCCGAATACCGATATAGGAGCTCTGTATTCAAAATACCCAGCTCTGTATTCGATATTGTCTATAATAACGTGTATCCGAATACCGATCTAGGAGCTCTGTATTCAAAATACCCAGCTCTGTATTCGACATTGTCTATAACAACGTGTATCCGAATACCGATCTAGGAGCTCTGTATTAAAAATACCCAGGTCTGTATTCGATATTGTCTATAATAACGTGTATCCGAATACCGATCTAGGAGCTATAGATTCAAAATACCCAGCTCTGTATTCGATGTGCTTAAAACACAGGTTTCCGAATAACGATCTAGGAGCTCTGTATTCAAAATACCCAGCTCTGTATTCGATATTGTCTGTAACAACGTGTATCCGAATACCGATCTAGGAGCTATGGATTCAAAATACCCAGGTCTGTATTCGATATTGTCTATAAGAACGTGTATCCGAATACCGATGTAGGAGCTCTGTATTCAAATACCCAGCTCTGTATTCGATATTGTCTATAATAACGTGTATCCGAATACCGATCTAGGAGCTATGGATTCAAAATACTCAGCTCTGTATTCGATATTGTCTATAATAACGTGTATCCGAATACCGATATAGGAGCTCTGTATTCAAAATACCCAGCTCTGTATTCGATATTGTCTATAATAACGTGTATCCGAATACCGATCTAGGAGCTCTGTATTCAAAATACCCAGGTCTGTATTCGATATTGTCTATAAGAACGTGTATCCGAATACCGATGTAGGAGCTCTGTATTCAAAATACCCAGCTCTGTATTCGATATTGTCTATAATAACGTGTATCCGAATACCGATCTAGGAGCTATGGATTCAAAATACCCAGCTCTGTATTCGATATTGTCTATAATAACGTGTATCCGAATACCGATCTAGGAGCTATGGATTCAAAATACCCAGCTCTGTATTCGATATTGTCTATAACAACGTGTATCCGAATACCGATCTAGGAGCTATGGATTCTTATACCCAGGTCTGTATTCGATATTGTCTATAAGAACGTGTATCCGAATACCGATCTAGGAGCTCTGTATTCAAAATACCCAGCTTTGTATTCGATAGTGTCTATATAACAACGTGTATCCGAATACCGATCTAGGAGCTATGGATTCAAAATGCACAGCTCTGTATTCGATGTGCTTAAAACACATTTTTCCGAATACCGATCTAGGAGCTCTGTATTAAAAATACCCAGCTATGTATTCGATATTGTCTATATAACAACGTGTATCCGAATACCGATCTAGGAGCTATGGATTCAAAATGCACAGCTCTGTATTCGATGTGCTTAAAACACATTTTCCGAATACCGATCTAGGAGCTCTGTATTCAAAATACCCAGCTCTGTATTCGACATTGTCTATAACAACGTGTATCCGAATACCGATCTAGGAGCTCTGTATTCAAAATACCCAGGTCTGTATTCGATATTGTCTATAATAACGTGTATCCGAATACCGATCTAGGAGCTATAGATTCAAAATACCCAGCTCTGTATTCGATGTGCTTAAAACACAGGTTTCCGAATAACGATCTAGGAGCTCTGTATTCAAAATACCCAGCTCTGTATTCGATATTGTCTGTAACAACGTGTATCCGAATACCGATCTAGGAGCTATGGATTCAAATATACCCAGGTCTGTATTCGATATTGTCTATAAGAACGTGTATCCGAATACCGATGTAGGAGCTCTGTATTCAAATACCCAGCTCTGTATTCGATATTGTCTATAATAACGTGTATCCGAATACCGATCTAGGAGCTATGGATTCAAAATACCCAGCTCTGTATTCGATATTGTCTATAATAACGTGTATCCGAATACCGATCTAGGAGCTCTGTATTCAAAATACCCAGCTCTGTATTCGATATTTTCTATAATAACGTGTATCCGAATACCGATCTAGGAGCTCTGTATTCAAAATACCCAGGTCTGTATTCGATATTGTCTATAAGAACGTGTATCCGAATACCGATGTAGGAGCTCTGTATTCAAAATACCCAGCTCTGTATTCGATATTGTCTATAACAACGTGTATCCGAATACCGATCTAGGAGCTATGGATTCAAAATACCCAGGTCTGTATTCGATATTGTCTATAAGAACGTGTATCCGAATACCGATCTAGGAGCTCTGTATTCCAAATACCCAGCTCTGTATTCGATATTGTCTATATAACAACGTGTATCCGAATACCGATCTAGGAGCTATGGATTCAAAATGCACAGCTCTGTATTCGATGTGCTTAAAACACATTTTTCCGAATACCGATCTAGGAGCTCTGTATTCAAAATACCCAGCTTTGTATTCGATATTGTCTATAATAACGTGTATCCGAATACCGATCTAGGAGCTATGGATTCAAAATACCCAGCTCTGTATTCGATATTGTCTATAAGAACGTGTATCCGAATACCGATCTAGGAGCTATGGATTCAAAATACCCAGCTCTGTATTCGATATTGTCTATAATAACGTGTATCCGAATACCGATCTAGGAGCTATGGATTCAAAATACCCAGCTCTGTATTCGATGTGCTTAAAACACAGGTTTCCGAATAACGATCTAGGAGCTCTGTATTCAAAAGATACCCAGTCTGTATTCCATATTGTCTATAACAACGTGTATCGAATACGATCTAGGAGCTATGGATTCAAAATACCTAGGTCTGTATTCGATATGTCTATAAGAACGTGTATCCGAATACCGATCTAGGAGCTCTGTATTCAAAATACCGCTCGTATTCGACTGTCTATAATAACGTGTATCGAATACGATCGTAGGCTGGATCAATACCAGCTCTGTATTCGAATGTGCCAACGATTAGCTGGATTCAAAATACCCTCTGTATTCGATGTGCTTAAAACATATGTTTCAGAATAACGATCTAGGAGCTCTGTATTCAAAATACTCAGCTCTGTATTCGACATTGTCTATAACAACGTGTATCCGAATACCGATCTAGGAGCTCTGCATTCAAAATACCCAGCTCTGTATTCGATATTGTCTATAATAACGTGTATCCGAATACCGATCTAGGAGCTATAGATTCAAAATACCCAGCTCTGTATTCGATGTGCTTAAAACACAGGTTTCCGAATAACGATCTAGGAGCTCTGTATTCAAAATACCCAGCTCTGTATTCGATATTGTCTATAACAACGTGTATCCGAATACCGATCTAGGAGCTATGGATTCAAAATACCCAGGTCTGTATTCGATATTGTCTATAAGAACGTGTATCCGAATACCGATCTAGGAGCTATGGATTCAAAATACCCAGCTCTGTATTCGATATTGTCTGTAAGAACGTGTATCCGAATACCGATCTAGGAGCTCTGTATTCAAAATACCCAGCTTTGTATTCTATATTGTCTATATAACAACGCGTATCCGAATACCGATCTAGGAGCTATGGATTCAAAATGCACAGCTCTGTATTCGATGAGCTTAAAACACATTTTTCCGAATACCGATCTAGGAGCTCTGTATTCAAAATACCCAGCTCTGTATTCGACATTGTCTATAACAACGTTTATCCGAATACCGATCTAGGAGCTCTGTATTCAAAATACACGGCTCTGTATTCGATATTGTCTATAATAACGTGTATCCGAATACCGATCTAGGAGCTCTGTATTCAAAATACCCAGCTCTGTATTCGATATTGTCTATAACAATGTGTATCCGAATACCGATCTAGGAGCTATGGATTCAAAATACCCAGTTCTGTATTCGATATTGTCTATAATAACGTGTATCCGAATACCGATCTAGGAGCTATGGATTCAAAATACCCAGCTCCGTATCCGATGTGCTTAAAACACAGGTTTCCGAATAACGATCTAGGAGCTCTGTATTCAAAATACCCAGCTCTGTATTCGATATTGTCTATAATAACGTGTATCCGAATACCGATCTAGGAGCTCTGTATTCAATTTAACCAGCTCTGTATTCAACTTATACCACGAAATAGCTACCCAGCTCGTTATTCAATTTTGAATGTTGATCTACGATCTTCGATCTAAGTGCCAGCTTCAAATATTTGTTCATATTATCTAACCAGGTGAACTAATTATCGTGGAAAATGCACGATTGATTGGGCTGTTACGCTCAATAAACGACAGAGCGTAGCGAGCGGAGTTTGTTTAGCGATAGCACATAAGCAGGAGGGCATTATTTAAAGATAATCAGCTGCCTTGGTTAAATAACAAACTTATTACATTTCACACATGATACTTCATAAAAACAAGGCGAATCAAATGTGAAATATGGCCAATAGATATGCGATTTAATTTCATTTCACAATATATCGTAAACACGAGAGTAGTGTAAATTATTGGTGGGGAGTGTTCTAATTCAGCGTTACATTTATGTAAAATAATGGCTGAAATGTAAGACAGCTTTATAATTATTACAATTAAAAAATACTAAGCATAAATATTACTTACAATTAAAGTTGGTAAATAAATATTCTTTCAGCTGGTAAATGGTATTGTAATGAGGAGTGTCGTGTAGGACAAGACTGTATTAAAGAATACAGCTGCGCGGCACTATTCAGAGGCATATACCACATGGTAGAACGAGACGCCGAGAGGGAAAACGATGGGTTGATGATGATGTCGTTATGGAGAATTAATCAGATAGATCTTTGGACCAACAATCATTTTAAATATTTGATTCTTTCCCATCGTCTTCAAGCAAGTGAGTAACATTAATTATAAGTTTTCATAATACCACATGGATGGGCTGTGTCCTACGGTGACCTAGGAGTGATCTGAAATAATAAGTGTGTGGGTTGAATCCCTGCGCTATGGCGTGAACAATGAGTTCATGCTATTTCCATCTCACTGGTAGTTCAGATCACACTTGAAACAGAGATTCCATCGGTACGTGACCTTAACTGTTGTTGGGGCGGTAAACGCAATCAATTATTTCTTATAGTTTTTTTTTACAATATCAAGCTTATTCACTTTCGGACCGATGTACAATTCAGTTAAATAAACGGACACTTTTGTTTGCAGATATATAGAGAATACCAGGTTATAGCTTCTTGATCATGTGGTGGACTAAGTTTTCAACAGAAAAAAAGTAATTGCTTTACAAACATACAAACCTGTGAATATGATTGCATATGGATGTTTAAGATGATGAAATCAGATAAAAGCTTGTTTTCTGATACTGTTCTCATTTGTATGTATATATGTATTTCACTTGCCATGATTTTAAATATATACTGTGTAAAGTAACATTATGAAATCACTAATAAAAACAGCATCGAACGAATTTTTCACATAATAAAAAAACAACAACAAATATTATAATCGTTGTTAAATTATATTACAGGGAAGTAAAGCTGCATAGCCGGAATAATGGATACACACATTTTATCAGACAGTGAGAAACTTTGAATATGAAAGGTGTAATAAAAAATTGTATTAATGCTTTTTTTTATTAATTATAAGCCATATTACACATAAAATAAAATAATAATAATAATAATAAAGTAATTTTAAAGAAAAGAAACATTTAAAAAGAAAATAAGAAATTAGTATTTTACCACAAATTATGTCCGTCTCACTATTTTTTCATTTCAACAAGATGGGGGAACTGAGATGACTTGTGATACAATCAGATGCAAAACAAGACAGATCGGGCTGAAATCACACATAAGGATCATTACTGACATATTAGTAATATATGTATATAAATGTAAGTTATGTGATAGAAAATGAATATGTATGTACCCAATTTTTGATGATTTTTAGAAAAATTGAAAAGTGCCTATTTACTTCATATGATTATGTCATATGTCAATCATGACTCGGTATGTCGAGTCTGAGTCATGTTTTCACTGACTACAATTAAACATGCTGAAGATACACAATTATTCTCCTCATTTCTCACAGAAAGTATAATTATGTCGTTACCACTCATTCCAACTGTCTTGGTGAGACCACAGACCTAGAATAAAGGAAACAGACAACCAATTGATTTCCCATAGACCCACATTCACACAAACATGACAATCGCAAACTACCTGCGACAAAATCAATTGTGTTACTTCCGTTCCTGGAGTCAGTGACCTAAGCCGGTTCTAGATCCATGCCAAACACGGGGTCATGCGGGTTGATTTGCATGAGTTATTTCCCCTTTTTTGACGGAACCGTCTACTTTCACTTTCGAAATCTCCATCTCACCCCCACATCAAGTCGTATACAGAAAAAATTAACCTGCATGTATAGAGCATGTAAATAATATAATAAAATGTTTGGCACAGACATACCTTTCCTGCAGCATCTATTTTATTTATCTCTCTGTCATAATAATAACAATCAATGCCGTTGTCCTGAGAATTTACTCCTTGTTGCTAAGCTGTACCAGGACTGGTTTACCGTCTATATTATTCATAAGTTGACTGTGTCCTAAATAGACTGGCGACTCCGTGCACATAGACCGAGTTTTGATGATATCTCGTGACGCCGCGAGATTTCGCGCGATTTACGATATAGCCGTATGATAGAGAAAGAAACCTATATTTAATCGAACACAGGTGAGTATAATTATTTGTACCAGTTTACCGACTGCTTATTATTTTGCATAGTACAAACATTCTATTTTCCAAATACTCCCAAATATAACGCGGCTATGTCAGTATGTGGTTTTCACATTGTACAAATAGTGTTTTGTTTACTGTACGCTTGTTTACGGTTTACGCCAGCAATTTGCTAAAACAACGCTGAATTTCCGCCTGGTCGATGATTTCCCATCCAAATGATTTAATATAGACTTGTAAGACAACACAAGCAACTAATTATCATGTTAATTGGCATCTGTAAGAGAATATGACACCGCGTGAAACTTTAAAGTCGGCTCATTTGTTTACAATTTATACAGGTTTGAACCCATTAACCGACTATACCAGTAGTCGGCAGCAAATTTTCAATAATGTTACGATGCAGTACAATTAATATATGCATGACACGCATCGAATTCTGAAAGTCGGCGTGACGTATCACTAGTCACGTGACCTGATATGTTTGGGGGCGAGTCGATACATTTTGCTCTAAAATACATCATTTTTATGCCAGAATATTTCACATTTAGAACTACGAATATACTAAATGGTGAAAAGAATATTTTTTAATGACCAGTTAACATTATAAATGTGCATTTAAATTTGATTTAGCGATTGGAATTTAGTTGTTTGAAGCGTTCAAAAATGATTAAATTATACAGGAAACGTGTCAGATTTCCCCCTCATTCTGTCCACTTCGTCATCTTTGCGCGTTTAATAGTCAAAAGATGGAGGCAAAGGATGACTCTGTCATCAAACAGGAGCCTTTTTTGAGCGGAATTCGCTACAAAACTGAGGTCAAAACCGTGTATCCGCACGAAATAGTGCCGACTTTCTCGCGTTATTCTGCACACTTATAATGTTGCTAAGACATTTAAATTGACTTATATTTCCTAAACACACAAAATAGTAATTAAAAGAATATTTACATTTATAAAACAATGCTCTAAAGAGGACGTAAAAATCACGGTTTATTCGTTAAGATCGACTGTGCGACTGATTCCCTGCGTTTGGCTTGAAGTTGTACTGGTTCCCAGTGCTCGTCAACAAGCAAGCGGGAGCTGAAAATAGTTCAAGTTCCGCGATTGCAGAATACTACAAGCCTTTACCCAGATATTCCCAACGACAGACACCTGACCGATACACAAGTAGAAAGGTAATACATTTAAGTTATTACTGCCATTAATTATGTGTTCAAAACTTCTGCTATGCGGAATTTAATTCAGCATACACATAACATGTTCTTATTTCCGACAAGAGGTAGAAGCCGGCAAATTGTTTCATAATTTGGCTAACGGAATCGTTACAATGCTTTAAATTAATGCACGGACCGTAGCGATGGACGATAAATGAGCAGTCAGTTGTGTTACGTTTCTGAAGTTCATTAATTGATTGATTTATTTGTGTTTAACGGCCTACCAACAGCTACACCTATGGCCGGGAGTGTGGACTCATGGGGCTCATGGGAGTTGTGACCAGTGTAGCTTGTGATCAAATTGCACGCTCCTGTGGCCTGATAAGGATCTATGTTGATTGTAGAAGCATATCGGGTCTTTCATTGAGAGACTGGCGAGCAGTGCAGATCCTGATCAGACTGCGGATGCACAGGCTGATCTGGATCTACGCTCGTCGTAAAATCCGTAAGCCCTATTTCTCAAGTCCCAGTCACAAATTAAGGTTTAATCTACAATACTGGGATTCACGCCTGGTTCCTTTACTTTCCATCACTAAGACAATATTGGGCAATCTGATTGCAATAAGGGTGCCTGACACTGGATCGGGATATTTTGTTCTCGGTATGGAAAGGCTGATGGTGTAAATTGACGAATATTTGCAGAATTAGCAATTTAGTTTTCTTACCAGGTGAGCTGATTATCTTGAATTAATACACATGCGTGGGTTCTACAATTAATCAAACATGGTTCGATAAGCTCACTCATTTGATTGGCGTAAGGACCCACTCACCTATGCATTATTTCAAGATAATTAGCTCGCTTGGCTAAATAATGCTATTTAATACAGGATTTATGTTGATTGTAGAAGCATATCGGGTCTTTCATTGAGAGACTGGCGAGCAGTGCAGATGTGCGGATGCACAGGCTGATCTGGATCTACGCTCGTCGTAAAATCCGTAAGCCCTATTTCTCAAGTCCCAGTCACAAATTAAAGTTTAATCTACAATACTGGGATTTACGCCTGGTTCCATTACTTTCCATCACTAAGACAATATTGGGCAATCTGATTGCAATAAGGGTGCCTGACACTGGATCGGGATATTTTGTTCTCGGTATGGAAAGGCTGATGGTGTAAATTGACGAATATTTGCAGAATTAGCAATTTAGTTTTCTTACCAGGTGAGCTGATTATCTTGAATTAATACACATGCGTGTGTTCTACAGATAATCAAACATTGTTTGATAAGCTCACTCGTTTGATTGGCGTAAGGACCCACTCACCTATGCATTAATTCAAGATAATTAGCTCGCTTGGCTAAATAATGCTATTTAATACAGGATCTAGGTTGATTGTAGAAGCATATCCGGTCTTTCATTGAGAGACTGGCGAGCAATGCAGATCCTGATCAGACTGCGGATGCACAGGCTGATCTGGATCTACGCTCGTCGTAAAATCCGTAAGCCCTATTTCTCAAGTCCCAGTCACAAATTAAGGTTTAATCTACAATACTGGGATTCACGCCTGGTAACATTACTTTCCATCACTAAGACAATATTGGGCAATCTGATTGCAATAAGGGTGCCTGACACTGGATCGGGATATTTTGTTCTCGGTATGGAAAGGCTGATGGTGTAAATTGATGAATATTTGCAGAATTAGCAATTTAGTTTTCTTACCAGGTGAGCTGATTATCTTGAATTAATACACATGCGTGGTTCTACAGATAATCAAACATGGTTCGATAAGCTCACTCGTTTGATTGGCGTAAGGACCCACTCACCTATGCATTATTTCAAGATAATTAGCTCGCTTGGCTAAATAATGCTATTTAATACAAAAATACTATTTCTCTATGGGAATTTAACATGGAAATGATTTTACAAACTATAAAGAAAATAAAACTTAAATTTTGATAAAAGATGTTTCACTGTTATCCTCGTGACTGTTTAAAGGTACATGTACATGCCCACTCAGTAGGCACAAAATGTTTTTTATAGGAATTAAATAAGTGTATACTATAATTGTGCCACTAAAAATAAATACAGAGAATAAATAGTAATGTCCGTTAACATTTTAAGGAAACGCGGTTATCACCCCTGATATCAGTGTGGAAATTGACATCTGATATAAAATGTATAATAATGCCAATCAATACGTGGGGTAATGGTGAAATAATGTTTATTTTGCCAGACAATGTCTCGGATTATGTCTGATATAAAGAACAGTTTGTGTCTACTGGGTGGGCATGTACATGTACCTTTAATCTCCTGTAAACATCTTCACTTATATGAAACTATGATGTATCTATGAGGATTTAACATGCAGAAATTATTATGCCACCAGTCTCGAAGAGCCGGGTGGCATATTGTTTTTGGACCGTCCGTCTGTCTGTCTGTCTGTCCGGGCGAACATTAGGGGCTAGGGGGAGGAGCCTAATCCTTTGAACTTATTCAGAATCCTTTGAACTTATTCTTTTATATAGCAAATAGCCCATAAACCCAAAATGTTGGTACGTCCGTCCGTCCGTCCGTCACACTTTTCGGTTAACCACTTTGTCAGTTTCTCAAATATGCTGCAGGTGGCATCCGCGTTCGACAGACGCATTTCTTGTTTTCATAATACAATTATTATTTGACTAAATTTCGTGAAATAAAAATAAGTCTCATTCTTACATTTTGCTAAGTAGTAATAATAGTGGAAAATTGTGTTTCGTATGGTGGCATATATTTGCCATCAAGATGTCGACATAATTTCTCGCAACATGTTGACTTAAATATCATGACATGTCAACATAACCTGATAAGTTGCCACAAGTCAACATAATGCGAGTTATCACAATTAGTCAACATACCGTGATAAGTTAACACAGTATGTCGACATAACGTGATATTTTATCTCAACAAGTCGACATAACATGATATTTATCTCAACATGGTGACTTTTTTGAACGTTTAATTAAACACAAATGTCGATAAATATGATAGTTTTACACAACATGTCGACTATAATGATGATATTTTACATAACTGTCGACATAATGTGATATTTTATCTGAACATGTCGACATAGTTTTGCGTCGGCATCTCAACAGCAAGTATATGCCACCATAGTTTTGCAATGTTTATATATATATAACCTTATAAGGTGGCAAGTTTACATAAAACTGACAGCAGTGTTAGTGTCCATGTGTATCATGTAAACTTGGAAAAGCCGCGGGAATACTGGACGAAGGCCGGAAGGCCTCGTCCAGTATTCCCGCGACTTTTCCAAGTTTATTATTAAGACCATAGAAATTTAGTTAGAAAACTCCGGCCTTAGGAGATTTATCTGCTCATCCAAATTTTGTGTGGGTGGATTTTCATTTTTCGTACTGACTGTGTAGTGTCAGATTGCTTTTGAAATATTTTGAAAATAGATACATTTACAAATAAAATGACAATTTGGCAATTTATTTCAGTAATGGGTATGGTCCCTACTAAAAATCTGCAAATTAGTTTTCTCTAGCATGAACTAAAGTTGATAAATACATGTATCATGTATCCTGCATATTTTACAACCTTTTTGTATTTTTCCTGTCTTCTGCAGATTTTCAACCCACCGACACATTGACCGCCTAGACTGGGACACCTGGTTTGCAAGCATTTACCAGTTGTGGAGAGACAAATAGACAATAAAAGTTACAGAAAATACTGAGAAGGTATGATTTTGTTACTATGCTGGAAAATAAAATATCTGTTTAGGCCAGAAAACATAATTCCACCGTGTCGGAAAAATATCTGTGTGTCGGAGCTTTTTATGGGAATTTAGTGTTACCCTTGTCCGTTCCGTCCTTACATCTGTCCGTCACCTACCTTGTAGCTCGTAAAACTTTTAAACCATACTAGCTACATGTACAAACTTTAAACTTAGTATGTACATGTAGCTTCCTTATGATGAGTCGATGTTTGATTCGACCCCCAGGTCATGGATTATCTCCCACTTTTTTTACTTAGAATTTCACAATTTTGCATTGTAACTCATAAAACGTTTAAACCATACTAGCTACAGACGTGAAACTTGGTATGTAGCTTCCTTATGATGAGTAGATGTGCAAAAGTTTACTTCTATTTTTTATTCGATCCCCGGCTCATGCATTATCTACCCCTTTCTGACTTAGAATTTGGCAAGTTTGCATTGTAACTCGTAAAACTTTTAAATCGTAATAGCTACAGACCGGAAACTTGGTATGCAGTTTCCTTATGATGAATAGATGTGCAAAGCTTATTTCAATTTTTGATTCTACCCCCGGGTCATGGATTATCTCCCACTTTTTATGCCCCCGCTACCGAAAGGTACGGGGGCATATAGTGTTAACAGCGTACGTCCGTCCCGTCCGTGTCCGTACGTCCCGATATTACCATATTCTTTAGTAACTTCTACATGGCTTCACATATTATGTCAATATATATCCACACGATGATTATATGACTTTTATGCCCTACACACTCCACCACACGTACTTCGACCTGACCTTTGGCCTTGACCTTTTCCACGTATTATGTTTGCTTCTTTTACTGGCACTTTGGGACAAATCTACGTGCACGTTTCTCAATCCTACACTAACTTCTCAATACATTTGCCAATCGCTTAAATATTTACACATGATACAATATGAACTGCTACTCTCCACCATTACTTCGACCGTGACTTTGACCTTCACCTTTTCTACTTTAAATGTTTACTTGGCACTTTGGGACAAATCTGTGCACGTTTCAATCCTCAATAACTTCTCAATCTTTTGCCAATCGCTTAAATATTTATACACATGATACATATGAACATGCCTTACACACTCCACCACCTATTACTTCGACCTTCACCTTTGACCTTCACCTTTTCCACTTTAATTGTTTACTTGCCACTTTGGGACAAATCTACGTGTGCGTTTCTCAATCCTACACTAACTTACACACACGCATTGCTCCAATGGTCCTCTACCGCCCTGTAACAAATCCACATTTGTCCTGCCCCCGCTAAGCACAGGGTCAAGGTCACATACTTGGTGCGTTTGAAACCTTAACATTCAGTTAAATGGCTTATAATTTGTGTTTCCTTGCTCGGATCAGCTTCACATTTCACACACGCATTGCTACAATGGTCCTCTACCGCCCTGTGACAAATCCGCCCCCACTAAGCCCAGGGTCAAGGTGCGTTCAAAACCTTAACGCTCGGGTAAATGGCTTATAATCAAATATGCCTCGTTTTCTTTGGCTGCCAGCGGGGGCATTCGTGTGCCGACAGGCCACATTTCTAGTTTTACTTAGAATTTCCCAATTTTGCATTGTAACTCGTAAAACTTTTAAACGTACTAGCTACAGACCTGAAACTTTGTATGTAGCTTCCTTATGATGAGTAGATGTGCAAAGCTTATTTCAATTTTTGCTTCGACACCAGGTCATGGATTATCTCCCACTTTTTAGCTCACCTGAGCAAAGCTCATGTGAGCTATTGTTACCGCAATGTGTCCGTCGTCGTCCGTGAACATTTTCAAACGTCTTCTCCTCGGTAATCATGGTCCTTAGGTAGGGGATTACAAAATTGTTAAAATGACGTCATTACGTAATCCAAGATGGCCGCCGTATAAAAATAGCACAAATTTGTCAAAAATCTTCTTCTCAAGAACCGCCAAACGGATTTCGACAAAACTTTGTAGGAATGATCGATGTACAATGCTCTTTCAAAGTTGTTAAAATGGTGACCCCGGGGTCAAAAATGGGCGTGGCCCGTGGAGTCAAATTGGGGTCAAATTTTATTTTTGACCGAATATGGTCATGTCATATATCAAATTGAAGGTATCAATGAGGCGATCTCTCTGGTGCATTTTTTGTCGAAATCGGATGGTTATATCATCCAAGATGGCCGCCGAAAGGTCAAAAGGTCGTTCTTTTATTAGAGATTTCAACATTCTTCTTCACATGAACCGCTTGGCCCATGGTAGCCAAACTTAAAAGTTATGGTATATGGGTGAAGCCTTTTCAGATTTGTTAAAATGGAGGTCATCGCTAATCCAAGATGGCCACCGTCTAAAAATAGCATAAATTCTTAAAAAATCTTCTTCTCATGAACCGCTAGCCGGATTTCGACGAAACATGGTAGGAATGATCGATGTACAATGCTCTTTCAAAGTTGTTAAAATGGTGACCCCGGGGTCAAAAATGGGCGTTGCCCTTGGGGTCAAATTTTATTTTTGACCGAATATGGTCATGTTATATATCATATCGAAGGTATCAATGAGGCGATCACTCTGGTACATTTTTTTGTCGAAATCGGATTGTTATGTCATCCAAAATGGCCGCCGAAATGTCAAAAGGTCGTTCCTTTATTAGAGATTTCAAAATTCTTCTTCACATGAACCGCTTGGCCCATGGTTGCCAAACTTAAAAGTTATGGTCCATGGGTGAAGCCTTTTCAGATTTGTTAGAATGGAGGTCATCGCTAATCCAAGATGGCCGCCATCTAAAAATAGCATAAATTCTTAAAAAATCTTCTTCTCATGAACCGCTAGCCGGATTTCGACGAAACTTGGTAGGAATGATCGATGTACAATGCTCTTTACAAAGTTGTTAAAATGGTGACCCCGTGGTCAAAAATGGGCGTGGCCCGTGGGGTCAAATTTTATTTTTGACTGAATATGGTCATGTTATATATCAAATCGAAGGTATCAATCTGGTACATTTGTTGTCGAAATCGGATTGTTATGTCATCCAAGATGGCCGCCAAAATGTCAAAAGGTCATTCTTTTATTAGAGATTTCAAAATTCTTCTTCACTTGAACCGCTTGGCCCATGGTAGCCCAACTTAAAAGTTATGGTCCTTGGGTGAAGCCTTTCAGATTTGTTAAAATGGAGGTCATCGCTAATCCAAGATGGCCGCTGTCTAAAAATAGCATAAATTCTTAAAAAAATCTTCTCATGAACCGCTGGCCGGATTTCGACTAAACTTGGTAGGAATGATCGATTTACAATGCTCTTTCAAAGTTGTGAAAATGGTGACCCTGGGGTCAAAAATGGGCGTGGCCCGTGGGGTCAAATTTTATTTTTGACCGAATATGGTCATGTCATATATAAAATTAAAGGTATCGATGAGGCGATTGCTTTGGTGCAATATTTGTCGGAATCAGATAATTATGTCATCCATGATGGCCACCAAAAGGTCCATTTATTCAAGATTTTGAACGTTTTTTTCTCAGGAACCACATGGCCGATGCTGGCAAAACTTCATAGGAAGTTAAGATCCTTGGGTGAAGCATTTTCAGATTTGGTAAAATGAGTCATCGCTTAATCTAAGACGACCGCCATCTAAAAATAGCACAATTTTTTTAAAACACATGAACTCCATGTCACATTCTCTTCTAGTGTTCATAGAGTCAGGTGAGCAAATTAGGGCCATCATGGCCCTCTTGTTTACTTATAATTTTCCAATTTTGCATTGTAACTCGTAAATGTTTTAAAGGTACATGCCCACTCAGTAGGCACACAATGTTCTTTATAGAAATTAAATAATTGTGTCACTATTCTACCAGTTCTCTAAAATTACGAGTGCCCACTATAGAGATATAATCATTTACTGGTAGTAATATTTATTTTACTGATCGTGACTCGCGGTGGTATCGGGCTATTTTCATATACAAATGAGGCATAATATTTTTTAATTATTGAATACAAATGTATACTAATTAAATGCGTCGCCTGAAAAAATCATATTTTCTACAGATTATAAAGTATGATCATTGCACATCAAAAAATAAATACAGAGAATGAATAGTAATGTCCGTTAACATTTTAAGGATACACGGTTATCGCCCTTGATATCAGTGTGAAAATTTACATCTGATATAAAATGTATAATATTGCCAATCAATTCGTGAGATAGTTATGAATGAATGTATATTTTCCAGAAAATGTATCAGATGATTTCTCTGACATAAAGAACATTTTGTGCCTACTGAACGGGCATGTACCTCGAAACTGTACTAGCTACAGACTTGAAACTTGGTATGTCGCTTCATTATGATGCATTATCTCCCCCTTTTCCACTTGTAACTTGTAAAACTTTTGAAACCGTAATAATAGAATTTCACATTTGCCTTGTTTATTATCAACACGATATATGGGGCATCTGTGTTCTATGGCACATTTTCTAGTTGTTAATTTTAAAAGTTTGCAAAGAGTTTCTCAATGCTGTTATACATGTAACTCTTATAGGATTATTTTAATATTGCATTACATCATACTTGTGCACAAATTCAACACTCAATGCGTGGTTGGTTGGGAGCACGCGACGGGTAATTCAGCGATCGATATTCATCCTTACCGGAATTCTGACTGCAGACCTGGTTTGGCCCTCACATACGTCTTTGGCACCAGATCAGATTATTCTAATTTCAGGGCTGAATGTGTTTTTTCTCAATGTAAATATTCTGTTCTGATTTTGGGATTTCCCCCCCCCCCCCAATGCAGCAGTTTAAAACTGGATTGAACCCGTTTGCCCGACCTTACATGACCTTACCTGTTGATAGGACATTAAATGCTAATAAACAAACAAACATAAACACTCCATGCTGGCCTTGACCTTTTGACACAACTCTGCTTAAACACTTTTCTATTTTGGTTAAGAAGTTTGCCAGGCTTATTCAATCTGACATCGGGGGCATTCGTGCCGACACCGCATTTTCTTGTTTTGTTTGTGCTCATATGATAAATAACCATTATATGTATTTATTGTTTACCCTTGTTTCTTGACCTATGAAAGAATGGCATTTCGTCTCAATTAATCGCATATTACGACATTTTCACCAAAATGTATTAAATTAATCATTAAATGTTCAGCGCTATATTTAGAACTGATTTTATGCCTTGTTGTCATCAGTTCACAATACACAAAGCATATTACTGCCCACACATACGCTCACTTTGTGTTGCACCGCCAATCACATACTAGTATATAGTGATTCGAAATATTGTTTAGGGGATTCGCTTCGCAGTGGGCTGGGTAAACAATAAGTAAGTTATAGTTCACATACATGTATTTAATTTTTAATAAACTACTTTCTTGCTTGCTAGCGCTCGCTCGAAATTAATTTAATTAAAAATTCAATATGTGAACTATAACTATTACATTATATGCCCATGTGCAATCATAAAGAGAGGCATGTCCATGGTCTGTTCACATTTTCCCCAACTATGTCGCATATCATACGTTTTTTTTTCTCACAAAACTAAAGGCCTCCAGCTCATTCACAATGCCTAGAACACAGTTCTGATTTCAACATTTTGGCAACACTTGTGACTGCAGTCTGATGGTATTTCTCTTCTATAGCAAATACTATATTATATATTATTACAGGAGAGCTCGATGAAGGCAACTCTGGTTATTCGAAGTTTAGCACCAATTCGTTCCAGCCGAAGAACTTTCCCACCTGTATCACAACCAACAACTGAAGCAAGACATCATCATAGGAGAAATAGACAATGAACTAAATAAGACTGGGATCCACCAAACCTATTGCCAGTCATTTACATGGCCCGTGTCAAATTGTTAAAGTTGAAGTTATTGAGCCTAGCACCATAGATGAATTCCTTACTGTGTATTGAAGAAACTGATCATACACAGTATACACAGTGCCTATGAAGTTGTTTGACTGCATAGGAATTCTGGTTACAAGACAGTGATTTTGCCATCCATGATTTAGCAATGCCAGGCCAACCACCATTCTGAACAGCAACAAGTGACAACAATGAATGAAGTATAGTTTCATCATAACTTCTATATTCCTGGAAGAATTACTTAAATATTTCAACACAGCATACTTGGGCGGACAAATGCCACACATCCATGCTGCCCTTAATGTGACCTTGACCTGTTGACCTTCACAACATTGAACTTTTTCACACATTAAAGGTACATGCCCACGCAGTAGGCACAAACTGTTCTTTATAACTGTTCTTTATAGGAATTAAATAAGTGTATAATTGTGTCACTATTCCACCAGTTCTGAAAATTACAAGTGCCCGCTATACAGATATAATCAATTACATGTAGTAATATTTATTTTACTGATAGTGACGCGCGGTGGTATCACGCTATTTTCATATGCAAATGAGGCATGATATTTTTTAATTATTTATACTAATTAAATGTGTCTCCTGAAAAAATTATATTTTCAACAGTTTATCAAGTATGATCATTGCACATCAAAAAATAAATACAGAGAATAATTAGTAATGTCTGTTAACATTTTAAGGAAACACAGTTATCGCTTCTGATATCAGTGTGTAAATTTACGGCTAATATAAAATGTATAATAATGCCAATCAATATGTGGAATAACGGTGAATGAATGTTTATTTTGCCAGAAAATGTGTCAGATGATGTCTCTGATGTAAGTAATCATTTTGTGCCCTACTAGATAGAAGGCATGTACCCCATTAACAAGTTCGCAGGAGTTTTTCTCATTTATGTCAAAAACACTCTTTATCCTTGATGGCCTTCACTATTTACTATTTTCATACACACACTTGTGGACAAATGCCACGCATCCATGCTGTCCTTAATATGACCCTGACCTTCACAACTTTGAACGTTTTCACACATTATTTATTTTACCGGAGTTTACACAACACCTGTGCACAAATGTCACACATCTATGCAGCCCTGAATATGACCTTCACATTTTGACCTTCACACCTGTGTTTATGAATACTTTTGTTAAATTAACTTTGCCACAGTTTCTGCCAATCTGCCACCAGGGGCATTCGTGTGCCGACAGGCCACATTTTCTTGTTTTTAAGTGTTTTAAAAAACGACAATGATTTTTCCTCAAATATATATAAATAAAAGATTAATCTGACATTATTTTTTAAGGGGCAGGTGGGGATGATATTCAATAATTTAATTTCATGCCGGCCTTAGCCGGACGTAACATTTCAAAATAATGTTATACCAATTACCAATGGAATGAAACGGTCAAAATGTCCAGATCAAAATTTGATTGATTTTTGTCTGATGAATTTAAAAGTCCAGGTGCATATATATTCCTTATACATGCTGTTCCTGTCATGACATATTATTGTGACTAATTAAAAGATGCACCAAGTGTAAGTTGTGTAACCCCATTGTTAGTGCTGAATTTAGAATGCTCCCAAATTCTCTATGTATATGACATTTTGAAGTCACTGCTGCTATTCAGTATGTAGTTCGTCTCGATGTACTGCAAATAAATTTCATTCAGTATAGCGAAAAAGGTCACTGCATATCAATTCAGTAGCGAAAAAGGTCACTGCCTACAATTGAGCCGTTAACAGTTCAAAGTGAATATGGTTGGAGAAAGGATGGAGCTTTGGACATTTGTGTTCAGTGTCGGCACATACCAGCATGCACATTTATCTGATCAAGTATACATGTGCTATTCGCCATTTAGTCAGCAAAACACCCACCACGCTCCAAATAAACAGTATAAATCCTAAAACAAGCTGCAGGAGTGTGCTAGCAGATCATGAGGTACTGGCCACAAATACCATAAGCCCCCATTTCTCCAGTGAAAAATACAAACATTTTACAGGCTTGTTGACATCATTTTCATGAATATTTATAATTCAAAAATGTTCTTTAGTATGTTGCTCATTTGTGACTGATGTAAACATGGTGGTGGTGCATGTTGCCACATAATTTTACATTTTAGCAGGGTTAAAACAGAAGAGTGGATTTAAGTGAATCTACGTTTTGATCTGGGTGGATTCAGTGCATTAAGGTTTCAGTTTATGGAAAAGTACTTTCCACAACAAACATATATTATAATAAGCTTAGAATTGCAAATGTATTCGGTTAAGTGATGCATGTATGTGTACAGTCAAATCATTTTACATCATTTAGATGGAATGTCAAATAATTGTGTAATTTGTCCACAGTATGAATGAATACATGAAATAAACTGATGTATGTCATTTTCATTGTTATTAGTCAATTATTATTGTATCCCCCGGACTCCGTCGGGGGATACTATGGATTTGACAGCGGGCCGCGTCCGCTTCCGCCGCAGACACTTCGTGTCCGGAGCATAACTCCACCACCTTTTGGAATATTTTCATGAAACTTCACACATGCATAGACCACGACCCGAAGGTGCGTCGTGCACAAGAATGACAACTCTTGCATAGCTAATTTTTTAGTTATCTCCATTTTTTGTTTTGCGCACTGATTGACCATAACTCGACCACCCTTTGGAATATTTTTATGAAACTTCACACATTCAATTAGACCACAATTATCTCCCTTTTTAGCTTGACTATTCGAAGAATAAGTAGAGCTTATGTTGTCGCCCTGGTGTCGGCGTCACCGTCACGCCTTGGTTAAGGTTTTTAGTCCAGTTTGTATATGGAATACTACTGGCCCTACACCCACCATACTTGGACAACTTCATCTCCTAGTGATGTACATCAATAACCCCTGATCTATATTTGACCTTGACCTACATTTCCTCTTGAATTACTTGGTTAATTCCCCTTGGTTAAGGTTTTTAGTCGACCTTGGTTAAGGTTTTTAGTCAAGCTTGTATATGCAATACTACTGGCCCTACACCCACCATACTTGGACAACTTCATCTCCTAGTGATGCACATCAATAACCCCTGATCTATATTTGACCTTGACCTACAATTTACTTAATTCCCCTTGGTTAAGGTTTTTAGTCAACCTTGGTTAAGGTTTTTTTTTTTCAAGCTTGTATTGAATACTATTGTGCACCAGACACCATACTTCGACAACCTTTTCTCATATGTATGTCATCAATAACCCCTGCCTATATTTGACCTTGACCTACATTTCCTCTTCAATTACTTACTTAATTCCTTTTGGTTAAGGTTTTTTAGTCAACTTCTATATGGAATACTACTGGCCATACACCACCATACTTGGACAACTTCATCTCCTAGTGATGTACATCAACAACCCCTGATATATGTGCCTTGACCTACATTTCCTCTTGAATTACTTACCTAATTCCCCTTGGTTAACGTTTTTAGTCAAGCTTGCAGATGGAATACTACCTTGGCCCTACTTCAACCAACCATACTTGGACAACTTCATCTCCTAGTGATGTACATCAACAACAACCTTGACTATGTTTGACCGCTTGACCTACATTTAACCTTGAATTACTTACTTAATTCCCCTTGGTTAAGGTTTTTACTCGACCTTGGTTAAGCTTCTTACTCAGCTTGTACATGGAATACTATTTGTGCATACAGACACCATACTTGGACAACCTTTTCTCATAGTGATGTACATCAATAACCCCTGATCTATATTTGACCTTGACCTACATTTCCTCTTGAATTACTTACTTAATTCTCTTTGGTTAAGGTTTTTAGTCAAGCTTGTAAATGGAATATTCATGGCCCTACACCACCATACTTGGACAACTTTCATCTCCTAGTGATGTACATCAACAACCCCTGACCTATATTTGACCTGACCTACATTTAACCTTAAATTACTTACTTAATTCCCCTTGGTTAAGGTTTTCACTCAACCTTGGTTAAGGTTTTTAGTCAAGCTTGTAGATGGAATACTATTGTGCATACAGACACCATACTTGGATAACTTTTTCTCATAGGGATGTACATCAATAACCCCTGACCTTTATTTTACCTTCACCTACATTTAAACCTTGAATTACTTGCTTAATGTTTATAGTCAAGCTTGTATATGGAATACTTCTGGGCCCTACATCAACCATACTTGGACAACTTCATCTCCTAGTGATGTACATCAATAATCCCTCTGACCTGTATTTGACCTTGACATACTTTTATCCTTGGATTACTTAGTTATCTCCCTTGGTTACGGTTTTTCACTCAAGCTTGTATATGGAATACTCCTGGGCCTACAGCAACCATACTTGGAAAACTTTATATACTCCTAGTGATGTACATCAATAACCCCTGACCTATATCTGACATTGACGTACATTTAACCTTGAATTACTTACTTAATTTCCCTTGATTAATGTTTTTAGTCAACCTTGGTTAAGGTTTTTATGCAGGCCGCAGCCACCTTCTTTGTCAAGCTATGTGTACATCGACAACCCTCGTAGTCGAGCTATGCTGTTCTCCTACAGCTCTTGTTTGTTTTGCGCACTCTACAAACTGGACAATAATGCATGAAGACCCGTTTTCTCGTCTGCTCTGTACACCTTTTCTCGTGTGCTCTGTACACCTTACCTGTAGAGAGAACAATAGAGACTGGGAGAACCATTCACCTGTGCATGTGCTAGCATGTGCAAATGTCCAATATTGACCACACAGGTAATTTATACAGGTAAATTACTACATTGGATATTACATTTCCGTAAACTGTGTTGAAAATATTGTGGCATTATGTGGACCTGTGCAGATATATGTAGATAAATATAGGACTATTAAACAAATATTCTGGGCTCCAGTAGCAAGCTTTATTATTTTTAATTTTTAAACTTTTTTTTCCATTTTTTTTTTCAAATTCTTTTTAAATTTTTGTCTGTAGCATAAGGTCGTAAGTGCTATATACAGACTATTATCATATAATAAAACAATTATTGACTAGTGAGCCATAGAATATAATCTGATATTCCATGGCTCACTAGTCAATAATTGTATAATATGTTCGTGCCAGTGCAAATTGCTTTCGGGCCCAGGCTCGAGGTCAAGGCGGGACAAGGCGAGGCATTTGATTCCGCGGAATTCTTGTTTACTTATCTCCCTTTGTTGGTTCATGCTCTGATTTCGTATCCAGAGCATAACTCGAACACCCTTTGGAATATTTTTATACCCCACCACGATAGTGGAGGGGGCATTTAGTGTTACCCTTGTCCGTCCGTCCGTCCGTCCGTCCACACACACGAATGGGTACTTGTAAGCGTACGGGGATCTTATTGGGTAGGGTTAGGATAGTGTTGGGTACTCTTGTTGGGTATTTTTATACAGTAAAAACCCAACAAGTATTCATTCGTAGGAACGTGCGTCCTGTCCTCCCGTCCGTCCGTCCGTCCGTCACAAAACTTTAACACTCGGGTAAATGTCTCATAATTTCTTCATCCTTCGACCGATCTGCTTCATATTTCATATACACATTGCTCTGATGGTTCACTACCGCACTGTGCCAAATCCACGTTCGTCATACCCCCGCCAAGCCCAGGGTCAAGGTCACATACTTGGTGCTTAAAAAACTTTAACGCTCAGGTTAATATCTTATAATTTCTGTTTTCTTTCACGGATCAGCTTCATATTTCATATACGCATTGCTCTAATGGTCCTCTACCGCCCTGTGCCAAATCCACGTTCGTCCTGCCCCCGCCAAGCCCAGGGTCAAGGTCACATACTTGGTGCTTCAAAAACTTTAACGCTCAGGTAAAAGAAAATGTTGACTTGGAATTTGGCCTCATTTATTATCAAAGCGATATGTGGGACATCCGTGTTCTATGAACATTTTCATTTTCTAGTTTATTAAACTTCACACATGCATAGAAGACGACCCAAAGGTGTGTCGCACGTAAGAATGACAACTCTTTGCGTCGTTAATTTCTTAGTTATCTCCCTTTGTTGTTTCGTGCACTGATTTCGTGTCCGGAGCATAACTCGAACACCCTTTGGAATATTTTCATGAAACTTCACACATGCATAGACCACAATCCTAAAGGTGTGTCACGCAAGAATGACAACTCTTGCATCACTAATTTTTTAGTTATCTCCCTTTGTTTTTTCCATCACTGATTTTGTCTCCGGAGCATAACTCGAACACCTTTTTTTCAAACTACTTGTGTATCTGGGGAGGGGGATACATATGCGCTTGTCGACAAGCGTCCATTTCTAGTTTCAATCATGATTTATAAAACTGGCTGAGCAAGTCAAAATAAACTCAGAATAAACATGAGGAAGCATGTTGATTGGTTGACTGAATTTGGTTTTAGGTGTGTCCAACAGTAAGATTATATAACATGTAGACGGCGTTTTGATTCGTCATGCATTAAGGCTTATGTGCTCAGAAAAGTTTATAATCTTTAATTCAGGCCCAGTATGTCAAACACACCGTTAATGTTCAAGCCTGCTTGCAGAGAGCTTGTAGCAGTGGTTACATTGACGCCATTGTGTCTGTGTTAAAGTTATATCCCATCGCGTAGCGAAAATGGGATATAGAGATGCAAAAGTCGTCCGTATGTCCATCCATCACATTTTCCATTCTGCTATGACTTTGTTACCGTATGACTGATTGGCTTGAAACTTCATGTGCATGTCTATTATCCATATGTTCATTCCCCGCCCCACCCATGCCCAAGGTCATGGTCAAATTGCTAGAAATTTGCGTCCAGTAGATGCGTACACGTTTATCCATTCTCTATAACTTCTTTACTGTGCATGTTTACTATCATCATCCATAGTTTGGTTCCCCACCCCACCCATGTTTTCCCCATGCCCAAGGGCAAATCATTTATTTAATTTGGGTTCAGTAGATTCTCCTATAACAGCTTTACTGTGTAACAAATTGGCTTGAAACTTCATGTGCATGTTTATTAACAGCCATATTTACAGTCCCTCTCTCCCAATGCCCAAGGTCGACGTCAAATACCTTTGAAGTTTCAGTCCAGTAGGTGTGTGCATGTTCCTCTGTTCTCCTATAACTCTTTACTTTATGACCGATTTGCTTCAAACTTTATGTGCATATTACCCATCATTCATATTTTCATTCCCCACCCAGACCTGCTGCCCTTGTCCAAGTTCAAGGTCAAATAACCTCTGTTGTGAGATTGACCTTCAAACCAGGGAGCTGGATCTGTGTTGTGTGTGGTTAGAGTTCACATGAGCTCTTTTGTACTCCTTTTTATACGCCCGTTTGAAAAACAGGACATATTATGTTGTGGCGCCATCTGTCCGTCCATAAACTTTAGTCTTGTACATCGAACTAGTCCTACAGTTTTCCACTGTTCGAATTTCAGGGATTAATATATATTTATTTTGATGTAAATATTCCGTACTGATTTTGGGATCCATTTCCCCCAATGCAGCAGGTTAAATGCGTGATCGAACCTGTTTGCCCGGCATTAAATGACCTTAGCTGTTGATATGCCATTAAATACCAATAAACCAAATCAAGTCAACCTACTAAATTTAACATGAGCCAAAAGAGGTGAGGATGAGGAGAAAATGTATACGACATTTACACCAAACCATGGCGATATAACTTGGAAATTATTTATTTTAGGAAAACAATTAATTTTGTAACTCGTTTACAAAATCTATTTTAACCCCCATTTTGAAATTGACAAAATTTAACGCAACCTTTTCAAATAAAAATGAAGAGAATAACATGCATGTTATTTTGAAACAAATGCAATTGAGTTTTAATACTATGATGAAATCTCTGTAAATGAGATGTCCGTTAGGTTGCCATGGTGTCTCAGACAATTTACAATCTAAGATAAGTTACAGTGAAACCCAAGTTTAAAACACAGTTATGTTTTATTTGTGGAGAAATGGGGCTTATGGGATTGTGCTCTGGGTCTTCCAGGTCAGTCTTGAGGAATGATAAGAACATACTTTGTTAGAAACAGGACTGATGTTTCACCGACTGAATGGTGACCAGAGCAGACTCTGATTTGATCAGACTGCGCAAATGTATGGGATATATGGCCAGTCTCGCCCTGTGTCTTACATCTCAGTCTTGAGGAATGATAAGAACATACAGGCCCGTAGCGTGACCTGTTTGAAGGGGGGGGGGTGGGGGGGGGTCGTTTCGAAGGCTCAAGAGGCCTGAGACCTCGAGGCTAAACAAGTGGACCTTGAGGCTGGGGGGGGTGACCGGGGGGTCGTACCGACCGCTCCGACCCCCCCCCCCCCACCCCCCCCCCCCCCCCCCCCCCCCCCCCCCCCCCCCCCCCCCCCCCCCCCCCCCCCCCCCCCCCCCCCCCCCCCCCCCCCCCCGGCTACGGGTTTGACATACACTATTAGAAGCACGACTGATGTTTCCCTGACCAGTACCATAACACCATGATGAGGCAGACGAGGCGGGCATTTTGCCAATTATTTGTTTTATGCCAAGAATTAAACAAATCCCTGGGGTGGTGGCGGGGAGAATGCTCCCTGACCCCCATGTCGGGACTTGGTTCGCCTCGTCTGGTATTTACCTCTGGTTACGGCCTTGCTGACTGAATGGTGACCAGTGCAGACCCTGATCAGCCTGCGCGAGGCTGATCTGGATCTACACGTGTCGCAGATACCATAAGCCACATTTCTCCAGTCACAGTCACAAATTAACAATTTACATTTATTTATAAAACATTACTGGTAGTCCCTCCAAACTGAAACTGAAACTAAATCGTAACGGACTGAATGCATATATCTGCTATAAATTGTTGTCGGTCAATGTACATGATGTGTTGGTTCCGTGCTTACTTGCGTCCTGTAATTGATATGACTAGAGCTGGGGCAGAGTTACAGGTTCCCGGTTTATTGCTTAGTTTTCTGTACCCGGCACCCTGTGAGTTGGAACCAATACACTTAAAACCTGATGAACTAGAATAGTTTACGGATCGCGTACGAATAGGTAAATCGGTCACACGGACGCATTCTGGTATTACCATAGACGCAATGTAAATACAAACAATGGAAACCTAGCATTCAAGTCCGAGTCATTATTTGCGACGAAATGGTGCGAGGTTTCCGAGTGATTTCCCTCTGTGCTCCTCGACAGGGGAGATAATAATAGCCTGCAGGTGCGCGAATTGGACGACTCGGAAGTCCGACTTCCAGAATAGTGCATACAGCTATTTAATAATTATAATAGTATTATCCTCCCAATTCTCTGTATCTGTTTAGTTAGACTTTATATTTTATTTCATTCTATTTGTCCACTTTTCACGTGATTTCTATGTGAAGCAGAATCTGCTATTTCAATATTGTAGCTATATTGTAGCACGCAAAACTTTCATTTTATTGAAGTTGTTTATTTTGTTTTGCAAAGCATATTATAATGGTAGTATTGTGCGATAAACATTAATGCCATTTGTAATTCTCTGTTGCCCTTAATTATGTCCAGAGACTTTATATTTCATGCTATTTATCCACTTTTCACGCGATGTCAATGTGAATCTGAATGGGCTGTTGCAATACTGTAGTGTGCAAAACTTTTGTTTCATTTCATTAAAGTTATTGTTTTTTTTGGCAAAGCATATTATAATGTAACTGCACATATTCCGCTTTATAGGCAACAGGTTGTCCTATTCTATTATGTAGTGCAATGTAATGAAATGTAATTAGAGTTATGTACTCAGAACAAATTATAATGGTAGTATTGTGCAGTAAACAGTATTTCCATTTGTAATTCTCTGTTGCTCTGCTATCCAGAGACTTTATATTTCATGGTATTTATCCACTTTTCACGTAATTTCAATCTGAATCTGAATCGGCTATTGCAATACTGTAGTGCGCAAAACTTTTGTTTCATGTTTCATTTTATTAAAGTTGTTGATTTGTTTGGCAAAGTATATTATTATGGTAGTATTGTGCAGTAAACAGTATTGCCATTTGTAATTCTCTGCTCTTATATTTCATGCTATTTATCCACTTTTCACGTAATTTTAATCTGAATCTGAATCGGCTATTGCAATACTGTAGTGCGCAAAACTTTTGAACGCCATTTATCCACTTTTTACATGATTTCAATGTGTCAACGTAAAAAAATAACTTTGAAATTTCCCGTGGAGTAGATTTTACATTTCGATTCAGTAGATTAATTCTGCTACAACTTTACCATATGAGTGATTCCATTCAAACGTCATGTGCATGTTTTTCATCATCCGTATAATATTTTAATTTCGCACCCCACCCCTGATCCCCCTCCTCATGGTATTAATGAACTACAGCGCTAAACATTGGGACACTCTTTATTGTGAAAAACCAGATAGTTATTAGTGTCTCCTCAGTAGAATAAATTGTGTTCAAATATTTTGGATTATACAGTAGTCCAATTCTTTAGCAGGAGCAAGTCTACACCACTTATTTAAGCGTGAACTGGTTAAAACCGTGTTAATTCTTTTCGTTTCCAGGAGCTCCATGAAGAGGACATCTTTCTCTATCGCCTACAGTGAGGTACAGGTTATGGTGCGCAGAGTTGCCCGCAATGATACAGACATCACAGATTTTCACCATCTTCGATTATTGGATGTTCTTACCTCTACAATTGAAATGGCAAATGTCAGGATCTGTGCTTGTAACCCTTTCAAACATAAATGACTGAAATTGTGTTTGATATGTTAATTTTTGTACACACAATGATTTTCGAGATTAGTCGACAGTATTTATAAAAATGGGGTTGTTATTTTTCTAAAAAATATGGAAATTGCTTGCAAAAAGTGCAGATCCTGATGAGACGACCCATTACGAGCCGGCTCATCTGGTTCTACACTGCATATTTTATTTTGCAAATGAATTGATGAATTTATTGTTTGCCCTAGTTTCTTGACCAATGAAAGCACAGCTTTTCATCTCAATTAATCATTAAATGTTTCGATACACGGAGAGCTATATTTAGACAAGATCTTGTTGACATAATTTCCAGTGACGCTAACCATTTTACTGCGTGGGATCGATCAATTCAGTGTCAAATCGTCAATGGCGTCATAAAATGCTTGGTGTGCACGTGAAGATGCTGGGCCAACAATAAGATAGTTATACGGTAGTTCACATATTGATTGAATTTTTAATAAACTAATTTCTTCACTCGCTGAGCTCGCTCGAAATTAATTTATTGCAAATTCAATATGTGAACTATAACTATTACACATATTTTGCTGATGTAATATAGGGTATTAAGTTGAAACATCACTTATTTGATCTGTAAAAAAGCTAAAAAAAAACGTTTACTTTTTTCTTCAGCTCATATTTATAAGTGAATTTTCAACTTGATTAGTAACAAGCATTTTTATACCCACTTTTTTTGTAAAAAAAAACGGGTATATTGTTTTCGTCACGGGTGTCCGTCCGTCCGTACGTCCGTACGTCCGTCACGTTTCTTGTAACTCGAAAAACTTTTTCACCTTCATACCTACGCGCCTGATATTTGGTATGTAGCTTCGTTATCATGTGCAGATGCGCAAAGTGAATTTGGATTTTTCATCCGACCCTCCATCATGGATTATCTCCCCCTTTCGGACTCAGAATTTCCCATTTTTTCCTCGTAACTCGAAAAACTTTTTCACTTCATACCTCGCGCCTGATATTTGGTATGTAGCTTCGTTATCATGTGCAGATGCCCAAAGTGAATTTGGATTTTTGATCCGACCCTCCATCATGGATTATCTCCCCCTTTCGGACTCACAATTTCCCATTTTTTCCTTGTAACTCGAAAAACTTTTTCACCTTCATACCTACGCTCCTGATATTTGGTATGTAGCTTCGTTATCATGTGCAGATGCGCAAAGTGAATTCGGATTTTGGATCCGACCCTCCATCATGGATTATCTCCCCCTTTCGGACTCACAATTTCCCATTTTTTCTTGTAACTCGAAAAACTTTTTCACCTTCATACCTACGCGCCTGATATTTGGTATGTAGCTTCGTTATCATGTGCAGATGCGCAAAGTGAATTCGGATTTTTGATCCGACCCTCCATCATGGATTATCTCCCCCTTTCGGACTCAGAATTTCCCTATTTTTCATTGTAAGTCGAAAAACGTTCTCACCTTAATACCTACATTTCTGATATTTGATATGTAGCTTCGTTATGATGTGCAAAGTGAATTCCGATTTTTGATCGGTCTTCCATCATGGATTATCTCCCCCTTTCGGACTTAGAATTTCACTATTTTTCCTCGTAGGTCGAAAAACTTTTTCACCTTAATACCTACGCGTCTGATATTTGGTTCGTAGCTTCGTTTTGATGTGCTGATGCGCAAAGTGAATTCGGATTTTTTATCCGACCCTCCATCATGGATTACCTCCCCCTTTCGGACTTAGCATTTGGGGAAAGTGGGTATATTGCGATGGCGCGCCATCGACTTTTTCTAGTCGTAATTATCTCTGTAACTACTAGAGTAATAGTGATGTGATATAGCACAGATATACAGCTGAATTATATATGGTAATAAATCAACAGAATGGAGTCGTTCAGGGATGGCGGTTTCATGAGTTTCATCCTTATCAGAATCAGGACATCCCTGGTAAATTTCTGGCTTCCTTGTTGCTTGAGATTTGAATATTGTTGTGCCCATTATAAAAGTAGTAAGATAAGTACTACTCATAATACTTTTAGAGTTGGGGCTAAGTGACTATAATGTGGTGAGGACCTGGCACCATCACAACAGGTGAAATATGGAATCAAACCCAACTAAAATAACGTTAGCTGTTGGCAGGTCGTTAACACCACTAAATCAAATTAATTTGTTGATAAGTATAATCTTCATACATCAAGGTAAGTATGTACATTTAAAATATGATGAGAAGTGGAAATACCTTATGTAACCGGTGTATCAAAGGTTGTGTATACTGTAGTTACTACTTAATTATGTTGAATATACTAATTTAATAAAAATAAAAAATACTTTGTTCAACTGAAAGTTGTGTTATCCCCGCCTGTGCATCTGCACATAGAAGTTCATGTACACAGAGCTCCAGATAAGCATTGTGTCTAAAGACACCCCCTGATTTCAAATTTGTTGCATATTTTATTTTTGAAAATGAATCACATGGTTTTTGTTTTGGTAGAAAATTCACTTCTTTGTTTTTGTTAGCTCAATTAAGTGAATTCTAAATTTTAGTAGAAAATGTTTACTCCTCAGTTTGAAAGTCAAAGAGTAGTTTCAAATTAGTGTGCATACATTATATTCCCACCTTTGAAAATCAATCGCATTCAGGTAAATAAATGCATAAAATACACCAACACAAGACTACTTGAGCTCTGTGTACATGTACTGTAAACAAATGTGCCACCCACTGATCAAAGGAACAGGAATACATTGGCAGCAATTTTAGATCCTGATCGTCTTGCACGCTGCAACATTGCACTTCTGGTCTAACCATTTTGCTAATGACAGCACAATTACTTCAGTCACTGAATGGGGATGGACCATGCCGTAGTAGGAGATCTGATATTGGACACCAGAGGTTGTGAGTTCAGTCCTCGCCATAGGCGTGAACAATACTTGCATACTATTTCTATCCCGCTAGTCTGTCTGACGAGACTTTTAAAACTGTTGTCCCGTCTCTATATGACCTTGGCAGTTGCTGGGATGTTTAAAACCCATCAGTAACTGGATGTTGAATGGTGTAGGCCCTGGTCCGGCAGGTTTGCAACTATGCTGGTTGCAAACATCGTAAAGTAATGTTTTCCAACCTGTTGCACAACTATGTTGTACATTACATTACATGTAGCATAGCCGGAATCAATTGAATTGGTGTTGGTACCTGACAGATTTATCGAGTGTGATTGATTGAATCCGATTGTTGGGACTTCGCTGGTATCACATGTTGTAAGGTACTTTTTATTTGCCTGTGACCCAATACATAAATAGACAAGCTAGTAGTACCCATAGGTTGAAGTAACGGACGAAGGTTCATACATACATTAAATATACATAGAAGCATCAATAAAGTGGAAACAAAATAAGCTAAACATTTTTTACTCCCTCTTATAACATCGTAATGTGTTATAAGATGGGAGTTTAAAAATGTTAGCTTATTTGTATGCCCCACCACGATAGTGGAGGGGGCATATAGTGTTACCCTTGTCCGTCCGTCCGTCACGAAACTTTAACGCTCGGGTAAATGTCTCATAATTTCTTCATCCTTTGACCGATCTGCTTCATATTTCATATACACATTTATATAATGCTCCTCTAACGCCTTGTGCCAAATCCACGTTCGTCCTGCCCCCGCCAAGCCCAGGGTCAAGGTCACATACTTGGTGCTTCAAAAACTTTAACGCTCAGGTAAATATCTTATAATTTCTGTTCCCTTTCACGGATCAGCTTCATACTTCATATACGCATTGCTCTAATGGTCCTCTACTGTCCTGTGCCAAATCTACGTTCGTCCTGCCCCCGCCAATCCCAGGGTCAAGGTCACATACTTAGTGCTTCAAAAACTTTAACGCTCAGGTAAATATCTTATAATTTCTGTTTTCTTTCACGGATCAGCTTCATATTTCATATACGCATTCCTCTAATGGTCCTCTACCGCCCTGTGCCAAATCCACGTTCGTCCTGCCCCCGCCAAGCCCAGGGTCAAGGTCACATACTTGGTGCTTCAAAAACTTTAACGCTCAGGTAAATATCTTATAATTTCTGTTCCCTTTCACGGATCAGCTTCATACTTCATATACGCATTGCTCTAATGGTCCTCTACTGTCCTGTGCCAAATCCACGTTCGTCCTGCCCCCGCCAATCCCAGGGTCAAGGTCACATACTTAGTGCTTCAAAAACTTTAACGCTCAGGTAAATATCTTATAATTTCTGTTTTATTTCACGGATCAGCTTCATATTTCATATACGCATTCCTCTAATGGTCCTCTACCGCCCTGTGCCAAATCCACGTTCGTCCTGCCCCCGCCAAGCCCAGGGTCAATGTCACATACTTGGTGCTTCAAAAACTTTAACGCTCGGGTAAATATCTTATATTTTCTGTTTTCTTTCACGGATCAGCTTCATACTTCATATACGCATTGCTCTAATGATCCTCAACTGTCATGTGCCAAATCCACGTTCGTCCTGCCCCGCCAAGCCCAGGGTCGGGTCTGCAGCTAGGCATGTTTTCAGTCACATACTTAGTGCTTCAAAACTTTAACGCTCAGTAAATATCTTATATCTGGTTTTCTTTCACGTATCACGCTTCATACTTCATATACGCATTGCTCTAATTGTCCTCTACTGTCCTGTGCCAAATCCACGTTCGTCCTGCCCCCGCCAAGCCCAGGGTCAAGGTCACATACTTGGTGCTTCAAAAACTTTAACGCTCGGGTAAATATCTTATAATTTATGTTTCCTTACATGGATCAGCTTCATACTTCATATACGCATTGCTCTAATGGTCCTCTACTGTCATGTGCCAAATCCACGTTTGTCCTACCCCCGCCAAGCCCAGGGTCAAGGTCACATACTTAGTGCTTCAAAAACTTTAACGCTCAGGTAAAAAAAAAAAAAGACTTGGAATTTGGCCTCATTTATTATCAAAGCGATATGTGGGGCATCCGTGTTCTATGAACACATTTTCTAGTTTTATATAACTTATTGGTGCTTTTATTTTTATGTATATTTAGGACTCCTACGATGCGCTTCGCCAAAAAAAATGCCTAATAAAAAAATCCCATTACCCCACCCACCTGGTATCGTACTGTACATGACGTTAATATATAGTACTGTATGAGACCAAGTGGGTGGGGTAATGCATTTATTTGTAATGGTCATTTTCTTTGTATCACAGGTCCGAGTATTCCACCTGTGATAGCATCTGCCTTCCGACACGCATGTATGGTAAAGCGCGGTCTGTCCGTCAGTCCGATTTGTGTTAATGCAGTATATAAAGGATGATGAGGATGATGAAGAGACTTATTTTATTCATATGTACATACAATAAAATACAGTTGACCTTTCCCTTTAATTGGCCGGATCCTATTTACACCTGGACGGACTGAGGCAGTGTGCGTAAAGTGTCTTGCTCAAGGACACAACGCATTTGTCTCTAGTGTTTTCCTATATATGCGAGACGAGACTTTGCTGGAACAATTCATTTCCAAAGAACAGGTAAACTAAGCTATACCCAGCTCGCAAGCCCATATGGGTCCTATGTGGGCTATATATGGGCAGGCCCATATGGGCTGGTTGATATGGGTCCCATGTGGGTCCCATATTAAAACGCATAGTCGCTAATGGGCCATATATGGGCAGGTCCATATGGGCTGGTTAATATGGGTCCCATGTGGGTCCCATATTATAACGCATACCCAGCAAACACACGACGTCGGTACGACGTCGGATCTAGGTCGGATCCAGGGGCCTATTTCATCAACATTTCAAAGTATACTTTCCTAGCAAAGTATACTTTGAGGGAGAAATTTTCAATTTTAGAATAAATTTATTAATTTTTATTATACTGAATTTATTACATTATCACAGCCAATTTTGGCTGTGATAATGTAATAAATTCAGTATAATAATTCTGCATACTTTTAATCATCAAATATACACAATCGTTAGTTCTGCATGAAATAATGCATTTCGGAAAAATCAATGATTGCTCCCTCAAAGTATACTTTGCTAGGAAAGTATACTTTGCAATTTTGATGAAATCGGCTACAGGTCGCGACGTCGGCGACTCAAATCCAACGTCAGCCCGACGTCGGATTACGACGTCGTACTGACGTTGTTTGCTAGTCGTAGTTCGTCGCGACACAAACACAACGTCGGGTTGACGTCGGAATCACGACGTCGGATCAACGTCCGTTTTCGATGTCGAATAGACGTCTGATCCAGATCGTGATTGGTATACACTAAAAGGTGACTCACTGTCGGCAGATCTATCTCTACGTTAGCCTATAGATACGCCAATGGAAGAGCAGCTGATCTGATTTCCACACCAACTTAATTCAGTTTAACCTTTATTTGAGACATGTTTAGGCCTATGTAATTAATCATTTTATATCCTAAACGATTAATTTTGCGTATGTATTTAGGTTGGGCTGGGCGTACGTGCAATTTCATTAACATCGCAGAATTCTAGGTCAAGATTCTCGTGCGCGCGCGTAGTGTTGACAACTGACATGCTTTATTAGCGTCCGTGTGAAATGCCACTGGACCTGGTTCCCGCGTTACTGCATAGCGGTAGCCACAGATACAGTAATACTCTGGTAAACAGCCGACCTGACTCATTCGGAACTATCTCGGATCTTTTCGCCAAGGCGGAGTTCTGGTTAATCTATAATCCCCGAGGTGCTCCAATTGTGTTTTTTAGGTTATCCGCCATTTTCGTTTTCTCTTTGTGATTTTAATTTGAAATTGGGGAAAGATCGACGTAATTTGAAGAAATTAACTTTCTTATGTAAGTATATTGATGCATACGTGTCAGCTAACATGTTTTCAATAACATTTTTAATACAAAAATACATGACAACGCCGTGATCAGTTGATTCAAGTTAATTTCAATTCGTGAAATTATTTCGCCCCGTCTCACTTCGCACATTCCTATTCATGTGTTGTTAATATATTGTCGCTATTCACCATTTACAAACTGCATGCATTATCATATAATTGTGCCTTCAATGGAGGTCTATGCTTTCGCGTTTTCTCAAAACTTGTAGGACAGCTATAGTAATTATAGATTTTGTCATCGTTACATACTGTCTTTGTTAAACTATTCGCCTTAGATAATAGCGCATATACTGAAAGTTTATTCGAATTGTACATCACACTGTACATGTACGGAGCCACCCAGGGACGTAGAATTCTTTTTTTTTTTTTTGTTTATTAATTTGTTCCCACGAAATAACAATTCGTTCCCTCAATTTAGCAATTCGTTCCCACGGATTAACAATTTGTTCCCTCAATTTAACAATTCGTTCCCACGAAATAACAATTCGTTCCCACGGGAACGAATTGTTAATTCGTGGGAACGAATTGTTCATTCCCTCAAATTAACAATTCGTTCCCTCGAATTTAACAATTCGTTCCCACGATATAACAATTCGTTCCCACGAATTAACAATTCGTTCCCGTGGGAACGAATTGTTATTTCGTGGGAACGAATTGTTAAATTGAGGGAACGCATTGTTATTTCGTGGGAACGAATTAATATAAAAAAAAAATCTACGTCCCCTGCGGGGCTCCGTAAAAAGGAAGTATGCTGATTTATACACATATTTCTTGTTGGTGAAATTACTTTCTTACATGAGTGGCTATTTATAGAACGAATTTACAAGTTTCATAGGAAACGAGATTGGAAGCTGTAACGCTCATCGAACATGTATTCGGTAGTGGTCTACAACATATACATTAGGCCATACACATAAGGACTTTGGCGGTCACGGGGTGTGCAGAATGTCCAGCGGGAGAACGGCTTTTTTTAAATATATATAATTTGTTTGTGTTTGAGATATTCGTGTGTGATTTTATTTCAAGTTGCCAGATGCATATTTATGTGATTTTATTCATGCATATATGCATCTGGCAACTTTAAAAAAAATCAGAGACGAACATCTCAAACAAATGAAAGTTACGATAAACTCTTTAGATGTGAAAAATCACAAGATTTTTGTCAGACATGATTGGATTTAACATATTTTTCATGGTAGTGTTTTTTATTGATCATGTGGCAACATTATAGTACACTTTCATTCTCCATGACGATAAAATGCTAGCCGCGCAGGGATTATTTAGACGCGGCGATATCTGAGAACCAAAGTACTTTTGATGGCCTAACGTATACTAGTGTATTATTATTATTAACCATTTCAACCCTGGTTATCATACCTTGTCTTTTTCACACTATTTTTGTACTATTCCATTTATGACAAAGACAATTCTAGATGAATAATAGTGACAAATGCGGCAGATCCTGATGAGGCGACGAGCCGTCTCATCTGGATATACATTGTTTGCACATGTTGGCTTTATGGAGGTATACATCATGTAAGGGCTAATACTTAAAGGTATGCAAACATTTGTATGCTTTCATAATTGTGTTGTTGTATGTATATTTCAGACAACGCTAAGACATACACATACGAGAGCAACACAGAAATGGAAGAGATTGAAGCGATCGATCTTCCCAACGAGCCAATATTAATATCGAGCAATGAATGTTTGAAATCACGCTGGCATCCTTGGATACACTGAAACACAGTACGGCCATGGAAATACGTAAAGCGCAGAACGAGATGAAGAAACGATTGAAACGATTGAGACGATACAGAGACGATGAAGCACGATGCTAAGATGAAAAAGAATCGGAAACAAGCTCGCCACAAGACATCGCCGGCGACGCTTCAGGATACGTACAATTCACGCATTCGTAGATCCGACGCTGACTCGGAACCCGAGGTGGAAGTGGACGATACGTTTATGGTTGACCATCGATGCACCAGTGGGGGCATTCGTATCCGTGGACACAGTTCCAGTTCTCCATGAAAAAACTACTTGACATGTCATTAGAATTGTCTCGTGAGACAATTCTAATGAAATGCCTAGGTATGTTTTTATCGCGATTTGATCGAATATTCAGTAATTTCCATTCGCATGATTGTCGTCTGCAGCAGGATAATGGTCAAAGTGAACTAAGTCCCTGCTATATGATTCCATCGAGTAACGAATCGCACCATACATTCATGGCAAAAATATATGTGAAAGTATAATGAAAAGTCATGCAGAGCATGATGTTATTAGCCGATCAAATCAGGGTTCAATATATGTCCGCATTTTAGTAGTTACTGAGTCTCGTGGGGGAGGGGGGAATGAATGAGCGAGTGAGTATTGGTGTTTAACGGCCTATCAACAGCTAATGTCATTTAAGGCCGGGCCAACGGGTTGTACTATCCCGCATTAAACGGGTCCACGATGAGGAAAATTCCCAAAATCAGAACTCAATATTTCCATGCCACACCAGTCACTTTAGTAGCTCGGCCCCAAAGTAATATGATTTGCCACAAGCTTATTACTTCTTAATGGAGCATAACAGGTTAACGTTGTCACTTGTTTATCCCTTGTTTATCGATTTAAATGGTTTAAATCGACTCGAAGCTTACGTTCAACGGCCGCACAAACTCGATTGAACTGCACGCCTTCCAATGATTTAAATACGCAGCGCGTTTAAATAGTCAATTACGTTTTTTTAATGTGCGCATTGGTCATTTAAAAAGGGGCCCATCCGTGATTTTTTTGCGCGATGTCGGGCGCAAGACAATCAATAATTTGCGGCATTGACAATAATTAAGGGGGATTGCCGCAATCGCGCGTGCTGGATGCATCCCTGCCATCCCTGCATGATACGTAAACAAATCAAAGTTCGCTATGAAGGGCAATTCTTCGTTTTGATTGGTGGAAAATTTTGTGAATATTAACTAGCGTCAAATGACTCGCATTTGCGATACAATGTGATAAACCCGAGATGCTGGGGTTGCTAGTCGGAGGAGATTTTGAGCAGAGGTCGATTATAAATTAGCCGAATAAACACATTTTACGAGATTATACGTGGCTGAAACTTGTTCTGTTTAATAAATAAAAGCTTTAAATTAACCCAATAATTGGCGTATGTTGGCGTATATGGCCATTAGAGCCAACTATGGACTTCAACAACAACAACTTCCGGGTTCAATCTCTTCCGGCGTTCAGCTCATTACGTATTCAAAATTGTGTTATTTGGCTATATTTAAAGTTTTAAACGGAGATAATTGCCAAAAATGCAAACTTTATCGGTTGATGCAATTTGGAAGTGATACAGCAAAATTCGCGTTCGTAGATTACCGAATAGCGGAGAAAAGGGTTGCTACAAACTTTTTCAGAATTCGATGGATGACCAATATATTAGCCGATCTATAAATAGATCGGCTAATAATAAAATACATTTGCCAGCCAAAATATGTGTTTATTATTGACCAGGTACCAAACCAGGATATTGATTAGTTGATCCAGAGTGAAACTGCAGATCAAGTAATCGATGCAAAATAAAGTTTTCTAGACGACATTGAATTGATGTCAGAACCAGACGTTGGATAAAGGTCAATTTCTATATCGGACCCATATGGGTCCCATATAGGTCCCATATCAATTTCTATATCGGACCCATGTGGGTCCCATATAGGTCCCATATCAATATCTATATCGGACCCATATAGGTCCCATATCAATTTCTATATCGTACCCATATGGGTCCCATATAGGTCCCATATCAATTTCTATATGGGACCCATATGGGACCTATGTGGGTATCCCATATGGGACCCATGCCAATCCCGTTTGCAAAACCCATATAGGCCCCATATGGGTCCCATGTAGATTGCTAGCTGGGATAGTTACTTGTTGGGTGTTTGTTTTAAAATCGCTTTGTTGACAAACAGCGACAGTTTATCGCATCGGATTTATACCAGTCGATTATCGATTATTAACCTAGCCGTCATATTGTTTATATTGGTTACGTTATCGACGCGACAACTCGCGCTAAAATCTCGGCGACACGAGAACATACGGGATCTCGTTGTAATTTCACGGAGTCGCCAGTCCATTTATTCTAGGTCTGTGGTGAGACTGTTCGAATGAGTGGTAACGACATACATTTTCATTGAGAAATAAAGAAAAATGTTGATAAATGCCGATGTATACATGTTGATCAGTATCCCACATGAAATGCCTTAATTTTACTAGTGCATGTTGGGTCCCGTTTGTTATTCAAGAGTCGTGATTTCAAATGATATCTACAATGTTGGCATCTATGAGGCAGTAAATACCGTTTTAATTAATGTTCACTACAGTGTAAACACATGAGAAAACGTATTATTTTCAATCAGCGTAGAATGTGCATTTTGATCTGAGTCTGCACTATTCACAAAGGTCATAAATCTGTATTTTGTCAGGCTCACATGCAAACTACATGAAATGTACAATTAATTATGCTATCTGATCATTCTTCAGCCCCCTGCTTGACCGCCGCCTCACCACCCTGTCGACGAAGATGACGATGACGACAACCACTACCAACGGCAGCCATACCACCACCACCACCACCACCAACACCACGAACACCACCTACACAGTGAGGACCATTGGTGAGTTAAAACTTGGGGTAATGTACTTTGTGACCAGTGGAGTAGACACAGACCGGCATGCGCAAGTTCGGCATTTAGTATGTGAAAACAACAGCCGTGCTTCTGTCAAACAGTATAGATCCTTATCAAACAGCCCGGGTGAAATTAGCTGCAGTGCTGCAGTGCTGCTTCAGACTCCTAGAAAGCCCACACTATCATTTACTTCATCTGCGACAATTTGAACTATGTTTTATTTCGTATGAGCAAGCATATTGGTAAGAGGTATGTGATATGTATTACAAGTAATATTCCTCCGACTAATAATCATTTTCCGATTCCAGATGTCACCGCCGGCATGTCCACCGCGACCGCACTGTGGCTGGTGACGATCGGAGTGATGATATCTGCGGCGGGCCTCCTCGTTTTTGTGAAATGCCGCGGGAGAAGGAGTGCGCTATCGTCGACACAGCCGCCAATCCAGATGATCGAAGTGACGTCACGCTGCAGCAGGACCCTGCGTCGCCGGTCCAGCAAATCGGTGACACTGTTTGCGGCGAGCGACACGTTTCTTTAGTGTTTTTATGCCACCGGTCTCGAAGAGCCGGGTGGCATATTGTTTTTGGACCGTCCGTCTGTCCGGTCGTGTCTGTCCGTCCGTCCGTCACACTTTTCGGTTAACCACTTTGTCCGCGTTCGACAGACGCATTTCTTGTTTTTTCTTGTGTAGACCCAGGTCAATTTGACGCATCATGAGAAAGAAGGCACAATTGAGGCTTTGACCAGTGTAGCTCCTGATTTTAGACTGTTCAGTGCAAGCCTCAACAAATTGCGAAAATTGCGACCAGTGTAGGCCATGATCAGACTGCATCCATGTACAGACTGATCTGGGTCGACACTGCTCGCACACCTCAAGTGGGCCATTTTTCTCATGGTGAGTCACATGTGTGTAAATGTGTATATGTGACAGACGGACTGACAAATGGACATACAATCCGTAGTGGGTGGGGTGGGGGTGGGGGACGGGTAGAATGAATACAGATAGCTATTTCTCATCATTTTAATTATATTTTACATACATACATACATACATACATATATACATACATACATGCAATACTGCATACAGATATGCAAAAATAAAGACATGATATCTATGTACACTGATGTTTAATTTAATTTCTTGTCGAAAAGACGGTCTTCTGAACACGGCCCTGCTAAGCATAATAATTCCAATATTATTTTTAAAAAACTGGATGTAGTATGCACGCCGATTGTTCTTTAGAATCATCCCATCGGGACTATTCTAGAGAGCTCACTTGCAGAACAGTTTTGTTTACATAATGTAGGAAGTTCCATGTTTAAAGGTGCTACGCATGTGTTCGTGACTGGCAAAATGGGCCCTATGTCATTTGTGACCAGCATAGCTCCTGATCTGCTAGCGCCTACCTACGGCCTGATAAAGCTTGACACATGTTTCAGCAACTGAATGGCAAACAGTGCAGACCCTGATCTGACTTTGTGGATGCACAGTCCGATCTGGGTCTACACTGATTGCATAGACCATATGCCCCATCTCTCCCGTCACACCACATGACCGCTGTTTTACCCCAGTATTATAATAGGCAGCAATTAGTAAGGCTTCCATCGAACATTACTGGTCCCGCTAGAAGCTGGTTGTTTGTCCACCATTTGTTGATGCTTTGAGTCGGACGTTAAGAAACCCTGTGGAACGTTTATTTCTCTCGGAGCCCCGATAAAAGTTTCATAGCCGACTGGCTTAGGGAACGAGACGTTTTCGCTCGACACGCATGCTTCTAACAGATCCAAGATATTTGAATTTGAGTGCAACCGTCGTTGGTGTATGAACACGTTTCCATTGTCATTGACACTGTTATTATCTGCTCCAAAATGTTTGATGAACAAGAACAGCCAATGGATTTTGTTCATAGTCGGTTGCGGAAAGCTACATTCGATAGCTCGTAAGACGCCGTGTCCCGTTTCTAAATGGTATGACCCGTCATCGTTGTCATCGTCACCAGCATCATCATCATCAACGTAGTCGGCGTCGTCGTCGTCACCACCATCGTCAGCATTAGGCTACACAAAATTAATGTTTAGATTATCATCCCAATTTTGGGGAAAAATGGGGCGGGTGGGACACTTTTATTTTTAGCTCACCTGAGCGAAGCTCATGTGAGCTATTGTTACCGCAATGTGTCCGTCGTCCGTCGTCGTCGTCCGTCGTCCGGCGTCCGGCGTCCGTCGTCCGTTGTCGTCCGTCGTCCGTGAACATTTTCAAACGTCTTCTCCTCGGTAATCACTGGGTCTATAGTCACCAAACTTCATGGTCATGGTCCTTAGGTAGGGGGATTACAAAATTGTTAAAATGACGTCATTACGTAATCCAAGATGACCGCCATCTAAAAATAGCACAAATTCTTAAAAAATCTTCTTCTCAAGAACCGCCAACCGTATTTCGACAAAACTTGGTAAGAATGATCGATGTACATTGCTCTTTCAAAGTTGTTAAAATGGTGACCCCGAGGTCAAAAATGGGCGTGGCCCGTGGGGTCAAATTGGGGTCAAATTTTATTTTTGACTGAATATGGTCATTTCATATATCAAATTGAAGGTATCAATGAGGCGATCACTCTGGTGCATTTGTTGTCGAAATCGGATGGTTATGTCATCCAAGATGGCCACCGAAAGGTCAAAAGGTCGTTCTTTTATTAGAGATTTCAAAATTCTTCTTCACATGAACCGCTTAGCCCATGGTAGCCAAACTTAAAAGTTATGGTCCATGGGTGAAGCCTTTTCAGATTTGTTAAAATGGAGGTCATCGCTAATCCAAGATGGCCGCCGTCTAAAAATATATCAAATTCTTAAAAAAATCTTCTTCTCATGAACCGCTTGCCGGATTTCGACGAAACTTGTAGGAATGATCGATTGTACATTGGCTCTTTCAAGTTGTTAAAATGGTGACGATTCGATTGTACATTGGGGTCAAAAAATGGGCGTGGCCCGTGGGGTCAAATTGGGGTCAAATTTTATTTTTGACCGAATATGGTCATGTCATATATCAAATTGAAAACATCAATGAGGCGATCACTCTGGTGCATTTTCTGTCGAAATCGGATTGTTGTGTCATCCAAGATGGCCGCCGAAAGGTCAAAAGGTCGTTCTTTTATTAGAGATTTCAAAATTCTTCTTCACAGTAACCGCTTGGCCCATGGTAGCCAAACTTAAAAGTTATGGTCCATGTGTGAAACCTTTTCAGATTTGTTAAAATGGAGGTCATCGCTAATCCAAGATGGCCGCCGTCTAAAAATAGCATAAATTCTTAAAAAATCTTCTTCTCATGAACCGCTAGCCGGATTTCGATGAAACTTGGTAGGAATGATCGATGTACAATGCTCTTTCAAAGTTGTTAAAATGGTGACCCCGGAGTCAAAAATGGGCGTGGCCCGTGGGGTCAAATTTTATTTTTATTGACCGAATATGGTCATGTTATATATCAAATCGAAGGTATCATGAGGCGATCACTCTGGTACATGTTTTGTCCAAATCGGATTGTTATGTCATCCAAGATGGCCGCCGAAATGTCAAAAGGTCGTTCTTTTATTAGAGATTTCAAAATTCTTCTTCACATGAACCGCTTGGCCCATGGTAGCCAAACTTAAAAGTTATGGTCCATGGGTGAAGCTTTTTCAGATTTGTTAAAATGGAGGTCATCGCTAATCCATGATGGCCGCCGTCTAAAAATAGCATAAATTCTTAAAAAATCTTCTTCTCATGAACGGCTTGCCGGATTTCGACGAAACTTGGTAGGAATGATCGATGTACATTGCTCTTTCAAAGTTGTTAAAATGGTGACCCCGGGTTCAAAAATGGGCGTGGCCCGTGGGGTCAAATTGGGGTCAAATTTTATTTTTGACCGAATATGGTCATGTCATATATCAAATTGAAGGTATCAATGAGGCGATCACTCTGGTGCATTTTCTGTCGAAATCGGATTGTTATGTCATTCAAGATGGCCTCCGAAAGATCAAAAGGTCGTTCTTTTATTAGAGATTTCAAAATTCTTCTTCACATGAACCGCTTGGCCCATGGTAGCCAAACTTAAAAGTTATGGTCCATGTGTGAAGCCTTTTCAGATTTGTTAAAATGGAGGTCATCGCTAATCCAAGATGGCCGCCGTCTAAAAATAGCATAAATTCTTAAAAAATCTTCTTCTCATGAACCGCTAGCCGGATTTCGACGAAACTTGGTAGGAATGATCGATGTACAATGCTCTTTCAAAGTTGTTAAAATGGTGACCCCGGGGTCAAAAATGGGCGTGGCCCGTGGGGTCAAATTTTATTTTTGACCGAATATGGTCATGTTGTATATCAAATCGAAGGTATCAATGAGGCGATCACTCTGGTACATTTGTTGTCGAAATCGGATTGTTATGTCATCCAAGATGGCCGCCGATATGTCAAAAGGTCGTTCTTTTATTAGATATTTCAAAATTCTTGTTCACGTGAACCGCTTGGCCCATGGTAGCCAAACTTAAAAGTTATGGTCCATGAGTGAAGCCTTTTCAGATTTGTTAAAATGAAGGTCATCGCTAATCCAAGATGGCCGCCGTCTAAAAATAGCATAAATTCTTCTCATGAACCGCTAGCCTGTTTTCGACTAAACTTGGTAGGAATGCTCTGGTGCAATATTTGTCGGAATCGGCTCATTATGTCATCCATGATGGCCACCAAAAGGTCCATTTATTCAAGATTTTTAACGTCTTTTTCTCAGGAACCACATGGCCGATGCTGGCCAAACTTAATAGGAAGTTAAGATCCTTGGGTGAAGCATTTTCAGATTTGGTAAAATGAGAGTCATCGCTTAATCCAAGATGACCGCCATTTAAAAATAGCACAAATGTTTTAAAACACATATGAACTCAATGTCACATTCTCCTCTGGTGTTCATGGAGTCAGTTGAGCGAATTAGGGCCATATCTTCTTCTCATGAACTGCCAGCCGGATTTCCACGAAACTTGGTAGCATTGATCGACGTAGAATGCTCTTTCAAAGGTGTTAAAATGGTGACCCCGGGGTAAAAAATGGGCGTGGCCCGTGGGGTAAAATTTTATTTTTGAGCAAATATGCTCATGTCATATATCAAATTGAAGGTATCGATGAGGCGATTGCTCTGGTGGAATATGTGTCGCAATCGGATGATTATGTCATCCATGATGGCTTCCAAAAGGTCCATTTATTCTAGATTTGTAACGTCTTTTTCTCACGAACCACATGGCCGATGCTGGACAAACTTCATAGTAAGTTAAGATCCTTGGGTGAAGCATTTTCAGATTTGGTAAAATGAGACTCATCGCTTAATCCAACATGACCGCCATCTAAAAATAGCACAATTTGTTTAAAACACATGAACTCGATATCACATTCTCCTCTGTTTTTTATTTTCAGGCAATACTAAAACGAAGTGTTGAACGGCAAGGCGCAGTTGCGTGCAATAGTGTTTTGTAATAACATGTTCATATTGAAGTATTGCTAATCTATTGCTACGTAAAGCACTCAGATAAAAAGCTGTGGGAGCGGTATAATACGCGGGCCGCATCATTCTCGTAAATTTTACCAAATGTTTTTTAATTTAAAAAAAAAAAAAAGTTAAATAAAAAACCTTTGGGCCAGCCGTTTTATTACGGGCGGGCGGTGATGAGAAACTAAACATTAATTGTTTGTAGCCTTAGTTTGCTTCTCCGTTTGACTTTTGTCCTGATGACGCTGCTGTTGGTTCACATAGTATGTCAGTTGTTGCTGCTGCTGCTGTTGATTCTGTATGAGCTGCTGATATTGTATTTGTAGAATAACGGTATAAACTTGGAAAAGTCGCGGAATACTGGACGAAGGCCGGAAGGCCTCGTCCAGTATTCCCGCGACTTTTCCACACCAACTTTCGCACTCCCTCCGTATCCATTATGTCCGTCAGTTCTTCACTCGCTCGATAGTGATTGAACAATGTTCTCAATAGTGGCCTCACGACGTTGTTATGTTTCAGTAGCACTTCCCACCGCTCTGCGATACTGAACTGTTTATTCGATAGCGGAGTGTGGTTTTATGTCGCTTTAGAGTCGATAGTTCGGCTTCGTTCAGGTCGAAAACGCCACCCGGTATATTGAGGGCAACTTCACATATAGTATTGAATTGATCATCCGATGCTGCTTCCAGAATCTTTCTCCTCTGGTAGCAACTGGCTTCGCTGAGAAAATGTAAGAAATACACGTGTCTTGTGACCCTGTCCATGTCACGATCGAATGACAGCCGCCTTTTTCCCAGTGACTTGATTCACAATTCACAACTATTTGATGTATAAGATGTACTGTAGCAGTGAATAGATAACTGCGAATGATATAAAACGAGTAAATGAATGAATACATCCATGGAAAAACACGTGGACGTCAGCTTATTTCATAGACAATGGGACACATCCCAGGTAAAACGTTGGAACGCAACATGTATTGTCTGCCCGGTGACCGTGGGCTGAGATCTATAATCAGGGGATTACCGTACCTTTGTTCACCACTGACGATATCGCAAACTTTCACAAAATGTTTCGCTTTGCTTTTGTGACAGAAAAGTTGCGCTCCCAAGACTGCCAGCTGCATCCTGTTTCGTAATGTAAACAACAAAATGTAATGCAGGTTCGTTGCAATTGTCTTCGAGTATTTGGCACTCATGAATATCTGGTGAGAGGTCATAATGCTGGTGATGTTCAGGTGGTGGCTGAGCATTATGGTCAGGTCACATATTGCTTTGCTCTGGATAACCTCCTGGTACAGGTCGTCGAATATGAGCATTAGATGGCGTTCCTCGGCTGCCCATTGCTCTATTCTGGCAGGCCCTGGTGAAACTTGATCAGTTTCGCGCCCAATGTCCTTTCCATGTCGCCAAACATGGGCTGATACACGTAACGGTATAAAACGCGAGACGGTGACTCGGTAAACATACATGTAGCTTCATGCTGTTCTAGAATGCGACTTATGTAGCTGGTTTTACCACAACTGTTCATTCCAATTAAACACATGCCGTGTTATATCACGGTCTCTGAGCGTATTTGGTCACCCCAGTTTCATCATCAGCACTAGAATCTATGCTGCCGCTGGCCATTGCGTCGCCGGTTTGCAACTATTCTCCTCCTCCTCATGTAGCAGCAGCTGCCAGTGAGTGATTGTTGCTGTCTCTGGAACAGAACGTCTCAGTAGTTGAAACAGGAGCGTGCTAATAAATAATATCATAATATCTTCTTTCTACCCGCGTGCGCGCGCCTGTCTGTGTATATATATAGATATACTAATCTACGTGTATCTACCTAGTCGATTAATAAAGTCGACTTTCTCTCTCACATAATTATTCAGCTACTTAATACCGTGCCTTTTTACAGGTAAACAACAGAGAAAACACGATAGTAGAACTACAATGGGATTAGCGATTTGTTTTCACAACAGATAATCCTCAAGATAATCCTCATCCACATCCAAATCCTACTCCTCCTCATAATACTCCTCTTCCCTCTCCTGTTTCAAAAAGTAAACTACTAATACTTGTTATGTTCTATACAGTTATTATGATCTCTTTAGACATTGAAAATCACCATAGTTTCGTCTGACATGATTGGATTTAACATAGGTTTGCATGCTAGTGTTTCTTATTGGTCATGTGGCGAATGTGCAGTATATGATTTTATTTCTCCATGACGATAAAATGCTCGACGCGCAGGGATTTTTGTGACGCGGCGATATCTGATAACCTACGTAGTGATTTTAAAAGCAATAATTGTGATATTATATTGTTGTTATTTCCCTCAGAAAAACATAAAAGAGACCAAATAGTGTGGGGGTGCGTTCACACCCGTTCAAGGCTTGCACCCGCCATGGCTACGACGCTGATAGTCTCTATTTATTTGCCAGGAGCTGATGGGGACATTTGACAGCGCCGGGCGGAACGTTGAGGTGGTGTTCTGCTTCGACACGACTGGAAGCATGTACAGCTGCTTACAGAGGGTACGTATGTCAGGCTTATGTACAGGGGCGGATCCAGCATTTTGGGAACAGGGGCGGGGGGGGGGGTTGTATAGTTGCGAAGGTAACTCTTGCAATCTACTCCCGTACCGTCCGGACGGTAAGGGAGTAATTGCAAGAATTAATGCACTTTCCTGTGTTTTACGGCATTTATATTCAGACTCAAACTGGTGGTAAACTGTGATATATGTAAACTCCGTGGCTGAACGGGGGGAGGGGGGATTTTTTTTTTGGGGGGGGGGGGGGGGGGGGGGGGGGGGGGGGTTGCAAACCCTTGTGTTCTGAAATGTGAAAATAAGCCAGAGTGTCGAAGGATTTAGGTGTTATGTATATGTCTCTGGCGTGTCTAACTGTAAACACACGTTTGACTATTCGTTTAATTTAAAATCTATTTGCTTGTCAACTAGGCCCTATACAATGCACATGTAGTAGGTTACCGTTCTTGGAAAATTAAGAAAAATGCGACAGAAGTTGCGTGAGTCCTGTGTTCGGTTGCTACGTGACATCCCCACGGTCCGTATTGGACTGATATCGCATGGCGACTATTGTGATTATGGCAATTACATCGTACGTTACGTCGATTTGACGTCAGACCTGGATGCGCTCGTTGACTTCGCCGACAACGTGCCTGCGACAGGCGGAGGTGACGCACCGGAGGTGGGTGTCGGATAATTACATCACCACCTGCGCTAATCTTGCCATATTTCTCAAGTTCCTTATTTAAAAAAGTATTGTGCTTAAAATCATGTAGTTGCGAACAGTAATTCTTGTAATCTAATCCTGTACCGGACGGTACGGCATTATATTTCAAGATTTATTGTTCGCAACTAGAAACCAAACAGCTTTATTGGCTGGGACTGAGCTGTGCTACAGCTCAGGGTCAGACAATCGAAGTGCTTGATTGCGAGTTGGAAATGACATTGTTCAGAAACGTTGATAATAGTGGCAAGGTTAACGCTGGCGGTTGTGTAACCGTAAATGCGGGGAAACTAACGTTATCGTCTGCTGTTTCAAAGTTTCGTTTTTGTTCTTATATCTTTAAACAAATGTTTTGGCAGCACATATAAAACGACTTCATTGAAGATGATTCTTATGCGCTGGCAACACACTTTTTCTTGAGAAACATTGACAATGAGATATAAATATAAATAATAAAAGCAGCAGACGATAATATTTCCCGTCTCAAGGCAACGCAGCAAAGAACGTTGCCTACATGAAGTCAACGGCCGATCCACATGTGACGTCAAATCAACGTAACGTACTATGTAATTACGTCATAAATCCACAATAATTAACGAAATTTCATAATCGTGCACGAAATTCCCCTCAGCTTCGAGAGAAATTGCGCGAAACTTGTCGTCGGCTGTTACGGGATATACCGAACATGAGAATCGGCATGATGGCGAACGGCGACTACTGTGATTACGATAAATACGTTGTACGTTACGTCGACGTCACTACTGACGTGGAGACGCTGGTTGACTTCGCTGAACACGTGCCCAGCACTGGTGGAGGGGGAAATGGTGGTGAGGTGGGTCTAGGTTTCACAACCGCCTGCATTAACTTTGCCCAGATTATAGCATCTTGCTATGATAAATGTATAGACGTTTCAGAACATATATTGTCAATTCCACACTCGCAGTCAAGCAATTTGATTTTCTCAGCCTGAGCTGTAGCACAGCTCAGGCTCAGTCAATCAAGCTGCTTCATTTCAAGCACATTATTCAAGTATTTTGAAATAAAGAAATTGACGAATATTGGCAAGATTAGCGCATCTGTATGCTATCATGTGTCATTAACCCTTAAAATTCTGAATTCAATTTTGTCGTCAGTTGTTTATATTCTATTTTTCCATTTTTGTCACCATAATATGATTTGGCAGCACTTTGGTATTAACATCACTTTGTCTGCGTCCAAGTACCCTAAACTATATATATCAAGCCATTTGATTGACTGAGCCTGGGCTGTAGCACAGCCCAGACTCAGTCAATCAAGCTGTTTGATTTCAAGCACAATTTTGAGAATTTTTAAAGAAAGAAATTGACAAATATTGACAAGATTAGCGCAGGCGGTAGTGTATTACACAGTTGTTTGTTCCAAGGGACGTTACTCTTGGCTGTCCAAGTCTCGTAACCTACTTGTTCCTTGTTCCACAAACGAACGATTGCCTATCGTTTATCAGTTACACATAGTGTTGACATCGTTTTTCGTTTATATAATTAGAAAACTATGCTTCCGTTAGTTTAAACGTGTCCAACGAAAACGTCTTTTTTTCTAATGAAAACAATGTCAAAACGATGCGTTGAAATAAAAAAAAGCAACAGGCTAATTTTTTTAAATAATTTAATAATTGAAAGCTGGGTATTTAAACACAAATATTATTTGCAAGTACACGTAAAACAAACGATAATCGTTTCTATGCACATCATAACGATCGTTTTCACCGCATTTTTTCTATCCTTTTCGTGTTTAGTTTTCGTTTGGGAACCTTCAACAAATCTTCCCTGTATGTATGTATAGGGATGGGCCGTGACCTATGGGATATGCCATTGGACGTCAATACCGGAGGTTGGGAGTTCAATCCTCACCCTAGGTGTGAAAAATACGTGCATAGTATTTCCATCCCACTTGTCTGTCGGGTGAGACAGATAAGCTGTGATTGGATAAGCTGTGATCCCGTCTCTATATGACCTTGGCTGTTGCTGGTATGTTAAAGGTTATAGAGAATAGTATGTTAGTGCCGTGAATGGGAAAACATACCTGGCACGGCTTAGGAAACGGGATGGGAGAGGCTCTGCCAAGCCCATCCCGTTTCCGTGCCGCGCCAGATATATTTTCCCATTCACGGCACTAACCTACTATTCTATTTATCCCGTCAACACTACAAATAGCTTTAAAATGCAAAATAAAATAACCCCAGCCGCATCCTGAAAATCGGAGAATCGAACCGCATTTATTCATACGCAGTGATTAGGTCGTATTGACAGGATATCAAAATGTTTCACGGCACATACGCAATGTATTGACGGGATAAAACATATGTATAAGCCCGCCATCTTGCAGGCGTACGAGTGGGCGCTACGGAAGGCCCAGCAACTGGACTGGTCGGAGAACTCGGCCAAGGCGTTTGTGATGATCGGGGACGAGCTGCCTCACAAACCATCGATGACGGACCTGGCGCTGTCCTGGCGGGCCGAGCTTGACGTACTCACGGGCATGGGTGTCAAGGTAGGCGTTACAGTAGAACCTCTCTAAACCGGACACCCTGGCGACCGCATTGTGTTTCATTTAAATGGGTTTCAATGTCATTTCTTTCATTGTCGTGGCAATTTATACGACCCTTTTTAAAAAACGGTACGCATTATGTTTTACCGCACGGCGTTTTACCGCCGCACGGCGGGCGGGCGTGCGGGCGGACGGGCGTGCGGGCGTGCGGGCGGACGGGCGGCGGGCGGGCGGCTGAAGAAAAAGCTCCTAGTTCGTGTACACAACTCCTCCGAAACCGTTCAGTCGATCGATCTGAAACTATACACACGTCTTCTACACATATTGAAGATGTGCACCTTGGTGTTTTTATGGCGAAAACATATTTTTTAACAAATATATCACCTTTTTAACTTAGCCATATTTTCTACATTTTTCTATACAGTTCTATATACGGTACAGAGTTTGTGTACACTACTCCTCCGAAACCGTTCAGTAGATCGTTCTGAAACTATACACACGTCTTCTACACATATTGAAGATGTGCACCTTGGTGTTTTTATGCCGAAAACTTATTTTTTAACAAAAATATCACCTTTTTAACTTTGCCATTTTTTCTACATTATTGTATCCAATTCCCTATAATTTATACTTTACACTCTACTTTTATATCTCTGTCTAAATTAGTATACATGTTTAGCACAACGAGATGAAGAAATAATGCTATAGACTTTCAAATTCTCATTAATGTTTCTTGCCTTGGTGACAGCTTCACATTTCTGCATCTTTGCTGTCTGGCCCATATTCGACGGGCGTATTTTGTGACTTGCGGCACTCTTGTTCATAATTGAATATGACAAAAACTGGTCAAGGAGTGCTTAATTACAGTGTAATCTCTGTAAAACTGACACCCTGGGGGTGGGACCCCATGGTGTCCGGTTTAAAGAGGCTCAACTGTATTGTGTATCTGTGATTAGTTGCGAACGGTAACTCTTGCAATCTACTCCCGTACTAATCTGTTGTGTGGTATTGAATACTAGGATAGTGAATTAATTTCGACATCAGGCAATCTGTGGTGTGGTATTGAATACCGGGATAGTGCATTTCGACATCAGGCGAGGCTTGGAATTCCGATGAAAAGGCGCCGAGACGGTTCAAATCAATTGTGCAATGGAACCTCTCTAAACTGAACACCAATATAACTTATCTGTGATGGGTTTTATCTCAGGTGATAATGTCTGTTCGTGATCGCATAGCACACAACTATGGCTCAGAATGATCAAATGCCTGATTTAGAGTGGAACCTCTCTAAGCCGGACAGCATGGGGACCTCCCAGGGTGTCCCGTTTAGAGAGGTTCCACTGTACATTTGAAACAACATAGGCTTTGGATGAGAAATGAGATAAGAAAAAATGGTGGATGTAATGGAATGTCCTAATGTATATATACTAGTTGCAGTTCATATATTGAATTGTTAATACATTAATTTCCATACAGTGTAGCTAATAAAGAAAATAGTTTTCCCCACCTCTTTGCATTCAGTTGTCTCGAAAATAGTTTTCCCCACCTCTTTGCATTCAGTTGTCTCTTTTCATGTAGCCCCGCCACCAAACGTGCTTTCCAACTACGATACTACTATGTTATTGATGTTTGGCACCGAACTGCACATGGACACATGACTTTCTGACAACAATTAGGCATTACGTTTGGTTATAAATATAACTTTTTACTTACTGGAACGTTTAATGAATACATTTTCAGGTTTACGGCGTACATGCGCTGAATCGGACGGAATCTAAGCCTTTCTATGAAGAACTGGCTGAAAGGTCTGGCGGGTACTACCTCCCACTGGCCCACTTCGACCTAATCACAGACATGTTTCTCGCAGGTATGAATATTTACATATTATAGTATTTAATAGCTTCTAACAAGCAATATAATTTGTTTTCATGCTACATGCGTGTGTTGTTTGATAGGGAGATACACTGATCCCATAAGGCCCAGTTCTCCAGTCACAGCCACATACATTCGAACCTCCCCGAACGGCCACCTCTCTACAACAACACCCTCTCTATAACAGCCGCTATTTTATATCCCAAATGGATGATTTCCTCTGTATCTGACCCTTCGACTGCTGAGCACGAACATTGTCGTCTGCTGTTGCTTTTGCCTTCTTTCTCAATAAAAACATGTTTTGACAGTATTTTAGAATCATTTCCATTGGAAATTATTTTAAAATGTTGCCAAAGCATGTTTTTTTAGCATTAATTCAGCATTAACCTCCCTACAACAGCCACCTCTCTACAACAGCCAGTTGTGCGTCATCCCATTGGTGGCTGGTATAGAGAGGTTGCACCGTATATTGTATTGTCGCTAAAAAAATTATGATGGAAGATCTGAGTATTTTGTCTTTCACCATGGTTACCCGTTGACAGTGGAGGATCAAGCATTTCACCAAAATACAACAAGTGAGCCCATGGGTCTGGGAGCATGCTCCTATCAGAACAGTTTTGCATTTAGCAAGCTATTTCCTCCAGTTTGCTGTATTTTATGTTATGGTCGTGCCAGTTGATTATATAAACCTATTAAAATACTATATTAAACAAGAGCGCCGCGTGCCCCCTCCCTAACTTGGTCACTGCTTGCCAGTGTAGTACCGAGTTGCTGGATTAATGGGTTAATGAGGCGTTCTTTAAGCCAAAACTATATAGAATACGATACTAGAAACGAAAATTAATATTAGTGTTTCTAGTATCGGGTTGCATATGGTGGACCACTCCATGTCTTTGTCGTGCCTTCGTCTACGTTCCCACACTCTGTGTAATTGTCACATGATTGTCACGTGACGCTGCCTCGTTTTCAGTGTGTTACCGAGAGGCGGATCCTGGTCAGCTGGACGCTTTCGTGGAGGAGGTGGAGAAGGAGGGGCGGATGACGGCGGAGACTAAGGTCCTCCTCAGCAGGTTGGAGGAGGTGGAGCCCACCCAAGAACAGATCGACAGTCAACCAACGGTGAGACATCTATGGTGTATCTTAAAAATACAATTCCTCGTAAACGTCTTGCCTAGATTATCAACGTTTCTGAACATCTATTGGCAATGCCAACTCGCAATCAAGCAATTTGATTGTCTGAGCCTGAGCGGTACCACAGCTCAGGCTCAGACAATCAAACTGCTTGACTTCAAGCAGAATATACAAGTATTTTTAAATAAAGAAATTGCAAACGATTGGTAAGATTAGCGCAGGCGGTAGTGTGTCCATGTATTTTAAGTGCAATTCATCGTACACAACCGCATGCGTTAATCTTGCTCAGATTATCATCTGTTGGCAATGACAACTCAGAACCAATCAATGCGATTTTCTGAGCCTGAGCTGTATCCATTTATTATTAGAAACCGTGATATGAACAGGGGGATGTAGAAACACGTAACTTGGCTAAGCAATACGACGGTGCAGTACCGAAAATGTGGGAAATATAATAATTGAATTGTGAAATCATCATACTATACCCGATTTATTAACATATTTTGTAACTGGTATTTGCAGCGGTACGTGGGAGCGGCATGGTGGGACCATTCCCTCGATAATGGGACGACGCCGGACTATGAATACGTCCAGGAAACCGACACGTTCAGACCACGCCCTTGTAAGTTGAAATTATGACACCTGCCTATCAAACTCTTGGCGCGTGTACTACATCAACATGCGCGACATCAGGGAAATTGATTGGTCGTGACTGTGCTGTGCTCAGTGTCGACCAATCAAAATGTGTGATGTCGATTTCAATATTTGCAAAATGTGCTCAGAATGTTATACATTTCTAAGCATGTGATATGCTTGCTGTAGAACAATTTATCGAGACTCGACCAATCAAATTGCGTGATTTTCAGTTCGAATTTTGAGATTGTGCTCATTATATCCCCCCCCCCCCCCCGTTCAGCCACGGAGTTTACATAGATCACAATTTACCACCAGTTGGTGTCCGAATTTAAATGCCGTAAAACACAGGAAAGTGCATTTCGTAGAGCTCGAAAATAGGACAACTCCCGACGGCTGTTTCATTGATGGAATGACGAACAGTGCAGATCCTGATCAGACTGTGCGGATGCACAGGCTGATCTGGATCTACACTGGGCGCAGAACCCATAAGCCCTGATCAGACTGTGCAGATCTGGATATACACTGGTCGCCAAACCAATTGATAAATGATCAGACAATGACGCTCACGCTACTGTTCTGCTAGATTCCACTAGATTTATAAAACATTGTCTGCTGACCGAATTCCGAACAGTGAAGACCATGACCAGACTGCGCGGATGTGCCGGCTGGTCTGTGTCTTTACAGGTCGCAAAGGCTATAAGCCCAATTTTGTAAAATATGTTATAAAATTCATACACTACCGCCTGCGCTAATATTGCCAACATGTGTCAATTTACTGTGATTGTAATCAAGCAGCTTGTTTGTCTGAACCTGAGCTGTGCTACAGCTCAGGCTCAGACAATCAGATTGCGTGTTGGCATTGCCAATAGATGCTCAGAAACGTTGATAATCTGGGCAATATTAACGCATGCGGATGTGTACCACGTTGTGCTTTCTGATTGCAGGACCACAGAGCACCGCCGTAATTACAAGCGTCCGGCCGCCCTACCATTTCGTGATCACGTTGAAATCCGAATCCACATTTCGCAAGTATCTTTGCTGGAAATGAACATGACGCTCAACGGTGACGTTATAATTAACTGTTGAGATGCGTTGAAGTCATCCATTGGTTGAACGCGCTGAAACCGACCATATTGCCTACTTGTGTGTGCTCAATTATGAGATCACGACGGCACACTGACGTCATTAACGTGTTGAGATGAGTTGAACACATCCATTGGTTGAACGCGCTGAACCGGACTACATTTCTGATAACTTAATTATGAGACAAGCCATGTGATTTTGTACCTAAGAAGATGTGACGTTTTCACAAAAACTATTTAAGTTATTTGCTGTAAATGACGTTGAAATTTGACGAAATTTGCATAATAACAAATGCGGAATCCATTTGCTCCGAACATTTCATCAACTTTCGAAGTCATTGACGGAAAGTATCTCAATTCCTGAAATATTTTTTCTTGAAAAATCGCCCCGTCTTCTTAGGCACAAAAATCGCACAGCGCGTGTCATATGACGGGGAACAGTAACGTTCTTTCTCAACGAGATGCGTTAAATTGTCGTGGAATGTTCTTTGCCTGCTTGAATGTGTTCAAATATGTGGCTTTGACTGGAGAAACGGTGCGACCAGTGTAAATTCCGATCACCCTGTGCATCCACACAGTCTGATCAGGATTTGCACCGATCGCCATTCCACCAATGAGACACCCGGTATGCTTATAACACGCAACATTATAAGTTATTGTGATTCTATACAGGCTATATGGTGTAATATTGCCCGTCTGGAGGTATGTTCACCCGAGGCGATAGCCGTATTTGTCATACCGCAGATCCTGTATTTGGCCGTATAAACATTTATTTGGCCGGATAAACATATATCTCTTCTTTTGATCTTTGCGTTTTTTTCAGGAAGAAAAATAATCCGAGATTCGAGATTCGATTTTCTACCGTCAGTCTTAATATAAAGGCGTAAATGAACATTTTTTGTTTTTATTAAACGAAAACAAACTAAATATGGAGTAAGAAATCGACTTTATGACAGTTTTTTTATATCGTGTAATTTAATTTATATTCCACTGCTCTATCGATCTGCTCTCCCTTTGGCGCCTCTACAAGAATGCGACTGGTTCCCAAACATTCGCTGTCATTGCTACATTTCGTGCGTGGAACCCATAATTTGTGACCTAAATATAGCCGTGTCACGAAGCCAAGTGTCTTGAGATTTGAAAACACTAAACGGGACAGTTTGGCTAATCTTTCGCTCATATTTTGATGAGCGAAGAATATTTATGGAAAAATAAACAATACAGACTGGTTTTGAGTGTACAATTTGTTACTTGTATTGATCAATTCGGGGTTTTATTGTGTTTAGTGAGGAATACAATTCGCAATCGCGAGACGCTTGCATAATTTGTCTTCATTGGACGCGAGGCGCCGGAGGGGAATCACAATTTCTCTATGTCGGACGGCCTTGGCAGGTCATATAATATATATGACCAGGCAAGCTAGCCAATCAAAAGCCGAGAAACTTATCTGCGGTATGACAAAAATGGTTATCAGACTACAGGAGTATGTTATTTGACAAATTGATGGTCTAGTAACTAGTATGTTACTAGACCATCGAAATGTCATAAGCCCCATTTCTCCAGCCACATATGAGACACGCCATGTGATTTTGCAACTTCGGACATCTGCGTAATTTCATGAAATACGTTTACAATAGTTTCCGTACATGGCATCAAAAGTTAACAAAATTTAAGAATACATACGGAATTGCATGTGCTTTGAACATTTTGTCAACTTTTGACTTTATTTATGAAAAATGTAAATTTTGTAAAAGTATTTAATGAAATTACCGAAGGTACAAAATCACATGGCGTGTGTCAATTATGACGGGGGAACATTAACCCTTAGACCGCTACACACAACAATTGTCGTCTGCTGTTCTTTTTATATCTTGCCTTATTTCTCAATAAAAACATGTTTTGACAGCACTTCAGAATCATTTCCAATGTTATACTGACTGATGAAATGTGCTCAATTATGGCACGTTTTGATTGGTTTAGTTCAAATAGACCACTGTATTAACCAGGGATTCCGCTGGCGATCGCCACTTTCGCAATTGGTGATAAAATAAACAATTTTCGGGAAAAAAAAAATTCTAAAATTGTAATTTGCTATCGCCAATTGTTTATTGTTATCCTATTGGTTATTCCTTTTTTTTTTCTTTTTTTTTCTTCTTTTTTTTCTCCCCCCCCCCCCCCCCCCCAGCGGAATCCCTGATTAACCCATTTGATACTGAGGATACGTCATTTTCTTTATATGAGCTCAGAAAATATATGTCGTGACCACCATTTGAACCGTCTCATCGAGACGGTTCAAATGAGTGGTCACAGCATATACTTTCATTGAGAAATAACGAAAATAAAAATAAAATATTAAAAAATGTCACACCCGTAAAGGTTGTATTCCGCATGTAATGGGTTAATACCGAGCTGAATTTTGTGTTTCGTTCAGCTCACAATGTCCCATAAAATGGCCAATTCCAAAAAAGTTACCAAACCCACCAAAGTTCCATATATGTTGTACACAGTAATCAAGGTGTGTTGAACCTTATATGTCACATACACGAATATATCACACGTGTGATATATTCGTGCGAATGCGTCACACATGGTGAAGAATACATACGAATACATCACACAAATGTGTGACGTTTACGTTCGGCATCACTACCCCTTGCAACAAAAACGAATGTGTCACATGTTACAAATTGCAAAAACGTCAGGACCGGATCCAGTATTTGAATAAAGGTGGGGGGGTGGGGGGGGGCGCAGGTGAGGGGGGTCTGGGGTCCTACCCCAGAAAATTTAGAAAATTGAAGTGCCTCAGATGCATTTTCCTGGCATTTGAGAACAAAATGAGTAAACAAATCATTGCTTCGTCAAAAATAGAGGGGGGGGGGCGCCCCCCACGCCCCCCCCCCCTGCACCCGGCCCTGAACCTGAACAAAAATTAATAAAACATTGTCCAGATGAATATGTCACATGAACATTCGAATGGGGTATAATTAACAGTGCGATAAAATAAAACAGAATAGAGCAGGCATATTCGCCAGGTTATTTGAAAGTCGTGCCACGCATGCAGACAAGGTACATGTAAATGTAAATGTTTTGATTTAACGACGGCACTGGCTCGATAACCTTGCATGTCGATACCGACTATTTAAGTCCCCGTCCGATAGGACTAGGCTATCACGAATGTGTATTGTCTTGCCCAAGGACACACCGAGTCGACCAGTGGCGGGATTCTAACTCGGGGTCTCCCGATCCGGAGTCCGATGCTCTACCCACTGAGCTATTCCAGTTGATTTCAGACAGCACTAGGTGCGTATCATGTTATGGCGCTTATCGTCTGTCCGTCTGTTAGCGATTTGGTTTGCGCTCAAAATAATCTTGACATAGGATCCTCAAACTTGGTATGCAGGTCAGTAACGACCAGTGTATGACCAATTTGACTTGACTACAGTGTGTCAAAGGTACAAATCGCGGTGACTTTAGACAATAAAACAGTTGCCACTCTATAACTCGAGAATGCCATGACCTAGGATGCGCAGTATTGGTTTTCAAGTTAGTCATGACAAGCAGATGACCCCTATTGATTTGAGGTCAGTAGGTCAAAGGTCAAGGTCGCGGGGTGACCTTGGACAATAAAATGAGTTCGGCTCAATAACTGAAGAACAGTTGGTGCTAGGATGCTCAAACGTTTGATTTTGAGGTCACTATGCACATTGTGGCACCACTGCGTGTGTTTTTGAGAATGGGGGGGGGGGGGCTTATATGTTTGACAAACAACTCTTGTTAAACGAATATGTTAAATATCAATGTGTCATTCAAAGTTACCATCGGGCGTATATTGCTCTGCTTAGTTTAGTATATGCCACCCCCCAAAAAATAGAGGGGCTTTAAATAATTATGCTGTTAGATCCAGTAAATGTCCCGGTAAATTTCCCGCAGTGCAGGGCCATTTGGTTGGTGAACGTAGCAGCACATTTTTCGCAACAGTTAAAGAACCTGTAATCGGCCCGCCATTTCTTGACCCAGGGGCCACCATTTGAACAAATCTGAAACAGCGTTAACTATCGATCAGTCCTACCAAGTGTCATCGAAATCCGTCTGGAGGTTCGTGAGAATAAGTTGTTTTAAGAATTTGACATACTTTTTGACGGCGGCCATTTTGGATTATGCGATGATTTCCATTTTAACAAATATGAAAATTCTTCACCCACGGACCATAACTGTGAAGTTTGTCCAATATCAACCTGGCGGTTCATGAAAATAAGACGTTTGAAATATCTAATAAAATAATGACATTTTGACCTTTCGGCGGTCATCTTGGATAACGTAATGATCAGATTTCGACAATAAATGCTCCAAAGTGACCGTCTTGTCGATGCATTCGATTTGATAATGATATGACCATATTTGGTCAAGTTTTAAATTTGCGATTGTGTCACATATTTGTTTATACCAAAAAGTGAAAAATATTTGGGTGAGATTTTCGTTCTGTGATGTATTCGGCCGAATTCGGCCAGTATTCACCGAAATGTGTGACGCATTCGCACGAATACTTCACACGTGTGATATATTCGTTTCTGTGACATATACGGTTCAACAAAGGTGGGTAACTTGAGAGGGCTTGGAAATCTAAAATGTATGCCACTTAGCGTTCAGTAGAAACTAATTCCTTGATAAAGGCCTTGTGCCGAAACGTCGGAAAAGCTGGTTCCTGTTTTTTTTGCAGAATTCTTATACTATATATGACACGAGATACATGTGAGCATACAGAACACACACTCGTGCCCCCATTAACATGACCTTGACATATTGTACCTTCATGTTTGCGGAATCACTTAGACATGTTTTTTTGCGTCAAAAGTTTGATGCCAATTTTACAAGCCCAAGTTTGCACTCGTATAGATATTGCCTCATTGAACCAGAAACCGTTTACAGAAGTGTGATATCTCACTTAGTAAAGCTGTAATCGCCGTAGAAAGTATGACAACTTTCGACGTCATTTGCACTTAGGAACATGTTAGTCGTACGAAGTTTAGTGAAATGGGCCCTATGGACTATAACTCTATCGGCGAGGGGATAAACAGCAGACAACAGAATTAATGTAGTGTAAGGGTTAAATTGATGAACATTTCATTCGTTCATTATACCCTCGGCAGCATACGAATTATATATGTCGATGGGTATATAGTTGTCGTCCGCCCATCCGTCCGTTCGTTAAGTTTTCGAGTACCCATTATCTATTCAGCCCGTAAGTCGGATAGACTTGGAAACATCGTATACTTCTTTATCAGGCGTAAACAAAAAATAACATAATAAAAGATAACATATTCGTTTTTCGTAGAGTAACTTTTTTTTTGTCTCGTAATTACGAGATAACATATTTGTTTTTCGTAGAGTAACTTTTTTTTTACTATCTCAAGTAATTACGAGCCTAACATATTCGTTTTTCGTAGTCACTTTTTTTTATCTCGTAATTACGAGATAACCTATTCGTTTTTTGTAGAGTAACTTTTTTTTTATCTCGTAATTACGAGATAACCTATTCGTTTTTTGTAGAGTAACTTTTTTTTTATCTCGTAATTACGAGATAACGTATTCGTTTTTCGTAGAGTAACTTTTTTTTACAAATGGAGACGGTAGTTCTGCAAGGGGGATAACTGTGTCTGGTCGTTTCGCTCTAATCCGGTTCGCACTGGGTCGTTTCGCTCTCATTATTGTCCTGGGCATGCATAACTTTTTTTGTGGGGGGGGGTATACTGGAATCAGCTTATCATTCCGTCCATCATTCCGTCCGTCCGTATGTCCGTCCGTCCGTCCGTGATCAAAACTTAACTTTTGCACAATTGCTTATAATTCTGCCATCCTTACTCCACGGTTAGGGAACTCTGTTACAGCGGCAAGTAGTTCTGGACGACAGCTCGTCACAGCTTCGGGAGTAAAGCGCGACAGCTTCTAGACGGAATGCGACAGCTTCTGGACTGATTGTGACAGTTTCAGGACGAGGCATATGCCAGATTTTTGTGTTTTTCCTTTATCATGTCCCATTATTTATGCATATCATGTCATAAATCATGTTTTAAAATATGCAGATCAGCGCACAAATCGATGAATTACAGCAATTAAAGCAAATGCTCAATAAAACACCTTTTGGCCGTTATTTTTCTATTTTATATGCTTCACTTGGTGATTACAATCGAAATACGGACTTAAAAGTATACCAAAAGCAATATATACGAGGGTCAGTCAACATTAAATGAGAGCAGCCTTATTACTCGAACAATGTTATATAGAAGTCACTTAATGTTGACTGACCCTCGAATAGAGGAAAACAGTGGATTTTCATTTACTGGATGTAACAGCTTATGGACGATGTCGTGACAGCTTCGTAACGACATCAAAATTTATGTCACAGTTTTCCGTCGACAGTTTCTATATTTTCTTGGAGCACACAGAATGTCAGAGTTGGCTGTAGTATCAGTTTTTATGCCATCGCGTAGCGAAAATGGGATATAGGGATACAAAAGTCGTCTGTCCGTCCGTCTGTCCTTCTGTCACACCTGCGTTTATCAAATGCGTTTAGCTCCGATGTTTCTCTAATAACTTTGTCAGATTTCAATAATATTTTGTCACAATGTGTGTCTAGGTATTGCGCACTGTACCACATATGACCCACCTCCCTATGGTCAAGGTCAACAAGGTCAAGGTCACTTAAACATTTGTCTTTTTTTTCTGCGTTTTAGCAAATGCGTTTTAGCTCCGATGTTTCTCTAATAACTTATGTCGGTTCTTGTCAGATTTAAATAATATTTGGTCACAATGTGTGTCTAGGTATTGTGCACTGTTCAACATATGACATACATCCCTACGGTCAATGCCAACCAAGGCCAAGGTCACTTTTGGACTTAGTCATATTTTACTATCAAACCACCATAGCGATTGGATACACGGCGTTTAGTCCTGTCAATATACACGTAAACCCACCACAAATTGCGAAATTGCAAAATGGCCGCTAAAATTCAAATTATATTGAAATATTGTTCCAATTTCAACATATTTGGCAATTAGCATGCTTGGAATTTGTCCTTTACATTGACAAGTTGCTTTTAAAAGACATTTGTTCTATCTGAACTAGTGTTACGTTACATACAAATCCAAGATGGCCGCCAATTAAGGAAATATGATATATTCTGCATTAACTACGTTAACAAATAGCGCTTAGTAATGCAAATATTCATTATATTTTCAACCTAATTCTGTCAGAATTGGGAACTTGGTTGTAATTTATTTTAATGTTGTTTTAGTTTTGCATATTGGGGTGAATACTATCAAAATAATACAAAATGAGTCTTATGTTGGTTATTGGAATTAAGCTGAATGTTGCTAAAATTGCATTACTGACATCCAATGTTGTAATATAAGTGCATGCAATAATTGTTGTGTGCTACATATCAAAACGATGACATTTTCAACAAAATAAACATTCATATACCACTATCAGACATATTTATCGGCAATTTTAAATTATATAAATACATGTATTCACTTTCCAGTTCCGGTGTGATAATTCTCAACAGTTAATAATCCGGCGTGATATATTAATGGACGCCGCTATATACTTTCTAAATTCATATTCATTATGTAATAATCATACTTTATAACATGCTAATAACATTATTGAAAACAGAAAGTTAATGTTGTTTTTAAGATAATTTGCATAATGACAGTGTCTCAAATCACAGTAATTGACCGAATTTTTAATATGTAATTCCATATTATCACTATGCACATTTTATTTGTAAACATGCTGGAATAGTTTCCCAGTCATACTCATGTTCGTTTCCTGGAAAGGGACATTTCACATTAAAATGGTGAATCAAGAAGTTTAGGAATAGTGTTTTTTCATATCGTCGAACATGTCTCGCCTCCCCGGAACATTTTAATATATTATATGTCCTGAAATTCACTTGCGTGTTTTTTTATCTGGTTTTCCTTTTTTATAATAACTTGCTGTATCTTACCCAGTCTGGACACCATATGCACCGTTAAATCACTTTAGGTCTATGAAAACATGCGACTGAGAAGTGTGCAACACCCACAACAACACCCTTTATATCCACAACTGCTTTTGATGTTGTATATTAGTGAATGTTTTTCTATTTTATGGATGAAGCATTTTGTGTTGAATCTTATGATATATTTTATGCGCCAATGATGGTAAGTCAAGTTGGGAGGGGCATGTTTTACACATGACCATCTGTTTCATTGGTGCAATACATCTGGCCTTACATGACATTTAATGTTCACACTGTTGTTATGTATGTTTTATCAGCCACTGTAACACCTAAAGCTGCCAAACATGGACAGCATTATCAAATATTGGTGTATGTCAGAAACAAAAATAACTCATATCATGTTCATTTGACAGTGACCTACCTTTCCAGCTTAAATGGCATTCTCTGTCTATGTATGCACCAAACATATACAACATAATCAGCAAGTGATATGCATCAACATTCAACATCTCCTATGTGTGACTTTGATCATCTTTGCCAGCTTAATTTGAGTGGTCATTTTCTATAGTACATATTGTTATTGAAGTTGCCTGTCAGCCATTGTAACACATACATGTTCTACAGCAACTGTGGACAATCAGAATATGATTATAATTTAAATATCAAAATGTATATTCATTTGATATTAGCATTTCCGGCATCACCTACGTTTTACAAACCATTTCTTCTTAATTGATGATTTTAATATGCTAATATAGCATCAGTAATTGGAATGTATTTCATAAGACCGTTCTTACAGATTGTGTGATATTCATGCTAGTAGTGTGTGTTTGTCCACTGTCTTTCACATTTGTTGTATTTCGATCCAGTGGCGATAGCATGTACGCCCACTGCAAACGTGTACTGAGTAATAACCAATGCATGGTAGGATACTATAGAAAGCAATCTACTTTCATTCACATACATGTACTCTGTACATACGGTGTTGGATTTTATCAGTTGTAATGTTTTAGTCACTTATTAATGGACGTCTGTTATCTACATACTTTAAAAGTTCACATGTCATTGGCATATTTTCTAATGGACATTGTTTATGATCACTTAAACTATATTTGAGATTAGCTTGATTTTTTATTGAAATAATCACCACTGACCGGAGTGGGTGCACCAATAAAATATAAATTGGGATAACAGCAACCATCACCCTGATGCTAAGCATTGGCAAGCCGCCATGCTTCGCATATATGCACTTGTTCAGATACTAGGTATAGGGAATTTGAATGACCCATCCAGCACCGACCGGTCTACACACACCAGGAAGATCCACTGTGAAGTGATGGAACATATCAGGAGGTAGTTTTCAAGCGATAACATGTCTTGCGAATTTACACAAATATATTTTCTGTACCCCATATTACAGAGTAAAGTAACATTTCATTAAATATATACTACTCAAAATTTTATAACGATCACTTCTTTCACGCTAAATGATTAGTCATTTATCAAACAAGGCTTCAATTGTATACATGTAGTACCAAAATAAATGTCTATATGCGGGCCTCAAAATTCAGTGTTCTTCACATATGCAATTGGCAGTAAAATTAAATAGCTTCTATAAACCATACAATACGAAACTAGCATTCAATGTAAATCAAGTTTTGAGTAGTATATAAAAGTTGGCTTTCCAGTTACATGTCCGTTCTGATTTCAGACATTTATCATATCCTTCATCTGTGTCATATGATTATGAACATAATTATTGTGTCCGCAAAAAGGATAATGCTATTAAGATTCATAAAGTACTAATATAATGTATGCACAATTTTTGTGTGTATGTATGTACTGTCTGAGCGGTCAAAAGCTTTCTGATATATATATTATAATATATTCTCTTTCCTGGACCTATGCTGTTCACAATGTAAACAACTCTGTTGATATTTACATGTGTTGTGCGCAAATGTGTTAGCCCTCAGTGGCTGGGGTGTGTTATATTCTTATATAATTATTTAGATGAGGATTGTTATGACTCCCCCCCTCAGATGTACAGGTAGCATATCATATTTAGTAATAAACACTCATTGAGTCTGCCTTAAAATCTCTTAGCTATTGATAATTACAAATACATTCATGTGTTTTGCAACATGTATTTGTCCCGACCCCGTTCATGCTGTAAACATTGCATTAAAAGTCTAACCTCATCTAGAAGAACGTAGATGAGGTTGAAATCCAACCTTTTACCATCGACCCCTGTGGTGAGCTTCCCATTATACCCAGATGTTACCTGTAGCCCCTACAGGGATTCAAAGGGTTATCTGATTTTATAGCCAGCAATTAAGAGTAGTGGACATTAGTGTGCTTTTTTTAAATGTACATTTCCCCCAGGGATGAAAAAACAACCAACATAATTATGTTTTTCAGAAAAATATAGCTATGCCCGTTTTTTTTAAATGAAAATCCGTTCAGAAATAAGCTTTTTGAATATTTCGATTATTAAATTGGCCTATAGCTATCTGCATGGCTATCATGGTCTTGAAGAAGGCACACGTATTAATACATTCTATTAGACAAAGAAATGTGAATATGTGTCAGCATAAAATTTTGTTTATCTAAATCAAGTACATTTCCGTAAATAACATAGAAAATTGACACAAATTTCAGAGCTCATGCGGAATTTAATTCTGCATGAGATCTGATATCTGTGCCAATTTTCCGATGTCATTTTGTGGCAGTGACTGCAGATAGGGGTCTTATGGGTTATGCAACCAGCGTAGCCCCAGATCAGCCTGCGCATCCGCGCAGTCTGATCAGGGCCTACGATGTTCACCATTCAGCCAATGATATAGCAAGCATACCTCTAGATGACAACATAGATCAATATCAAGCAACAAGAGCCTTGCAGCAGATAAAGATGTAGATTAATCAATAAGCCCATAAGACCCCTTTCTCCAGTCGCAGCAACATTTACGAAAACTATGGCGATTTTACGAAATCAGTATCGGCGAAATACGGTGATGTGATAAGGGTGTTTTATCTCAGATCCTGGCTCATATAACATCCACAATGTGTCTGGTTTAGAGAGTTTCCACTGAAAATTGAACCACTGAAAGTCAGGATGAATATCACATTTTCTGTTCGGTTTAGAGATGTACCGTAAAAGTTAATCATAACAGTATGTTTGCAAATCTCACTATTTTGAATGGTCAGACTTGTAACTGATCTAGGATTTATAGGAATTCATGTAGAGAAACAGATGTAATACACATATGTGCACACATCAGTCATGTAACATGCTCTATTCCCATGTGACCTGGAGATGTGGAGGCCAGAAAGTAGTTCCCAAAAAAAAAACGGCTACAGGTAATTACAGCACAATGGTCAGTGAATGGTCAGTGAATGGTCAGTGGGCAGTTTGGTGATGAGATATTTATTGCTGGTTTTATTGCCTGACACCTAGGTGTTGTAGATAGCAATCTGCTGCTCCAATATAGCCAGATATTTTTAATGCAGGATTCACATCATGTTAATGAAGTGGTATTTGCACACACATTCACAAAATGTCAATATAGCACATCAAGATACATGTAGGGCAAAGCTATTATAGTTGGTCAATTAGGTATATACTTGCGGTTTAATTGAAAACTAGTGTTTAAGTTTAACGATTATTACAATATTAGTGATTTTTGGCGGCCATATTGGATTTATGGAAATTACAAATTATCAAATGTTAGTTAAACATGCTAGAACATTATTGCATTGTTCGTTGATTATAAATTAATATCCATCTTACTCGGATTGATTTGAAACTGTGTATGCATGCCCAGGACAATAATGAGAGCGAAACGACCCAGTGCGAAACGACTCAGTACGAACCGGATTAGAGCGAAACGACAAGACACAGTTATCCCCCTTGCAGAACTACCGTCTCCATTTGTAAAAAAAAAGTTACTCTACGAAAAACGAATACGTTATCTCGTAATTACGAGATAAAAAAAAGTTACTCTACAAAAAACGAATAGGTTATCTCGTAATTACGAGATAAAAAAAAGTGACTCTACGAAAAACGAATATGTTATCTCGTAATTACGAGATAAAAAAAAGTTACTATGTTATCTCGTAATTACGAGATAAAAAAAAGTTACTCTACGAAAAACGAATATGTTATCTCGTAATTACGAGATAAAAAAAAGTTACGCTACGAAAAACGAATATGTTATCTCGTAATTACGAGATAAAAAAAAGTTACTCTACGAAAAACGAAAAACAATAAAACGAAAAACGAAAAAAAAGGTTACTCTATGTGGCACTAACGGGCTTCCGTAGTTTACCGCTGACTGTTCCGGATAATAACTAAAAATAGGCCAACTTGATTTCCGTCTAAATTTAGTGGCCAATAGATTCGTTTCTATTTTAAGATATCGACTTGCTTTGCTATATATATGCGGAAAATGAAAGTTAACACGTTAGTTTTCCCACAAAATACCGATTTTACAGAGTGACAATACCATTGGAATCATAATAATTTAATCTTTGTTCATCGAATATATAATTACAAATAGAAGTATTGAACTAGAAGTGTACAAAAAGAGAATCACGCAGGTATATATTATCATTTAGTGGGAAACTAAAATTGTCGTCTGCTGTTTTTCACATCAGTTTTAACCCCTAACAAAAATATGTTTTGGCAGCACATGAGAATCGTCCCCAACGGAGACGATTATCATGCGCTGTCAAACCATGATTTTGCAATGAGAACTAGCACTATAATATAAATAAGAAAAAAGAACAGACGACAAACTTACCAATTTATAATTTTGTCACATGCTAGGGAGAGGATTAAAGTTAGATCAGCTTGCTTGCAATCATATTCCCTTTGTATAATTCTGTATATACTAATATTGATGCCTTATTTGTCAATTATATACAAATAAAATATGTTTAAACCAATTTATAACACAGTAAACCGACACCATGCCGACTGGTGCTATCGACGTCTACGTAAAACTGCCGAGCGGCAAAGCGGTCACATCTGTCCACTCAATCAACGACAAAGTGTCGGACATAGCAGCTCACGTGGCCCGAGGCGAGGGCGTGCCCGCGGGCAGACTGAAACTGAAATATCAGGGCAAGGTGCTCGACAAATCCGAGAACATTAGCTACCTGGGCATCTGTCGGGAGACTATACTCAAAGCCGAGGTAAGACTTCTTTATGGAAGCGTCCTGGTGCCAATGTTAAATTACTCCTAATTGGGACTGAGTATCTCCTAATTAGGAGTTAGTATCTCCTAATTAGGAGAAATATTTTTTAGCATTGGCACAGATAGTAAGTTCTAATTAGAGATAGTAAGTAAGTCTTAATTAGGAGATAGTAACTCCTAATTAGGAGATACTAAGTCCTAGGAGATGATAAGTCCTAAGTAGGATATAACAAGTCATAATTAGGAGATATTAACTAATAATTAGAAGAGCATATCGCCTGATTAGGAGTTACTAATTCCTAATTAGGACTTAGTATCTCCTAATTAGGAGTTAGTATCTCCTAACTGGCAGATACAAATATAAAATTCTGGGGTGTGCATACATCGCCGCCCTGTCTGTCTGTTCGTTTGTCTGTCCCAGATACCTAGTTCACCAACATTGCAGAGTATACTTATCTAGCAAAGTATACTTTGAGGGAGAAATTTTCAATTTAAGGATAAATTTATTAATTTTTATTATACAGAATTTATTACATTATCACAGCCATTTTGGCTGTGATAATATAATACATTCAGTATAATAATTATGAATACTTTTAATCATCAAATATATGCAGTGGTTAGTTCTATATGAAATAATGCATTTTGGGAAAAATAAATGATCACTCCCTCAAAATATACTTTGCTATATAATTTTCAATTTAAGGATACATTTATTAAGTTTTATTATACTGATTTTATTACATTATCACAGCCATTTTGCTTTTCGCAGCTCAAATAAGTGAATTTTGAACTCTGTTTTATTTGTTCATCGTTTGTTCCCTATTTAATAAGGAAGAACAGATAATAATACATTTGTAAAAGTAAAATACGCATTGAATTTGAAATATGGGGGTATAATACTCTCTATATACCAAACTTGTCAGGAGCTCTGCAATGTTTACTCCAATCACCAAATTTACATATAACACATTAAATGCTTGTAAAGTTGAACCATCGATCTTCGTCTATTTTCAGGTTATATTTCCCCGAGACTGGACGCTGTGTGTGACCTTTCCTGATGGCAGGTGCGAGCAGGTGCCCGTACAAAACACGGACACGGTTATCTCTCTTAAACAGAAGTTAAACGACATCGAAGGCATTGCACCAGTAAATCAGAGTATTAAGGTACCAGTACACCACTCTACCATGACTTTACTTTATTATAAACTGTGCTTTGGTAGTGTAATAACAATACTAAACTAGAGCAGCTTGAGCTGCATCAACGGTTTGAGCCTCAAACATTGATTTCATGTGTAACTAAGCTTTAGCCCAAGGTGTAAACTATCGGTTGCAAAAAGAATTTCTGAAGTTTTAGAACAGTCCAACATTATTGTGTTCGCATCATCACACCGATGTGGGGCCGGTTAGCTTAGAGGTAGAGCGATGGGCTCGGAGCGAGGGATACCGGGTTCGATCCTCAGCCAAAGTTTTAGCTAAAGGACAGAAATATCGACTACAGCAAAAACAATTGAAATTGAATGATAAATAACGAAGCTGACGTCACATCCGTTTGCTCTATTTTGAAAACTTGAAAAAAATACGTTCATCTTTGACATCGAATAGAGCCGTAAGTAGTCAAGATATAGCTCTGAAAATTATCATCTTACATGCGGCTGACACACCCCTATCACCCTGGCAAGAAATTATGTTGCTGACAGTACTGTACAAATTGGAAAACGTTTGTAAAGACCACCCGTTATCAGCCGAAATTCGGCAAAATCGTTGAAAAGTATGTACATTTTTCAACTTCAAATGCATATAGCTCTTTTATTTGAGCAGATAGCCGAAAACTGTCATAGAGTTCGAGATAGAGAATTTTGTCAGCTTTCCGATGCAAAAAGAATTCTTGAAATCGGTTGGAAAATAAGGAAGTTATAGGAAGTATGACGTCACTTCCGTTTTCGTGGAAAGTAGCATTAACAGATATCTGAAAATCTCTGAATCTCTGCTCACACTTGATCCGAATCGGCATGCAAAATTTGAAGTCGATCCGACCAGCGGTTTGGTGTAGATGGAGGGAGCCCGTAAGTCAGCGGATGATTATTTTTCGATAGTTATCGCCCCTAAATTGCAGTTTACGCCATTTGTAAATACACCTAATAAAACGGAAATTACATATGTGCAATATTCCGCCAGTGAAATTTTCGTTTGTTTTTCACCATAGGCCGGGCACAAAGTGGGAAAGTTTTAGCTAAAGGACTGAAATATCGACCACAGCATGAAATTTTGAAATCTATTGATAAATAACGAAGCTGACGTCACATCCGTTTGCTCTATTTTGAAAACTTGAAAAAAAGACGTTCATCTTTGACATCCAATAGAACCGGAAGTAGTCAAGATAGAGCTCTGAAAATTATCATCTTTATGCGCCTGACACTCCCCTATCACACTGGCAAGAAATTATGTTGCTGACATTACTGTACAAATTGGAAAACGTTAGCAAAGACCACCCGTTATCAGCCGAAATTCGGCAAAAATTCGGCAAAATCGTTGAAAAGTATGTACATTTTTCAACTTCAAATGCCTATAGCTCTCTTATTTGACCAGATAGCCGAGAACTGTCAGGAGTCTGAGATAGAGAATTTTGTCAGCTTTCCAATGCAAAAAGAATTTTTGAAATCGGTAGGAAAATAAGGAAGTTATAGAAAGTATGACGTCACTTCCGGTTTCGTGGAAAGTGGCATTAAGAGATTTCTGAAAATCTCTGAGTCTCTGCTCACACTTGATCCGAATCGGCATGCAAAATTTGAAGTCGATCCGACCAGCGGTTTGGGCTGTAGACTGAACGGCTGAATAAAAAAAAAAAAAAAAAAACAAAAAAAAAAAAATAAAAAAACTAGAGCAGCTGAAGCTGCATCAACGGTTTGAGGCTTGATGTACTGACAAACGTACACTGGCAAAGTGATTAGAAGACATTGCCAATGACGAAAATATATGAAACTCAAAAAAAATTGATGCAATTCCAATGAAATTGAAAAAATAAAGTTTTGTATTTTCAGAATCGCTTGACTATCCTAAGCATTTTTCATTATATAACGTTCTCACGAAATGTGTACCGTTAACCCCCTAGTCTGACATTGAAGTTGAGACGATTCTAAAGCACTCACAGCATGTCAGTTCGTATATAAAACCAGTGTCTGATACAGCCCACCATACCTGTCTGGCCTCCACCTCGAAGTTTGTCAGCTGTACACACTGTTCTAGGCGGCTAAGTTTATATGCTCGTTCTCAAACTTCAAATGCATGTAGCTCGCGCATTTGAGCAGATAGCTAAAAACTACCAGCAAATCGGAGATAGAGAATTTTATTGGCTTTTTAATGCAAAAAAATATTTGAAATCGGTTGAATAATAAGGAAGTTATGACCATTTCGATTTTTTTTAAAAACTTCAAATGCCTACAACTCTCTCATTTGGGCAGATAGCCAAAAACTACCAGAGAAACGGAGATAGAGAATTTTGTTGGCTTTTTAATGCAAAAAAAATATTTGAAATCGGTTAGATAATAAAAAAAGTTATGACCATTTCAAATTTTGAAAAATGAATAAAAACGTCCAAGTTTGAAAGACAATAGAATCAGAACTATTCAAGCCATTGCTCTGAAAAATATCATCTTCTGTGCGGATGAATGTCCCGCGTGACGCTGTCAAAAAATTAATGTTGCTGAGATTACTGTACAAATTGGAAACTGTTTTCAAAGACCACCCGTTAAAATAAAATAAAAATCTGAAATTGTTTGATTTTTTTTCATTTTTCTCTCAATTTCACATGTCTATAGCTCTCTCATTTGAGCAGATAGCCAAACATTGTCAGCGAAGCGAAGATAGAGAATTCTCGCAGCTTTATAATTCAAAAAGAATTTTTGAAATCGGTTGGAAAATAAGGAAGTTATAGGGAATTATATGATATATGACGTCACTTCCGGTTTCGTAAAAAGTGACGTCATGAGAATTCTGAAATTGCGTTATTCTCGTCTCACTGTTGATGCGAATCGGTATACAAAATTTGAAGTCGATCCGACCAGCGGTTTGGGCTGTAGTCTCGACGGCTGAATAAAAAGAAAAAAAAGAAAAAAAAAAAAAAAAAAACCAACGAAAACAAAAGGTTTGAGGAATCAAATTCCTCAAACCTAAAAACCAACGAATACAATAGGTTTTGGTCGGCGCAGCTGAAAGCCGCCTCAAACCTAAATACATTAGTGCCAGGCCCGTACGCACCCCCTTAACCCTTTCACTCTTAACCCGCAGGCCTTCATAGTGGTATTGGCAAACAGTGTAGATCCAGATGAGCCGGCTCGTAACGAGCCGTCTTATCAGGATCTGCACTTTTTGCAATTAATTTTCATAATTTTGAGAACAAAAACACCCCATGTTCATAAATGGACTGGTCTGAAAATCAGTTTGTGATGATTTAGATTGGTCGCAAAATTAACAAATCCAAATCCATTCCAGTTACTTAATTAGGAGTGAAAGGGTTAATCTGCCGAGGTCTGTCCGTGGTGGGTGTGCAAGCACAAGGTTTAGCCCTTTGCGCCGTCGATAATGTCCCCCCCCCCCACCCCCCCCCCCACCACCCCCCCCCCCCCACCCCCCCCCCCCCCCCCCCCCCACCCCCCCCCGCCCCCCCCCCCCCCCCCCCCCCACCCCCCCCCCCCCCCCCCCCCCCCACCCTAAAACAATTCCTGCGTACCGGCCTGAGTGGAATAAACATGTAAATGAGACATGAGACTGCTGCAGCAAAACAATATATTGCATGTACACACGTCCGCCCTCGCATTCTGATTCGATGTGTCCGATTCGATGTCTACACCTATCTCATGAATATACATGAATTCGAATAATTACGTAATCAAATTACACACTCTTCTGGCTAAAAAAAATGAATACATTGTATCATGTGTATTATAATAAGCGCACATTTGAATTATAATCGCCAAATTCCGTTCGCCCTTCCAGTTGCGCAATGGAGGCTATGTTACCGGAGACGCACAGCTACTGTGTGACACGGGCGTGGCCAACGAGTGTCTAATTGACCTCACAGAGAAGAAGGCGGAAACTAAAACTACGGCCACGCCCACCAACGTGGAAAATGTCGAACTTGATGAAGAGAAAAAACAGGTATGCATTATTTACTTTTTTACGGAAATAACATACTGAGAAAGAATGACCTGATTGTATCATACATTAAACCAGACAAATTGTGCAATGACTTAATTTGTCGCTATATGTAGTAATGCACTTTCCTGTGTTTTACGGCATTTAAATTCAGACTCCAACCGGTGGTAAACTGTGATCTATGTAAGCTGCGTGGCTGAACGGGGGTGGGGGTGAGTTGCAACCCTGGAACCCCCGCCTCCAGATCGACCCCTAGTATCGACGTCATATGTGCTCGTGCTGTAGCATAAGCGTTACCTGATAAACACAAGTCCATACTCGTGTATTTTTATATCAAAAGGGAGGCGTGGTGCGTGCACATTGTGAATCTTGTTTAGAAAGATCGGAACATCTTTCCCAGAAAAATTTGAACATATTGATATCATTCAATTTCCTCGATTAGGCCATACAAATAAAGTACTTTGGTTCTCAGACACGGGGTTTACAGAATGTGACACGGGAGGGTGGATTTTTTAATAAAATATTTCTGTTTGAGTCGCCAGACGCATATAATACTTTTTATGTTCGATAAAGTTACTATGATCTCTTTAGACATTGAACATCACTATAGTTTCGTCTGACATGATTGTATTTAACATAGGTTTGCATGCTAGTGTTTCTTATTGGTCATGTGGCGAATGTGCAATATAGCCTATGATTTTATTTCTCCATGACAATAAAATGCTCGACGCGCAGGGATTTTTGTGACGCGGCGATATCTGATAACCAAAGTACTTTTTATATGGCCTTATAGTTATTTTAAAGCAATAATTGTGATATTATATTGTAGTTATTGCCCTCAGAAAAAACATAAAAGAGACCAAATAGTATGGGGTGCGTTCACACCCGTTCAAGGCTTGCACCCGCCATGGCTACGACGCTGATAGTCTCTATTTATTTGCCAGGAGCTGATGGGGACGTTTGACAGCGCCGGGCGGAACGTTGAGGTGGTGTTCTGCTTCGACACGACTGGAAGCATGTACAGCTGCTTACAATGGGTACGTATGTCATGCTTATATACAGGGGCGGATCCAGCATTTGGGGAACAGGGGGGGGGGTTCGGGGGGGGGGTTGTATAGTTGCGAAGGTAACTCTTGCAATCTGCTCCGTACCGTCCGGACGGTACCGGAGTAATTGCAAGAGTTACCGTTCGCAACTATCGGTTGTCCTATTTTCGAGCTCTTCGAAATGCACTTTCTTCAGACTCCAACTGGTGGTAAACTGTGATCTATGTAAACTCCGTGGCTGAACGGGGGTGGGGGGGAGGGGTTGCAACCCCTTGTGTTCTGAAATGTGCAAATACGCCAGAGTGTCGAAGGACTTAGGTGTTATGTATATGTCTCTGGCGTGTCTAACTGTAAACAAACGTTTGACTATTCGTTTAATGTAAACTATATTTGCTTGTCAACTAGGCCCTATACAATGCACATGTAGTAGGTTACCGTTCTTGGAAAATTAAGAAAAATGGCGGTGTGATCGTTAGTATTGACGGAAATCGTCGGTTTGACGTCACGTCAAACCGACGATTTCCGTCAATGTTAACGTTGCTTAGTTTATCGATGCTATTTTCATTGTGTCATTAGACACGTAAAAACTAAAAGAAGAGAAATATCATAAAGAGTTACGAAACTACTACTGTCTGTTTCACGAAAGCTGCCCAAATTGTACGGCCATATAAACCATTCAAAAACAATATTTTTTTCGCTAATATTAAATTAAAGGAAAATTTAAGAATGAACCTTCTTTTTATTTCGTGAAATTTTGTCAAATATTGGTTTTATTATGAAAAAATTAGTTCTCTATGGGAAGTTAACATGAGGGGAAAAGAGGTAGAGGAGTTGTGGGAGGAGTAAAAAAACGAAACATTTTGGAAATTGACTCCGAATCCTAGCTAGATAGCTTGGAAATGATCTAACTAAGAAAACAAAAGTTAAATTTTAAAAATCGGTCCAGTATTTCTGAAATTCTAAAAAATGTCCCCATTCTGTGAAGATGTCTATGGGGATTTCACATGGGGAAATTGTTTTTTCGCAATCAAATCAATATTGGACCAAATTTCACGAAATAAAAAGAAGGCCCATTCTTAAATTTTCCTTTAATTTAATATTATCGAAAGAAAAAATAGTTTTTGTATTGTTTATATGGCCGTAAAATTTGGGCAGGTTTCGTGAAACAGACAGTAGTCATGATCAACTGGAAATTGTTCCAAGGGAAAGTACCCATGATATTCCAAGTCCGACAACCTAATCATAAGCCGGGTCTATTGTGTAACAGGTGCGATACGATTTGCGTGAGTCCTGTATTCGGTTGCTACGTGACATCCCCACGGTCCGTATTGGACTGATGGCGCATGGCGACTATTGTGACTACGGCGATTACATCGTACGTTACGTCGATTTGACGTCAGACCTGGATGCGCTCGTTGACTTCGCCAAAAACGTGCCTGCGACGGGCGGAGGTGACGCACCGGAGGTGGGTGTCGGATAATTACATTACCACCTGCGCTAATCTTGCCATATTTGTCAAGTTCCTTATTTAAAAGCCAAGCAGCTTTATTGGCTGAGACTGAGCTGTGCTACAGCTCAGGCGCAGACAATCGAAGTGCTTGATTGCTAGTTGGAAATCACATTGTTCAGAAACGTTGATAATATTGGCAAAGTCAACGCCGGCGGTTTTGTCACCGTAAAAGGCGGGGGGAGGGGAAACTAATGTTATCGTCTGCTGTTTATTTGATTTCGTATTTGTTCTTATATCTTCAAACAAATGTGTTGGCAGCACATATAAAGCGACTTCATTGAAGATGATTAATATGCGCTGGCAACACACTTTTTCTTGAGAAACATTTAAAAAAAGATATAAATATAAAGAATAAAAGCAGCAGACGATAATATTTCCCGTCTCAAGGCAACGCAGCAAAGAACGTTGTCTACATGAAGTCAACGGCCGATCCACATGTGACGTCAAATCAACGTAACGTACAATGTAATTACGTCATAAATCCACAATAATTAACGAAATTTCATATTCGTGCACGAAATTCCCCTCAGGTTCGAGAGAAATTGCGCGAAACTTGTCGTCGGCTGTTACGGGATATACCGAACATGAGAATCGGCATGATGGCGAACGGCGACTATTGTGATTACGATAAATACGTTGTACGTTACGTCGACGTCACTACTGACGTGGAGACGCTTGTTGACTTCGCTGAACACGTGCCCAGCACTGGTGGAGGGTGAAATGGTGGTGAGGTGGGTCTAGGTTACACAACCGCCTGCGTTAACTTTGCCCAGATTATAACATCTTGCTGTGATAAATTTATAGACGTTTCAGAACATCTATTGGCAATTCCACACTCGCAGTCAAGCAATTTGATTGTCTGTAGCACAGCTCAGGCTCAGTCAATCAAGCACATTATTCAAGTATTTTGAAATAAAGAAATTGACGAATATTGGCAAGATTAGCACATCTGTATGCTACCATGTGACTTGTCAATTGTCATTAATCCTTAAAATTCTGAACTCAATTTTGTCGTCTGTTGTCNTTATATCTATTTTTCCATTTTTCTCACCAGGATATGATTTGGCATGTTTTAAATGGAAACTTTGGTGTTTAACGTCACTTTGTCTGCGTCCAAGTACCGTAAACTATATATATCAAGCAATTTGATTGACTGAACCTGGGATGTAGTACAGCCCAGGCTCAGTCAATCAAGCTGCTTGATTTCAAGCACAATATTGAGAATTTTGACAGAAAGAAATTGACAAATATTGACAAAATTAGCGCAGGCGGTAGTGTAGTACACAGTTGTTTGTTCTAAGGGACGTTACTCTTGGCTGTCCAAGTCCCGTAACCTACTTGTTCCACAAACGAACGATTGCCTATCGTTTCGTTTATATAATTAGAAAACTATGCTTCCGTTAGTTTAAACGTGACCAACGAAAACTTCTTTTTTTCTAATGAAAAACAATGAAAACTAGAGCAGCTTGAGCTGCATCAACGGTTTGAGCCTCAAACATTGATTTCATGTGTAACTAAGCTTTAGCCCAAGGTGTAAACTATCGGTTGCAAAAAGAATTTCTGAAGTTTTAGAATGAACAGTCCAACATTATTGTGTTCGCATCATCACACCGATGTGGGGCCGATTAGCTTAGAGGTAGAGCGATGGACTCGGAGCGAAGGATACCGGGTTCGATCCTCAGCCAAAGTTTTAGCTAAAGGACTGAAATATCGACTACAGCAAAAACAATTGAAATCGAATGATAAATAACGAAGCTGACGTCACATCCGTTTGCTCTATTTTGAAAACTTGAAAAATACGTTCATCTTTGACATCGAATAGAGCCGTAAGTAGTCAAGATATAGCTCTGAAAATTATCATCTGTCATGCGGCTGACACTCCCCTATCACCCTGGCAAGAAATTATGTTGCTGACAGTACTGTACAAATTGGAAAACGTTTGTAAAGACCACCCGTTATCAGCCGAAGTTCGGCAAAATCGTTGAAAAGTATGTACATTTTTCAACTTCAAATGCATATAGCTCTTTTATTTCAGCAGATAGCCGAAAACTGTCAATAGAATCAGAACTATTCAAGCCATTGCTCTGAAAAATATCATCTTCTGTGCGGATGAATGTCCCGCGTGACGCTGTCAAAAAACAAAAATTTATGTTGCCACAGCATGTCAGTTCGTATATAAAACCAGTGTCTGATACAGCCCACCATACCTGTCTGGCCTCCACCTCGAAGTTTGTCAGGTGTACACACTGTTCTAGGCGGCTAAGTTTATATGCTCGTTCTCAAACTTCAAATGCATGTAGCTCGCGCATTTGAGCAGGTAGCTAAAAACTACCAGCGAATCGGAGATAGAGAATTTTATTGGCTTTTTAATGCAAAAAAAATATTTGAAATCGGTTGAATAATAAGGAAGTTATGACCATTTCAATTTTTTTTAAAAACTTCAAATGCCTACAACTCTCTCATTTGGGCAGATAGCCAAAAACTACCAGAGAAACGGAGATAGAGAATTTTGTTGGCTTTTTAATGCAAAAAAAATATTTGAAATCGGTTAGATAATACAAAAGTTATGACCATTTCAAATTTGAAAAATTGAAAAAAAACGTCCAAGTTTGAAAGGCAATAGAATCAGAACTATTCAAGCCATTGCTCTGAAAAATATCATCTTCTGTGCGGATGAATGTCCCGCGTGACGCTGTCAAAAAAATTATGTTGCTGAGATTACTGTACAAATTGGAAACTGTTTTCAAAGACCACCCGTTAAAATAAAATAAAAATCTGAAATTGTTGATTTTTTTCATTTTTCTCAATTTCACATGTCTATAGCTCTCTCATTTGAGCAGATAGCCAAACATTGTCAGCGAAGCGAAGATAGAGAATTCTCGCAGCTTTACAATTCAAAAAGAATTTTTGAAATCGGTTGGAAAATAAGGAAGTTATAGGGAATTATATGATATATGACGTCACTTCCGGTTTCGTAAAAAGTGACGTCATGAGAATTCTGAAAATTGCGTTATTCTCGTCTCACTGTTGATGCGAATCGGTATACAAAATTTGAAGTCGATCCGACCAGCGGTTTGGGCTGTAGTCTCGACGGCTGAATAAAAAGAAAAACAAGAAAAAACTAGAGCAGCTGAAGCTGCATCAACGGTTTGAGGCTTGATGTATTGACAAACGTACACTGGCAAAGTGATTAGAAGACATTGCCAATGACGAAAACATATGAAACTCAAAAAAAATTGATGCAATTCCGATCAAATTGAAAAAATAAAGTTTTGTATTTTCAGAATCGCTTGACTATCCTAAGCATTTTTCATTATATAACGTTCTACGAAATGTGTACCGTTAACCCCCTAGTCTGACATTGAAGTTGAGACGATTCTAAAGCACTCACAGCATGTCAGTTCGTATATAAAACCAGTGTCTGATACAGCCCACCATACCTGTCTAGCCTCCACCTCGAAGTTTGTCATCTGTACACACTGTTCTAGGCGGCTAAGTTTATATGCTCGTTCTCAAACTTCAAATGCATGTAGCTCGCGCATTTGAGCAGATAGCTAAAAACTACCAGCGAACCGGAGATAGAGAATTTTGTTGGCTTTTTAATGGAAAAAAAATATTTGAAATCGGTTAGATAATAACAAAGTTATGAACATTTAAAATTTGAAAAATTGAAAAAAAAATGTAGCTCGCGCATTTGAGCAGATAGCTAAAAACTACCAGTGAACCGGAGATAGAGAATTTTATTGGCTTTTTAATGCAAAAAAAATATTTGAAATCGGTTGAATAATAAGGAAGTTATGACCATTTCAATTTTTTTTAAAAACTTCAAATGCCTACAACTCTCTCATTTGGGTAGATAGCCAAACACTACCAGCGAAATGGAGATAGAGAATTTTGTTGGCTTTTTAATGCAAAAAAAATATTTGAAATCGGTTAAATAATAAAAAAGTTATGACCATTTCAAATTTGAAAAATTGAAAAAAAACGTCCAAGTTTGAAAAGACAATAGAATCAGAAACTATTCAAGCCATTGCTCTGAAAAATATCATCTTCTGTGCGGATGAATGTCCCGACGCGTGACGCTGTCAAAAAATTATGTTGCTGAGATTACTGTACAAATTGGAAACTGTTTTCAAAGACCACCCGTTAAAATAAAATAAAAATTCTGAAATTGTTGATTTTTTTAATTTTTCTCAATTTCACATGTCTATAGCTCTCTCATTTGAGCAGATAGCCAAACATTGTCAGCGAAACGAAGATAGAGAATTCTCGCAGCTTTACAATTCAAAAATAATTTTTGAAATCGGTTGGAAAATAAGGAAGTTATAGGAATTAAATATGATATATGACGTCACTTTCGGTTTCGTAAAAGTGACGTCATGAGATTCTGAAAATTGAGTTATTCTCGTCTCACTGTTGATGCGAACCGGTATACAAAATTTGAAGTCGATCCGACCAGCCGTTAAAATAAAATAAAATTCGGCCTGTTTCGGCTTTCATCGGTATAATTATCACGGCAGAATAAAAAAAAAAAAAAAAAAAAAAAAAAAAAAAAAAAAACAAGGAATACAATAGGTTTTCGGCGAAGCTGAAAGCCGCCTCAAACCTAAAAAAAAACCAACGAAAACAAAAGGTTTGAGGAATCAAATTCCTCAAACCTAACAATGTAAAAACGATGCGTTGAAAAAAAACAAAAACAGGCGTTTAAATAATTGAATAATTGAAAGCTGGGTATTTAAACACAACTATTATTTTCAAGTGACAGTAAAACAAACGATAATCGTTTCTATGCACATCATAACGATCGTTTTCACCGCATTTTTTCTATCATTTTCGTGTTTAGTTTTCGTTTGGGAACCTTCAACAAATCTTTCCTATATGTACATGTATGTACAAGGTGTATGATCACGTGGTACTAACAACAACAAAACAAGTACTAAAATTTCCAGGATCCATCTGATTCGAAGTACGTATTATTTTATATTGTCCTTATTACGTAACGGATTGTGATGAAATATGGCGCATCAAACGCGTCTTGTTAATCTGCATTTGGTGGTCTCTAGCTGTATTCGCCCAAACTTTTGTCGTTTTTGTGAAGAATCGATTTCCGTGTTTACCGACACGGAAATCAATTCATCGCAAAAACGACAGAGTCTGTGCCGAACTCCATGGACCACCAAATGCAGCTCACGAAGACGCGTTTGCTGCGCCATATTTCATCAAAATCCGTTGCATATTAAGGAAAATATCAAATAATACTGACTTACTTTGGAGTGGGCGACGTTCTTGTTGTTGTTGTAACCACGTGAGCATGCACCTCGTATGTATAAGGATGGGCCGTGACCTATGGGATATGCCATTGGACTTCAATACCGGAGGTTGGGAGTTCAATCCTCAACCTAGGTGTGAACAATACGTACACAGTATTTCCATCCCACTTGTCTGTCGGATGAGACAGATAAGCTGTGATTGGATAAGCTTGGCAAATCGGAGAATCGAACCGCACATATTCATACGCAGTGATTAGGTCGTATTGACAGCATATCAAAAATGTTTCACGGCACCGTCTTTCACGGCACATACGCAATGTATTGACGGGATAAAACATATGTATAAGCCCGCCATCTTGCAGGCGTACGAGTGGGCGCTACGGAAGGCCCAGCAACTGGACTGGTCGAAGGACTCGGCCAAGGCGTTTGTGATGATCGGGGACGAGCTGCCTCACAAACCATCGATGACGGACCAGGCGCTGTCCTGGCGGGCCGAGCTTGATGTACTCACCGGCATGGGTGTCAAGGTAGGCGTTTCGGTAGAACCCCTCTAAACCGGACACCCTGGCGACCCCATTGTGTTTCATTTAGATGGGTAGCAATGTCATTTCTTTCATTGTCGTGGCTTTTTCATGATTGAATATGACAATCAAAGTACTGAAACTACTGACTGGCGGGAGACAAGTAGCCACTTGTGAATTTGCATACTCAGAAATTCCTTGTTAGAAATATATTCGATGTTGATTATTGGATGTACAATCTGCAAATTTGGAGAACTTGATCAGTTACTGGTGTTTGTAAAATACAGCCTGCTCTAAACACAAATAGGTTGATGAAGCAAAGGTGCTTTATGAAAATCGCCCGTAAACCACAATATGAAAAAGAAATGGCCTTCGACGTCGCATTGCGACTGCGCGGTACACGATACGGGGGGCGTCTCAATAACAGCAATTTGTTCTCTTCAAAAGTAAAGTTGGGCATGCCAACTATTTTACACATAATGTTGAGCATTGCCGTTGCTATTAATAACTTGCTTTCAGTTCACTCGCTGACTTTAAATGTCACCTGACTGTTGTTAATTGCGAACGCAAATTGAGCTTATTGAGACGTCCCCCGATGAACAGAGAGCCACTTCCGAAAGTAGACCCATGCAAACGGCCAGAATCACGATCCCAATAGCGTGGAGACAGTATGTCTCCCGCCAAAACTGTTCAAGGAGTGCTTAATTACAGTGTAAGTTACCTCTGTAAAACGGACACACTCGGGGTGGGTCCCCAGTGTGTCCGGTTTAGAGAGGCTCCACTATTGTGTATCTGTGGTTAGTTGCGAACGATAACTCTTGCAATCTACTCCCGTACCGTCTGTGGAGTAAATTGCAAGAGTTACCGTTCGCAACTAATCTGTTGTGTGGTATTGAATACCAAGATAGTGTATTAATGTCGACATCCGGCGAGGCTTGGAATTCCGATAAAAAAGGCGCCGAGACGGTTCAAATCAGTGGTGCAATGGAACCTCTCTAAACTGAACACCAATATAACTTATCTGCGATGGGTTTTATCTCAGGTGATAATGTCTGTTCGTGATAGCATAGCACACAACTATGGCTCAGAATGATAAAATGCCTGATTTAGAGTGGAACCTCTCTAAGCCGGACAGCATGTGGACCTCCCAGGGTGTCCGGTTTAGAGAGGTTCCGCTGTACATTTGAAACAACATAGGCTTTGGATGAGAAATGAGATAAAAAAAAATGGTGGATAGTATTTTGAAAATTGTATACCTCTAGAGTAATATTCCGCATGTAATGAAATGTCCTAATGTATATATACTAGTTGCAGTTCATATATTGAATGTTTAATACATCAATTTCCAGCCAGTGTATCTAATAAAGAAATTAGTTTTCCCCACCCCTTCGCATTCAGTTGTCTCTTTTCATGTAGCCCCGCCACTAAACGTGCTTTCGAACTACGATACTACTATGCTATTATAGGAAGTAATTGCCTTTTTGTGGAATTTATCGGTGTATAAACTTGGAAAAGTCGCGGGAATACTGGACGAACCGATAACAAATAACAATTTTGAAAAAAAAAAAAAATTTAAGGCCTCGTCCAGTATTCCCGCGACTTTTCCAAGTTTATATCCCCGATAAATTCCACAAAAAGGCCATCCATTCCTTATAATTCCAGCATTTGAAATAAATTCATCATGAAAATGTGTTTATTTTCCGTTTTCTTAAGAATTATTTTAACTGCGCCTGACGGTTACGGAAAGTAGTTCGGCGTGGTAGTTTACTGGGATATAAATTTTGGACAGAGACTTGCTACGGGCCAATCAAATGTTAGGGAATTGTGTAAATATTTTTGTGCTGGAATTATTGATGTTTGGCACCGAACTGCACATGGACACATGACTTTCTGACAACAATTAGGCACTACGTTTGGTTATAAATATAACTTTTTACTTACTGGAACGTTTAATGAATACATTTTCAGGTTTACGGCGTACATGCGCTGAATCAGACGGAATCTAAGCCTTTCTATGAAGAACTGGCTGAAAGGTCTGGCGGGTACTACCTCCCACTGGCCCACTTCGACCTAATCACAGACATGTTTCTCGCAGGTATGAATATTTACATATTATAGTATTTAGTAGCTTCTAACAAGCAATATAATTTGTTTTCATGCTACAGTAGTGTGTTGTTTGATAAGGAGATACACTGATCCCATAACCCCTCCCCATTCTCCAATCACAGCCACATACATTCGAACCTCCCCGAACGGCCACCTCTCTACAACAACACCCTCTCTATAACAGCCGCTATTGTATATACCAAATGGATGATTTCCTCTGTATCTGACCATTCGACTGCTGAGCACGAACATTGTCGTCTGCTGTTGCTTTTGCCTTCTTTCTCAATAAAAAAAAACATGTTTGACAGTATTTTAGAATCATTTTCATTGGAAATGATTTTAAAATGTTGCCAAAGCATGTTTTTTGATGAGAATTATCGAAGAAAATAAATAAACAGTGGACGACAAAATTCAGCATTAACCTCCCTACAACAGCCACCTCTCTACAAGAGCCAGTTTTGTGTCATTCCATTGGTGGCTGTTACAGAGCGGTTGCACTGTATATTGTATTGTCGCTAAAAAATTTATGATGGAAGATCTGAGTATTTTGTCTTTCACCATGGTTACCCGTTGACAGTGGAGGATCCAGCATTTCACCAAAATACAACAAGTGAGCCCATGGGTCTGGAAGCATACTTTGAGGGAGAAATTTTCAATTTTAAGATAAATGTATTAATTTTTATTATACTGAATTTATTACATTATCACAGCCATTTTGGCTGTGATAATGTAATACATTCAGTACAATAATTCTGCATAGTTTTAATCATCAAATATATGCAATCATTAGTTCTATATGAAATAATGAATTTCGGAAAAATCAATGATTACTCCCTCAAAGTATACTAGATAAGTATACTTTGCAATTTTTATGAAATCGGCTACAGAACAGTTTTGCATTTAGCAAGCTATTTCCTCCAGTTTGCTGTATTTTATGTTTAATATGGTCACGTTGATTATATAAACCTATTAAAATACTATATTAAACAAGAGCGCCGCGTGCCCCCTCCTTAAATCCGTCACTGCTTGCCAGTGTAGTACCGAGTTGCTGGATTAATGGGTTAATGAGGCGTTCTTTAAGCCAAAACTATATAGAAT